>JALJCO010010423.1:0-97500 GCA_023101725.1 Atherinomorus stipes
TTCAGTCAGGTGTGCTGAAGCAGGGAAACATCTAAAACCTGCAGGACAGAGGCCCTCAGAGCCCGAGTCTTCAGTCAGGTGTGCTGAAGCAGGGAAACATCTAAAACCTGCAGGACAGAGGCCCTCAGAGCCGGAGTCTTCAGTCAGGTGTGTTGAAGTAGGGCTGGGCGATATGGACCAAAAGTCATATCTCGATATATTTAGGCTGAATATCGATACACGATATATATCTCGATATTTTTATCACAAAGTGAGAGCAAATATTTTGTTCCAGTCGGAGCCAAATATGACATTACAAGTAGTTTAATTTAAACAGTCCGGATGAAATAATGCTCAGCTGTTCAAAGAATAATAAAATGCAAACAGAAATACTGTAAAATACTGTATGTAATAATACTCGCACATGCAAGTAAGGAACATTACACAGAATTAAATGTAACAAACCCTAGTAAGGTCAGCATTTATATACAAAGGCAAAACAAACACACATTAAACTCTATATCTCGATATGGGCGATATGGTCCAATTCCATATCTCATTTGAAAATATATCGATATATATTTCATATCGATATATCGCCCAGCCCTATGTTGAAGCAGGGAAACATCTAAAACCTGCAGGACAGAGGCCCTCAGAGCCGGAGTCTTCAGTCAGGTGTGTTGAAGCAGGGAAACATCTAAAACCTGCAGGACAGAGGCCCTCAGAGCCGGAGTCTTCAGTCAGGTGTGTTGAAGCAGGGAAACAGCTGGTCTACGTAGGCCGGGTCCTCCTTAGACCGCGCAATGCGGAAGCAACGGTTGTTAAATTCGGACGGTCAAACCTCCTCGGTAATCTCTCGTTGCCTAGCAACTGTGACAGCGCTAAACCTTCCCATCGTTCTGCTGGTTTTAGTCACAGCAGCTTCACTGTCGTCTGCATTTCCATCACTGACAGAGAAAATTAAAGCCAGGTCAATTTTTTAAATTTATTTTTTTGGGGGGGGGGCAGCGGCTCAGATGGTAGAGCAGGTCGCCATTGATCGAAGGATCGGTGGTTCGAACCCCGATTCCCCAGCCATCCGCCGCCGTGTCCCTGCCCTGCCTCCAGTGGGGGCCTCGCTGGTGGATGAATGTGTGTGAATGTTTCTGGTGGTGGTGGGAGGGGCCGTAGGGACAAAATGGCTGCCATGCTTCCATCATCATCAAATATGAGTGAAAGAATAATGGACCTACTGGGGCGCTTTGAGTGCCCTGCAAGAAAAAGCGCAACATAAATCTAATCCAATATTATTATTATTATTATTATTAAAGTTTACAAGATCTCGTTTTAACTTCAGCTAATTTCATGGACGACAGCAAATGAAAGACCGTTATAGCTTGTAAACAACAATAAAATCATATAATAGATAAAATGAAAATGTCTCTTTCAGGATCTTTTTGTTTTTTAACCTGGATCTTATTTCTAGTTTAAACGTACATTTAGTCATCGGTAACATTTCTGCATCACTTTGACTCCTTCGGGCGATATGAGATCGGTCGCCCTTCAGCGTGCATCCATATAACAGGAGAGACGGGGCAGCCTCTAAATAAGGCATTATCTGTCACAAACTCCTTCATTTCACCAATGTTTGTTACTAAACATTTGTCCCCCCCCCCCCCCCCCCCGTGAGCTGGAAGCAGCTTGAGTTGCTTTTTCATGGTGATCTGTTCTTATTTACAGACATTTACTTGCTGGGTGTCACATAACAGTGACGTCATCAAAGCTGCCGCAGTAAAAATGTCTGTAAATCACCACAAAAAAAGCTGCTAGGAGCTCACAGGGGGGGGTCCAACTAATGTCTGGTAACCAATCATTGGTGAGATGAAGGAGTTTGTGGCAGATGTCTTATTTAGAGGCTGTGCGAGGTCGCTCCATCACCTCCATCATGTCGGACAGACGCTGATCTGGAGTGGATTTTAAAATCTCCTGAAGGAATTCAAGAGACATCAAAACTGTCTGGGGGAGGAAATGAACGGATTCGTGCTAGAAAATGGATCCAGGTTGAAAAAAATTGAACTTCTCCTTTAACTGGTCACTAAGTGCTCGTAGGAGTGAATGTGAGTGCGAATGGTTGTCAGTCTCTCGTTGTTGTCCAGGTGTACCTGCCTCTCACCTCCGAACCCTGAGCTGGATAAGCGGCGCCGAAAACGAATAAATGATGATTTATTAAAGCGATAAAAGGTAAAACATCCAAGGAGGTGAAAACTTTAGCGTTTACGTTTTTAAATGAGATTTCTGTGGGTAAAAGATGAGAAGTTTGAGTCAGAGGAGGTGCGACTGACCTTACAGGCCAGTTTATCAACCAAAGCCACGATGGAGTTCTTGAAGAGGGTGGCGGCGGTCAGCGGTCGCTTGGTGACCTCGGTGATGCTCAGCTGACCGTCGGGCCACATCTCCTTCAGGACCGGGTTGGCACTGGCGGGAGGAAGCAGGAGGACAGCGTTAACTAGGCCAACGGAGGAAGCTTATTTATAGTCTCGACCCAGTTCATCGTGGTTCTGCAAAAATGACGTGTTTTTAGAACCTGTTGAACATCAGGCGCTTGAAATCTTGGAAAAGCAGATCCTTGTTTTTGTCCAGGAAACCCTCGACGGAATATCTGCAGGAGAAAGACGAGAAGTTGGAGGTGGTTGGAAAGGAGGTCGAAGCAGGAGGAGGAAAAAAGTTCAGCTGCTTCAGAAATCAGGAAGGTGGAAACTCGGTTACGTAAACCGTCCAGCTGCAGGGTTCCAGCCTGACGAGGTGCTCGTCTTCCTCATTTACACCAGCCCAGGCTGGACGCGCATGTGTGCTCATTAACACCCCCGACAGAAGCACGCATCTTTTTATGCAGAATTATGTAAAAATCTGTTATAATTGACTCAAACCGAAGTCTGAGCAAAAGCAGACAGAGATGACATCAGAGGTTTACATCTGCGTAACAGCAGGAAACTACGTTACATCAGCAGCTCATCTTGCCTGAAAGAAGTTCAACTAGTTACAAGTCCAGCTGTTTCATGTTTATCCTCCATTCCCCGAGAAAACAGCGAACAGACGGCGGGAAAGGAAAAAGCCGAGCTCCGCTCCTGAAGACGAGCAGATCGCTGCTCATTTACAGAGACAAACATTAATCTCATTCATCTGCAGGAATGAGCTGATAAACCGGAGTTGTTCTGAAATTAAAGCTCCTCTGAACTTCAGAAAAGTTTTTTTCATCAAACTATGAATTCATACTGGAATCGAGGAGTTCGGCCTCCATGAACACGGAAAAAAACTCAGATCTTATCAAGTCTATTTTTCTCATTTCTAGTCAAAATATCTCATCACACTCAAAAAGACAAAGTTACCTAAAGAGAAACATTTGAGTGAGATATAAGATCTTGTTTTAAGGCGATGCATCTTATCTTAAAAAAATGTTTTGTTTTTTTTTTACTTATTTGAAGAGTAGCCAAAATTATTTTTTGCTTGTAATAAGCAAAAAAATTCTGCCAATGGAACAAGCTAAAGTTTCTTAAGATTTCCTGAAATAAGAGGCATTTGCTGTAAAATAAGATCTGATATCTCACTGAAATGTTCCTCTTTAGGTAACTTTGTCTTATCTTGAATGATGAGATGATTTGACTAGAAAATAGAAAAAGATACAGTTGTGTGAAAACGTGTTTCCTCCTTCCTGATTTCTTATTTTTTGCATGTTTGTCACATAAATGTTTCAGATCAAACAAATTTAAATATTAGACAAAGATAACACAAGTAAACAGAAAATGCAGTTTTTAAATGAAGGTTTTTATTAGTAGGGGGGAAAATCCAACCCTCCATGTCCCTGTGTGAAACAGTGATCTTCCCCTAAACCTAATAACTGCTTGTTCCACCTTAGCAGCAACAACTGCATCAAGCGTTTGTGATAACTGGCAGTGAGTCTTCTACAGCGCTGTGGAGGAATTTTGTTCCACTCATCTTTGCAGAATTGTTGTAATTCAGCCACATTGGAGGCTTTTCCAGCATGAACCGCCTTTTTTAAGGTCATGCCACAGCATCTCAATGGGATTCAGGTGGGGGCTTTGACTAGGCCACTCCAAAGTCTTCATGTTGTTGTTCTTAAGCCATTCAGAGGTGGACTTGCTGGTGTGTTCTGGATCATTGTTCTGCTGCAGAACCCAAGTGCGCTTCAGCTTGAGGTCACCAACAGATGGCCGGACGTTCTCCTTCAGGATTTTTTGGTAGAAGCAGAATTCATGGTTCCATTTACCACAGCAAGTCTTCCAGGTCCTGAAGCAGCAAAACAGCCCCAGACCATCACACTACCACCACCATGTTTTCCTGTTGCTATGATGTTCCTTTTCTGAAATGCCGTGTTACTTTTACGCCAGATGTAATGGGACCTCCACCTTCCAGAAAGTTCCACTTTTGTCTCGTCAGTCCACAGAGTATTTTCCCAAAAGTCTTGGGGATCATCAAGATGCTTTCTGGCTAAACTGAGACGAGCCTTTATGTTCTTTTTGCTCAGCAGTGGTTTTGGTCTTGGAACTCTGCCATGCAGCCATTTTTGCCCCCCAGTCTCTTTCTGATGGGGGAGTCATGAACACTGACCTTCATTGAGGCAAGTGAGGCCTGCAGTTCTTGGATGTTGTTCTGGGGTCTTTTGTGACCTCTTGGATGAGTCGTCGCTGTGCTCTTACTGATAAAAAATCTTCATTTAAAAACTGCATTTTGTGTTTACTTGTCTTATCTTTGTCTGATATTTAAATTTGTTTGATGATCTGAAACATTAAAGTTTGACAAACATGCAAAAAAGTAAGAAATCAGGAAGAAGGAAACTGTTTTTCACACAACAGTACTTGGTAAGATTTGAGTGTCTGCAGTGAAGCGAGTCCGCTGTCCTCAGCCTCCCTCTACAGCAAACAGAAAGCACAAACGTTCAGCAGGTCACGTGTCTGTCGTGTCCTCGGCCGTCACATCTGCATGCGCAGGGGAGGACGACGGCTTCGACAGATGTGGCCCTGCAGAAACCACCTGACCAGATTCTGGGAGGCTCAGCAGGAGACGGAGAGGGAAAGAATACGAGGCTGGGGCCGTGAACGGTGAGCAGGGACAGGTCAGATGCAGTCCTGCAGGGAGGGGACAGGTCTTATACAGTCCTGCAGGGAGGGGACAGGTCCGATACAGTCCTGCAGGGAGGGGACAGGTCAGATGCAGTCCTGCAGGGAGGGGACAGGTCAGATGCAGTCCTGCAGGGAGGGGACAGGTCAGATGCAGTCCTGCAGGGAGGGGACAGGTCCGATACAGTCCTGCAGGGAGGGGACAGGTCAGATGCAGTCCTGCAGGGAGGGGACAGGTCAGATGCAGTCCTGCAGGGAGGGGACAGGTCTTATACAGTCCTGCAGGGAGGGGACAGGTCAGATACAGTCCTGCAGGGAGGGGACAGGTCTTATACAGTCCTGCAGGGAGGGGACAGGTCAGATGCAGTCCTGCAGGGAGGGGACAGGTCTTATACAGTCCTGCAGGGAGGGGACGTTGAAGTGCTGCATGTGCAGGCTGGAATACTGCAGGGAGTAAAGCCTGGACAGTAGAGGCAGGTGAGGGCTGCAGCACTGAGGCGGAGGAAGAGGAGGAAGAGGAGGAAGTAAAGTAGGTCAAAGCTGCGACAGTGGTGATTTGGTGACAGCGGAGGAGAGGGAGGGGCCGCGGGGGGGGAGGATGAGGGTATATTTAGCCTCAGATGGGATGAGAGGTGACATCTCAGCTGGAGAGAAGCCGACGTGGCCCTGAGACGGGCCGAGGCCGGGAGACGGGGACGCGGAGCGACAGCCGGCTGTCCTCACGGATGCGGGTCAGATCCAGCTCATCGTGTCCGGACCGGCACGGGTCCAAAATTCACGACAACTGGATTTACCGACAATGTTCCGGTAAAAAGCTCAGCGGAGGAATGCAACGACCTGAACACCAGCCAGCAGCGTAGCACGTTCATCCCGTTCATCAGCGTTCTCCTGCTGAGTTACGCTCAAACTCAGACGTTTCAGATAAAAGCAGTTTCATTTTATTTGTGGGCAGGTGATGAAAATAAAATAACTAAGATGTCCCTGACGTTGCCTCCAGTTCCGATCTGTAGGGATGATGGTATCTTTGTACTAAATCTTTATTCTCTTTACATCAGAAACATCCGTCTGTCCCTAAATGCTAATAAAACTACAAAGATGTGGTTTGGCCTGAAAGGCAGGGCTACCCCATCCACGACCCACATTACTATAGATGGGACCATCGTTGGACAGGTTACGGTTTACACATATTTAGGAATCAATCTTGATCGTGCGTTTCCTTTCTCACCTCACATAAATCGATGCAATCAAAGGTCAAAGCGAGAGTTGGTTTTCTTTACAGAAATCACTTCTCACTCCCGTCTGCAGCTGAAAGGACCGTCCTCCCTTTATCTGACTACAGTGACACAATCTGCAGACGTGCCTGCAAAGGAACGCTTCAAAAACTGGACTCAGTTTACCACGATCCGACTCATCACCAATCCTCCTTCCAGAACTCATCATCGTCTGCTCTACCGTCAGGTTAAATGGCCATCATTACAAACTCGCCGCTATCGAGCGGCCCCACCCCAGAACTGCCGCTGACCATTCATACGTTAGCAACCGTAACTATGGAAAGGAGTTTCTGGCAAACTTCACTTCCATAGACGGGGCATAGACAGCATTCTCAATCTGATGACAGATATCCAGAACATCTGGGTGATGTAGTATTTTTGCCTTCTCAAAACCCAAAAAACACAAGCAGAGAGATGTGGAATACGGATAAACGGCATGAAAGATTGATTAAACAGCGTTTAATCAATTTTTCACGTTTAATCAATCTTCCCGTTCAGCTTTCTCTGACGATGTCCCACATGTTTTCAATGGGGTTCAGGTCAGGTGGGTTTGCGGGCCAATCCAGCATGGTGATCCATGGTTGTTGAAGCAGGATTTGGTAGTTTTGGCAGTGTGGGCAGGTGCCAAGTCCTGCTGGAAGATGAAGTCTGCATCCCCATACAGCTGGTCCACTGAAGCAAGCATGAAGGTCTCCAAAATGTCCTGCAGGTTAAAGCTGCTAGCATCCATGCCACGCCGGGTTAAAGCTGGTAGCATCCATGCCACGCCGGGTTAAAGCTGCTAGCATCCATGCCACGCCGGGTTAAAGCTGGTAGCATCCATGCCACGCCGGGTTAAAGCTGCTAGCATCCATGCCACGCCGGGTTAAAGCTGCTAGCATCCATGCCACGCCGGGTTAAAGCTGCTAGCATCCATGCCACGCCGGGTTAAAGCTGCTAGCATCCATGCCACGCTGGGTTAAAGCTGCTAGCATCCATGCCACGCCGGGTTAAAGCTGCTAGCATCCATGCCACGCCGGGTTAAAGCTGCTAGCATCCATGCCACGCTGGGTTAAAGCTGCTAGCATCCATGCCACGCCGGGTTAAAGCTGCTAGCATCCATGCCACGCCGGGTTAAAGCTGCTAGCATCCATGCCACGCCGGGTTAAAGCTGCTAGCATCTGTGCCACGCCCAGTTAAAGCTGCTAGCATCCATGCCACGCCGGGTTAAAGCTGCTAGCATCCATGCCACGCCGGGTTAAAGCTGCTAGCATCCATGCCGGGCCGGGTTAAAGCTGCTAGCATCCATGCCACGCCGGGTTAAAGCTGCTAGCATCCATGCCACGCCGGGTTAAAGCTGCTAGCATCCGTGCCACGCCGGGTTAAAGCTGCTAGCATCCATGCCACGCTGGACTAAAGCTGCTAGCATCCATGCCACGCCGGGTTAAAGCTGCTAGCATCCATGCCACGCCGGGTTAAAGCTGCTATCATCCATGCCACGCCGGGTTAAAGCTGCTATCATCCATGCCACGCCGGGTTAAAGCTGCTAGCATCCATGCCACGCCGGGTTAAAGCTGGTAGCATCCATGCCACGCCGGGCTAAAGCTGCTAGCATCCATGCCACGCCGGGTTAAAGCTGCTAGCATCCATGCCACGCCGGGTTAAAGCTGCTAGCATCCATGCCACGCCTGGTTAAAGCTGCTAGCATCCATGCCACGCCGGGTTAAAGCTGCTAGCATCCATGCCACGCCGGGTTAAAGCTGCTAGCATCCATGCCACGCCGGGTTAAAGCTGCTAGCATCCATGCCACGCCGGGTTAAAGCTGCTAGCATCCATGCACCGCCGGGTTAAAGCTGCTAGCATCCATGCCACGGCAAGTTAAAGACTCATTCATGCAAAAGGACCAAACCAAGTACTTAGTACACATGCAAGATTTTACTGCAGGAGGACGCATATTTTTGGATTTAAAGTCCTTTTTTAATTGATTTCATGCAATATTCAAATTTTTTGAGTTTGAGGTTTTCTTAAGCTGCAACTTTTAATCAGCAACATCCAAACAAAATATATTGAAATATATTGATTTGCATATTTTTTTATCTATACAATATGTAAATGGCACCTTTTAAGTTGAATTATGTTATATATATATATATATATATATATATATATATTTATATACATACATATACACACACATACATACATATATATATATACACACATATATATATAATTATATATACATATATATATATATGTGTATACATATATATATATATATATATATATATACACACACATATACACACACATACATACATATATATACACACACATATATATATATATACATATACATATATACACATATACAATATATATATATATATATATAAATATGTGTGTATGTGTGTGTTATATATATATATATACACACACGTGTATATATATATATATATATATATATATAACACGCACACATATATACACAAATGGCTACACATGCTTTATGTTATGAATATTTGTGTCACTAAAACTACATACTACATTCACTCAGCTAAATTAAACATAATGTATCAATAAATACTACCTTCATATAGATGTATATACCTGTATATATATCTAGACTATCCGAGTTTCCCATATGAAGCTTTTTCTTTTCCTCCTCTTGCATTTACCTTCCTATAAATTCTTCCTCATACGTGTTTTTAAACATGTTCATGTTTCTGCTCCGGATGATCTGGACCGCGCGTCTCTATTTACAGATGAAAGCAGCTTTAGAAAATATCTGCTAATTCTTTTGTGCCTGCTGAGTCATGATAGCAGAAAGTAATAAAAATGCTCAGAGCTTTGATTTTTCATGCCCCCCGTGCTCCCTTGACATATTAACCCCCCTCTCGGCCGAGGCCAGTCCACGTGAGCTGCAGGGATCTTGGGCCAGCGTGTGCTGGCGTCGGGCCTCATCTGGTCATCCCCACGTCCAGATCCAGTGAGCGCATTAGGAGGAGCAGCGATGGAGCAGGAAACAGTTCCCGCTGAAAATAAATCAGCTTTTACAGTCGCACATGTGATCTGTGATTTAATTTGTCCCGTAATTTCTGCTCCAGTTGCTGCAAACATCTTGAGTGATTCTGGTCGAGTGCGTTTGTGCAGACAGACTTAATCAGGGGAAGTTGGTGGAGCTTTTCCAGCATCTCTGCTCAGATCTTTTCCTCAGCGGCCCGCTCTGAAACGGGTGCACGGTGCGAGACGTGTGCACGGTCCCAGACGTGTGCACGGTGCGAGACGTGTGCACGGTCCCAGACGTGTGCACGGTGCGAGACGTGTGCGCGGTCCAAGACGTGTGCACTGTCCGATACGTGTGCACGGTGCGAGACGTGTGCACGGTGCGAGACGTGTGCACGGTCCGAGACGTGTGCACGGTCCCAGACGTGTGCACGGTGCGAGACGTGTGCGCGGTCCAAGACGTGTGCACTGTCCGATACGTGTGCACGGTGCGAGACGTGTGCACGGTCCGAGACGTGTGCACGGTCCGAGACGTGTGCACTGTCCGATACGTGTGCACGGTGCGAGACGTGTGCACGGTGCGAGACGTGTGCACGGTCCGAGACGTGTGCACGGTCCGAAACGTGTGCACGGTGCGAGACGTGTGCACGGTCCGAGACGTGTGCACGGTCCGAGACGTGTGCACTGTCCGAGACGTGTGCACGGTGCGAGACGTGTGCACGGTCCCAGACGTGTGCACGGTGCGAGACGTGTGCGCGGTCCAAGACGTGTGCACTGTCCGATACGTGTGCACGGTGCGAGACGTGTGCACGGTGCGAGACGTGTGCACGGTCCGAGACGTGTGCACGGTCCCAGACGTGTGCACGGTGCGAGACGTGTGCACGGTCCCAGACGTGTGCACGGTGCGAGACGTGTGCGCGGTCCAAGACGTGTGCACTGTCCGATACGTGTGCACGGTGCGAGACGTGTGCACGGTGCGAGACGTGTGCACGGTCCGAGACGTGTGCACGGTCCCAGACGTGTGCACGGTGCGAGACGTGTGCGCGGTCCAAGACGTGTGCACTGTCCGATACGTGTGCACGGTGCGAGACGTGTGCACGGTCCGAGACGTGTGCACGGTCCGAGACGTGTGCACTGTCCGATACGTGTGCACGGTGCGAGACGTGTGCACGGTGCGAGACGTGTGCACGGTCCGAGACGTGTGCACGGTCCGAAACGTGTGCACGGTGCGAGACGTGTGCACGGTCCGAGACGTGTGCACGGTCCGAGACGTGTGCACTGTCCGAGACGTGTGCACGGTCCGAGACGTGTGCACTGTCCGATACGTGTGTACGGTGCGAGACGTGTGCACGGTCCGATACGTGTGCACGGTGCGAGACGTGTGCACGGTCCGAGACGTGTGCACGGTCCCAGACGTGTGCACGGTCCGAGATGTGTGCACTGTCCGATACGTGTGTACGGTGCGAGACGTGTGCACTGTCCGATACGTGTGTACGGTGCGAGACGTGTGCACGGTCCAAGACGTGTGCACGGTCCGAGACGTGTGCACGGTCCCAGACGTGTGCACGGTGCGAGACGTGTGCACAGTCCAAGACGTGTGCACGGTCCGAGACGTGTGCACGGTCCCAGACGTGTGCACGGTCCCAGACGTGTGCACGGTGCGAGACGTGTGCACGGTCCGAGACGTGTGCACGGTCCCAGACGTGTGCACGGTCCGAGACGTGTGCACGGTGCGAGACGTGTGCACAGTCCAAGACGTGTGCACGGTCCGAGACGTGTGCACGGTCCCAGACGTGTGCACGGTCCCAGACGTGTGCACGGTGCGAGACGTGTGCACAGTCCAAGACGTGTGCACGGTCCGAGACGTGTGCACGGTCCCAGACGTGTGCACGGTCCGAGACGTGTGCACTGTCCGATACGTGTGTACGGTGCGAGACGTGTGCACGGTCCAAGACGTGTGCACGGTGCGAAACGTGTGCGCGGTCTGATACGTGTGTACGGTGCGAGACGTGTGCACGGTGCGAAACGTGTGCACGGTCCAAGACGTGTGCACGGTGCGAAACGTGTGCGCGGTCTGATACGTGTGTACGGTGCGAGACGTGTGCACGGTCCGAAACGTGTGCGCGGTCTGATACGTGTGCACGGTGCGAGACGTGTGCACGGTCCGAAACGTGTGCGCGGTCTGATACGTGTGCACGGTGCGAGACGTGTGCACGGTACGAGACGTGTGCGCGGTCTGATACGTGTGCACGGGCCGAAACGTGTGCACAGTACGAGACGTGTGCACGGTCCGGAACGTGTGCACGGTCCGAAACGTGTGCACAGTACGAGACGTGTGCACGGTCTGATACGTGTGCACGGGCCGAAACGTGTGCACAGTACGAGACGTGTGCACGGTCTGATACGTGTGCACGGTCCGAAACGTGTGCACGGTCCGAAATAGTGTGCACAGTACAAGACGTGTGCACGGTCTGATACGTGTGCACGGGCCGAAACGTGTGCACAGTACGAGACGTGTGCACGGTCTGATACGTGTGCACGGGCCGAAACGTGTGCACAGTACGAGACGTGTGCACGGTCTGATACGTGTGCACGGTCCGAAACGTGTGCATGGTCCGAAATAGTGTGCACAGTACGAGACGTGTGCACGGTCTGATACGTGTGCACGGGCCGAAACGTGTGCACAGTACGAGACGTGTGCACGGTCTGATACGTGTGCACGGTCCGAAACGTGTGCATGGTGCGAGACGTGTGCGCGCTACGAGACGTGTGCACGGTCCGGTGCGTGTGCACGGTCCGAAACGTGTGCACAGTACGAGACGTGTGCGCGGTACGAGACGTGTGCACGGTCCGAAACGTGTGCACGGTCCGAAACGTGTGCACAGTACGAGACGTGTGCACGGGCCGAAACGTGTGCACGGTACGAGGCGCCTGCCTCTCCAGCATCGTCTGATTTTATCTTTTCACATGAATGGGATGTGGAGTTCAGGGTCCGACAGACCAGCTGGGAAATTTCACTACTTTCACACAGAAGCTGTTTTTGATTTTTTTTATTCCTTTTCTTCTTATTTTAGCCTCTAAAATTGTCTGAGTTACAACAGAGGCAGTTATTTTCTCCCACAGTCAACACTGACACTTAAAGGCATCGTTTATGCTCCATTAGGGCTGAGAAAAAATATCAATACTGAAATATCGTGATATTTTCATATGCTGCTTTCACTGATATTTAAAAACACGGTATCGATCCATTTTACTAACGAAATCTTGCGAGATTTTCCTGGTAAAATAGATCAATATCGCTTTCTTTAATACCAATATAAAATCTTCATATGAAAATATCGCGATATCTCAGTGTATACAAATTGTTTCCAGCCCTAAGCTCCATGTTTTTCCTCTTTTACTTGATGACATCACCATGAAACTTATTTGCATAATTCCCTCCTGAAACATGGAAACAACAAATGAGGCTACTGGAAAAATTTCACTTAAGAAAACTAAAAAAAACGTCTGAATTATGAGCATATACTTGCTTATTCTTAATGTGAATGCATTGTTTCCTTCATAAATTGGGAAGGGGGGGGGGGGGGGGCTCAATAGTCTTACTTCTGCTCCTCCTTTTCGAGTGTCAATTTTTGTGTCGCTTGATTCAGTTGAATTTTGGACTTAACTGTGAGTTATTGTACAGCTCTGTATTTGTTCTGTTCCTGGTTTAACATTTGCTCAAAATGAATAAAATAAGTAAATAAATCATGAGCCTTTCATATCAAACAAACATTTTCATTTCCTGTTAACATGGCTGGAGAAATAAAGAATAAAAAGATGACTAAATAAAGTATTTTTAGGATTCATAAATTGTAAATAATGTGACTTTTTATGGAGTAAATTTAAATTTCATGAAAATCTGAAAAATATAAATCGAAAATAAGAATAGAAAATAAAGTTTTGAATCATACATTTACAGCAGTGTGTGGCATCTTTAACTCTTCCGTGTCATCCGGTATAAACTAACTCATGAGTTAAAAACTTCTGTGATTATGAAAATGGAAATAATGAAACTGCTGCTTCAGTCAGAAGGTTGAACGAATAACTTCCATTATTGAAAACATAAATATGACAAATCATAAATGTTTAAACACAAGCTCTGTTTCTGGAAGTTTAACAGGAAAAGCTGCGTGTGCAGGAGAACACGCGTGTGCGTGTGCATGTGTGCGTGTGCATGCGTGCACGTGTGTGTGTGTGAGCATATTTGCAGCTTTGTGGTAAAAACTTCCTGCATTTCTGGAGGAACTGAAGCAGCTGCAGTCAGACTGTTCGTGCAACACATCAAACTGCCGTCATTCTTCCCGACTGGATCAAGTGAAGGACTCACGTGACGTCTCCGGCGTAGTGGCGAATCCGGAAGTGTTTCTGGAAGTCCATGGATTTATCGGTGGGACTGAGCTGGAATCAGGAGAAGACGACATGAGAACGGCTGAACTGATGAAGATTCCCATCATTTCTGCTGCAGAGGAATCCTGGAGAAGCTCTCTGCTGCCCTCTGCTGATACAAACCTGAAACTGCAGCTGCTTCAATTTCACATGAACCCAAAAGAGACATTTTTAATCCCAGTCAGCATCCAGAACCTTTAATCCCAGTCAGCATCAGAACCTTTAATCCCAGTCAGCATCCAGAACCTTTAATCCCAGTCAGCATCAGAACCTTTAATCTCAGTCAGCATCAGAACCTTTAATCCCAGTCAGCATCCAGAACCTTTAATCCCAGTCAGCATCAGAACCTTTAATCCCAGTCAGCATCCAGAACCTTTAATCCCAGTCAGCTTCAGAACCTTTAATCCCAGTCAGCATCAGAACCTTTAATCCCAGTCAGCATCTGAACCTATAATCCCAGTCAGCATCTGAACCTATAATCCCAGTCAGCATCAGAACCTTTAATCCCAGTCAGCATCAGAACCTTTAATCCCAGTCAGCATCTGAACCTATAATCCCAGTCAGCATCAGAACCTTTAATCCCAGTCAGCATCAGAACCTTTAATCCCAATCAGCATCTGAACCCATAATCCCAGTCAGAGATACACACTCCTGTTCTTGAGACACTGATGATGATAGAAGACCTCAGGTAGATCTGGAGGAGTTTTAAGGATTATCATCATAAATCAAAGCTAGATTACATCATAGTGACAGCGTCTCAGTCTCAAAACAGTTTCTTTTTGTTTGTGTGGGTTTTCAGTCCAACCACAACCAGACGTGTCCACACAGGAAAGACATTAAGGGCGTCTTCATCGTGGGTTAAAAATAAGACAGAGTTACGGAGTCAGAGGATGACATCATCTCACCACTTCCAACAGAATCAGAGGATGACATCATCTCACCACTTCCTACAGAGTCAGAGGATGACATCATCTCACCACTTCCTACAGAGTCAGAGGATGACATCATCTCACCACGTCCTACAGAGTCAGAGGATGACATCATCTCACCACTTCCTACAGAGTCAGAGGATGACATCATCTCACCACTTCCTACAGAGTCAGAGGATGACATCATCTCACCACTTCCTACAGAGTCAGAGGATGACATCATCTCACCACTTCCTACAGAGTCAGAGGATGACATCATCTCACCACTTCCTACAGAGTCAGAGGATGACATCATCTCACCACTTCCTACAGAGTCAGAGGATGACATCATCTCACCACTTCCTACAGAGTCAGAGGATGACATCATCTCACCACTTCCTACAGAGTCAGAGGATGACATCATCTCACCACTTCCTACAGAATCAGAGGATGACATCATCTCACCACTTCCTACAGAATCAGAGGATGACATCATCTCACCACTTCCTACAGAATCAGAGGATGACATCATCTCACCACTTCCTACAGAATCAGAGGATGACATCATCTCACCACTTCCTACAGAATCAGAGGATGACATCATCTCACCACTTCCTACAGAGTCAGAGGATGACATCATCTCACCACTTCCTACAGAATCAGAGGATGACATCATCTCACCACTTCCTACAGAGTCAGAGGATGACATCATCTCACCACTTCCTACAGAGTCAGAGGATGACATCATCTCACCACTTCCTACAGAGTCAGAGGATGACATCATCTCACCACTTCCTACAGAGTCAGAGGATGACATCATCTCACCACTTCCTACAGAATCAGAGGATGACATCATCTCACCACTTCCTACAGAGTCAGAGGATGACATCATCTCACCACTTCCTACAGAATCAGAGGATGACATCATCTCACCACTTCCTACAGAATCAGAGGATGACATCATCTCACCACTTCCTACAGAATCAGAGGATGACATCATCTCACCACTTCCTACAGAATCAGAGGATGACATCATCTCACCACTTCCTACAGAATCAGAGGATGACATCATCTCACCACTTCCTACAGAATCAGAGGATGACATCATCTCACCACTTCCTACAGAATCAGAGGATGACATCATCTCACCACTTCCTACAGAATCAGAGGATGACATCATCTCACCACGTCCTACAGAATCAGAGGATGACATCATCTCACCACTTCCTACAGAATCAGAGGATGACATCATCTCACCACTTCCTACAGAATCAGAGGATGACATCATCTCACCACTTCCTACAGAATCAGAGGATGACATCATCTCACCACTTCCTACAGAATCAGAGGATGACATCATCTCACCACTTCCTACAGAATCAGAGGATGACATCATCTCACCACTTCCTACAGAATCAGAGGATGACATCATCTCACCACTTCCTACAGAATCAGAGGATGACATCATCTCACCACTTCCTACAGAATCAGAGGATGACATCATCTCACCACTTCCTACAGAATCAGAGGATGACATCATCTCACCACTTCCTACAGAATCAGAGGATGACATCATCTCACCACTTCCTACAGAATCAGAGGATGACATCATCTCACCACTTCCTACAGAATCAGAGGATGACATCATCTCACCACTTCCTACAGAGTCAGAGGATGACATCATCTCACCACTTCCTACAGAATCAGAGCATGACATCATCTCACCACTTCCTACAGAATCAGAGGATGACATCATCTCACCACTTCCTACAGAATCAGAGGATGACATCATCTCACCACGTCCTACAGAATCAGAGGATGACATCATCTCACCACTTCCTACAGAATCAGAGGATGACATCATCTCACCACGTCCTACAGAATCAGAGGATGACATCATCTCACCACTTCCTACAGAATCAGAGGATGACATCATCTCACCACTTCCTACAGAATCAGAGGATGACATCATCTCACCACTTCCTACAGAATCAGAGGATGACATCATCTCACCACTTCCTACAGAGTCAGAGGATGACATCATCTCACCACTTCCTACAGAGTCAGAGCTCAAACATGACGACACGTTGCGGTTTTCAGTATAAAACGCTGGTAAAGTTCTGCTTTTGTCGGAGCCGACGTCCCAGTTAGGACATGATGAATCATAAACCAAAAAAACCTTTTATACGTAACCGCCCACATGACTGTATCATCATCATCATCATCATCCTCCTCATCTCGGATTCTGTGTGGAAAGCTGGCCCGCGGCGGTTTCTGCCGGTCTCACCTTGCGGGAGGTGTAGTGAGGATGCTGAGCCAGTTTGGTGTCCATGCTGTCCAGACAGACCGTGTCCGTGACTTTTCCCACGGTGAGACACGCTTCGTCCAGGATGGAGATGATGCCTTTGTGCTGCTGCTCCACCAGATCCACGATGATCTGGTTGTTGAAGTAATCGATCTGCACAGAGAGGAAACAGCGGTTACAGCATCCGCGTGTTATAGACGTGTTATACACTATTAAAGAGGACATGTCAGACGTGTTGTAGATGACGTCATAAACATGTCATAGACGACATCTCAAAGACGTGTAGTAGAGGACATGTCATAAACGTGTTATAGACGACATCTCAAAGACGTGTAGTAGAGGACATGTCATAAACGTGTCATAGACGACATCTCAAAGACGTGTAGTAGACGACATCTCAAAGACGTGTAGTAGAGGACATGTCATAAACGTGTCATAGACGACATCTCAAAGACGTGTAGTAGAGGACATCTCAAAGACGTGTCGTAGAGGACATGTCATAAACGTGTCATAGACGACATCTCAAAGACGTGTAGTAGAGGACATGTCATAAACGTGTTATAGACGACGTCTCAAAGACGTATTATAGAGGACATGTCATAAACGTGTTATAGACAACATCTCAAAGACGTGTAGTAGAGGACATGTCAAACGTGTTATAGACGACATCTCAAAGACGTGTAGTAGAGGACATGTCATAAACGTGTCATAGACGACATCTCAAAGACGTGTAGTAGAGGACATCTCAAAGACGTGTCGTAGAGGACATGTCATAAACGTGTTATAGACGACATCTCAAAGACGTGTAGTAGAGGACATCTCAAAGACGTGTCGTAGAGGACATGTCATAAACGTGTTATAGACGACGTCTCAAAGACGTATTATAGAGGACATGTCATAAACGTGTTATAGACAACATCTCAAAGACGTGTAGTAGAGGACATGTCAAACGTGTTATAGACGACATCTCAAAGACGTGTAGTAGAGGACATGTCATAAACGTGTCATAGACGACATCTCAAAGACGTGTAGTAGAGGACATGTCATAAACGTGTCATAGACGACATCTCAAAGACGTGTAGTAGAGGACATGTCATAAACGTGTCATAGACGACATCTCAAAGACGTGTTATAGAGGACACGCCATAAACATGTTATAGACGACATCTCAAAGACGTGTAGTAGAGGGCATGTCATAAACGTGTCATAGACGACATCTCAAAGACGTGTAGTAGAGGACATGTCATAAACGTGTCATAGACGACATCTCAAAGACGTGTAGTAGAGGACATGTCATAAACGTGTCATAAACGACATCTCAAAGACGTGTAGTAGAGGACATCTCAAAGACGTGTAGTAGAGGACATGTCATAAATGTGTTATAGACGACATCTCAAAGTCGTGTAGTAGAGGACATCTCAAAGACGTGCAGTAGAGGACATGTCATAAACGTGTTATAGACGACATCTCAAAGACGTGTAGTAGAGGACATCTCAAAGACGTGTAGTAGAGGACATGTCATTGACGTGTTATAGAGGACATCTCAAAGACGTGTTATAGAGGACATGTCATTGACGTGTTATAGAGGACATCTCAAAGACGTGTTATAGAGGACATGTCATAAACGTGTTATAGATGACATCTCAAAGACATGTTATAGAGGACACGTCATAGACGTGTTACAGATGACATCTCAAAGACGTGTAGTAGAGGACATGTCATAAACGTGTTATAGATGACATCTCAAAGACATGTTATAGAGGACACGTCATAGACGTGTTACAGATGACATCTCAAAGACGTGTAGTAGAGGACATGTCATAAACGTGTTATAGATGACATCTCAAAGACGTGTAGTAGAGGACATGTCATAGACGTGTTACAGATGACATCTCAAAGACGTGTAGTAGAGGACATGTCAGACGTGTTACAGATGACATTTCATGCATGTGTTGTAGAGGAAATGTCAGACATGTTATAGAGGACATCATCATAGATGTGTTATGGACGACATGTCAGACGCGCTGTAGATGACATGTCATGCACATGTTATAGAGGACACGTCATAAACGTTATAGACGACATCTCAAAGACGTGTAGTAGAGGACATGTCATACACATGTTTTAGAGGACATGTCAGACGTGTTGTAGCGTACGTGTCATAGACGTGTTGTATAACGTGTGTCATAGACAAGTTGCAGAGGACGTGTCCTCCCATGTCCCCATGTGTCCCCCGTGTGCGTGTGCTGTCCTTACGTGTTGCCAGGTGATGCCCTCCCGCTGGTACTCCCCCTGCTCCTGACGGAGGATGAGCTCGATGAAGAGCTGCTGCAGCTTCTCGTTGCAGTAGTTGATGCAGAACTGCTCGAATCTGCCGACACACCAACGTGGGGTTGAGTCACCGGGGTCAAAGTTCACCGAGAAACAACACGCGTAAACACAAACAAACCTGTTGTTGTCAAAGATCTCAAACCCGTAGATGTCCAGCACGCCGATGACCGTGTTCTTCCCGTGAAGCACCGGGTTGTAGTCTTTGACTTCGATGATGCCGTTGATGCGGCTCACGATCCAGCCGAACAGCCTCTCGTAGAGAGCCTGGCGAGGACAGCAGGGGGCGTCGGGACAAAATAAACAAACAAACAAACGTGTCAAAGACGTACGGAGCCAGATTAGTCTCATTATTTTACATCCCGTAGAAGCACACGTCCTCCTGATGTCACCTTAGCGAAGGCGTCCCGTCCGAAGCAGGCGTCCTGCTCCGAGTGTCCCTTCTCGATGACGTCTCCGCCGCCGGTGGCGACCGTCCGGTACAGCAGACTCTTACTGACGCCGTCCGGATCCGTGTCCGTCAGCTCGGAGATTTGCTTCACGGCGTCGAGTCCCACGATCTGGACGTTCTCGCCGTCGCTCTCGAACTCAACGTTTCCCTAAAAAACAGATAAAGTTTCCATTTCTGTCCCTTCCGCCCGACGACGGGACACTCGTGAGGAATGAGGAGGATGGTACCAGAAGCAGGATGGCGGCGAGGATCTGATAAACCGAGCGGATCTCCTCCGCGGAGAAGCCGATGATTTCCAGAGCGCTCATCACCGCTTTGTGACTCGTGCGGTCGTTGTTGGAGGTCTGGAAGAAGGAAAACACACTTCATTCCAACTTCACCACCTGGTCTGCAGATAAATCTTGAAGGATAAAAATCAGCGTCTGACTGATACATCGATACATCGCTGGGCTGATTGATCGGGATGATTCTGGTATCTGGTCTATTAATCAATATTGGCCGTTAATCAAATTCTATTTTTGCTGCAAACAGCAAAAAGAAAGTTGTGCTGCAGTAATTCTGCTCTCTCGCCTCCTCCCTGTCTGATTGGAGATTTTTGCAGGCTCCGCCCCTTTACTCACACATGCTCATGCTTGTACTTCTATCTTTGTGAGGACATTTATTGACATAATGCATTCCCTCGCCCCTAACACGAACCAAACCCTGATTGTAACTAGGGATGTAACGATATTGTCAATATCGCGATATCGCCGGAGGTAAACTGCCGTGGGGACAAGAAAGTTAGTTTGGTCCGGTTATTCCTCCGTGAGAAGCTTCAGCCGTGACGCCGCGGAGATCGCCGTGTTGACTTGGTGAGTTTATATTTAATGACGAACTTGGTCCCGGGGGGGGGCTGTGCATGCGGTGATGTCCGTGTATCAAACGCCTCGCGTGCTGTACACGTTTTTGTATTTTTTCACCACCTGGATCAGCTGTTTATTAAAACTCTCCGTTTAACCTGCAGCAGCGGATGCAGAAGAGCATCTGATCAGCTGATTGTGACATCACGGTGCTGGTATTCGGACTTTTCCTGCTGCAACACACCTGACTTCAATCAGTGGGTGATTAGCAGACTTGTGCAGCCAAGCTCTGGACATCAGGTGGTGTGTTGAAGCAGGGAAGCCCTGAAGACCAGCAGGATGCCCCTCGAGGACCGGAGTTGCCCCCCCCTGGTGTAGAAGTTCAGACATCTGACTGACCACTGACAGACAGGCGGACTTACTTATTTTAAATTTATTGACTACTAAAGACGAGGCAGTTTCTTTGTGCCTGTGTCTTTTTACTTAGTAAATCGGCTGTTTTATTGCCTGGTTGAGTTTATTTAATCTAGTACCTGAGCTGTCTTCTCAATAAATATGTTGGATTTTTACTTGAATTTCAGCTTCAGCAAAAGTTTTTCAGGCAAGTCAAAATGTCATAACCTTGAGTTTGACTATAACTATTGTAACAATGACTCGTCAAAGCATTTTATACCATCATTATTGTTATCGTGAGCCTCCCCACAATATCAAGATAATATCGTACCGTGAGATGTGGATATCGTTACATCCCTAATTGTAACCTGAACTCTAAAACCAAATCTTGACCCTCAAAAATGTTTTAAGACTTTCTTGAGTGAAGACCGACCAAAATGACCTCACTCTGTTGGTTAAAAGCACAAAATGTTTCTCACAATGTCGCAAGTACACACACACACGTTTGTTTTTCTATCCCTGTGGGGTACATCCACCGACATAATGCATTCCCTAGCCCCTTACCCTAAACCTAACGCCCACAACTAATTGCCTAAACCTAACCCTTGTCCTAACCCTAACCTAAACGTAATTGTAACTTTATCTCCAAAACCTAATCTTGAGCCTAAAAATAGGGTTTGTACCCATGGGGACCAGGAAAATGTCCCCACGAGGGCAAGATGTCCCCACGGTGATGGTAAAAATCTGGAACATGGTCCCCACAATGTTGCAAAAACGCGCCCACACACACACACACACACACATATTCTTGTACTTTCAGGGACGGGTACTGAAACCTTGTATCAAAATGGCCCTGGGACAAAGTCTGATGGTCCACTTTGACCAATAAGCTTCATCTTCTTAACGGTACCTAAAGTTAAGGTGCTTCTCATCTTTTGCGGAGACTAATTAACCTCCAGCCAAACATCGTACTTTCTTTTCCTTACTGCTGTGTCCTGTCCAGCATGGTAGTGGCAGAATGATGATCTGGCTGCTTTGTTGTGTTGAACAGATTTGCTTTGCAGGAGGAGCTTCACGAACATAATGGTGCGTTCAGACCAAACGCGTCGTCAGCGGCAAAAATGCTCGACGCCCAAAGTTTGACGCTGACATTCAGAGACTAAAAAGCTGATAATGCGCGTGACGAGTCAGGTGTGTTGAAGTCGGAACATCTTGAAAACCAGCAGGGCGGGGGTCCCTGAGGACCAGGATAGAGAAACACTGGTCTAGAGTTTGGTGGTGGATCCGACTGTTTTCCTCATGAACTGAGCAGCTTTCTCGGCTTTATTTGCGCCGTGAGCCCAGAGAACGATGTTGTCGGGCGTCTCTGTGCCACGTCTGGATTCAGCCGACTGTTCTTATGTGTTCTGACTTTAGTTCGTTTCACCGTTTCCTCCAGGAACCGCACGCCGACGGTGTACGGACGAGCAGTATGGAGGAATATTGACAAGTTTTTGTGGACTTTTATGGACCTTTTTGTTTCAGTTGCCATGAACTCCATTAAAATGAAATGGTTTCCAGTAAATTTGGGACGCTACCCACTCAGGACACTTGGATTACATTGGACGAGCAGTATGGAGGAATATTGACAAGTTTTTGTGGACTTTTAGGACCTTTTTGGCTCGGACCCCGGTGAACTCCATGATATGAAAGTTGGGGGGAAACGAGAAGCCTTCCTGATCGCCGGCTGCATTTGAGAAATTAAAAAAGTGCTCCAGAGTCTTTCTCAGCATGAGGATGAGGAGAAGATGAAGGACCATCATTCTGTGGGTGTACTATCCCTTTAACCCTTGCTCCAACCCTAACCAAAACCTAACTCCAGCCTAAACTGAAACCAAACCCTAACCCTTAAAAACGGGGTATTTCTTCGTGAGGACTGGCTGAAATGTCCTCACTTTGCTGATTAAAAACGTAAAACGTTTGTCTTTATGCAGGAACACACACAGCTGCAGGACGAAGCAGAGACGGGGGGAACTAGTTTACTCCGTGGTGACGTTTGCATTTGGAAAACGTTTGATCACAGTTCGTGCTGCAGTTTTAGGGAGAGTGAGGGTAAAAGCTGGTAAACTGACGGTGGCTGCAGCCCCCTCTCTGGTGTAGACGTAGAGAGCAGGATCGTTCTGCAGGTGGAACGACGTCAGCATCTCCTCACAGCCTCCACGCAGCAGCTGAGGAAACAAACATCAGATCAGAGCCGGCTGCAGGTTTCAGGCCTGAACCTGACGGAGGACAAGGTTTACCTGGTAGAAGGAGTGGAAGTTCCTCTCACCTTCCTGCTGCTGGACCACCCTGGACTGAAACAGCACACATCATCATCATCATCATCATCCTCTCTGTGCCGATGAAGGGGCTCAGCCATGCTTGGTCATCATTTCATTCACATGAGTCTGAAGCAGCTTTATTATATTTACGGATAAATGTGGAATCTGCTGCAGCAACATTCAGTTACAGTTTCTGGAGGATTCTCCAACCAGCAGATTCACTGGTGAGGGTGCCAGGACTGGGTATAAAAGCAGCCAAACGTTTGCTGGAATCACAGTCCACGTTATCGGGACGTGTTCATTCTTACAGAACAAGTGGCTGCTGTACAGAGGTCGTGAATTGTACATGTACAGTTGTGTGAAAAGCGTTTCCTCCTTCCTGATTTCTTACTTTTTTGCATGTTTGTCACACTTTAATGTTTCAGATCATCAAACAAATTTAAATGTGAGACAAAGATAACAAGTAAACACAAAATGCAGTTTTTAAATGAAGGTTTTTATTAGTAAGGGGGGAAAATCCAAACCTCCATGTCCCTGTGTGAAAAGGTGATCTTCCCCTAAACCTAATAACTGGTTGTTCCACCTTAGCAGCAACAACTGCATCAAGCGTTTGTGATAACTGGCAGTGAGTCTTCTACAGCGCTGTGGAGGAATTTTGTTCCACTCATCTTTGCAGAATTGTTGTAATTCAGCCACATTGGAGGCTTTTCCAGCATGAACCGCCTTTTTAAGGTCATGCCACAGCATCTCAATGGGATTCAGGTGGGGGCTTTGACTAGGCCACTCCAAAGTCTTCATGTTGTTGTTCTTAAGCCATTCAGAGGTGGACTTGCTGGTGTGTTCTGGATCATTGTTCTGCTGCAGAACCCAAGTGTGCTTCAGCTTGAGGTCACCAACAGATGGCCGGACGTTCTCCTTCAGGATTTTTTGGTAGAAGCAGAATTCATGGTTCCATTTACCACAGCAAGTCTTCCAGGTCCTGAAGCAGCAAAACAGCCCCAGACCATCACACTACCACCACCATATTTTACTGTTGCTATGATGTTCCTTTTCTGAAATGCCGTGTTACTTTTACGGCAGATGTAATGGGACCTCCACCTTCCAGAAAGTTCCACTTTTGTCTCGTCAGTCCACAGAGTATTTTCCCAAAAGTCTTGGGGATCATCAAGATGCTTTCTGGCTAAACTGAGACGAGCCTTTATGTTCTTTTTGCTCAGCAGTGGTTTTGGTCTTGGAACTCTGCCATGCAGCCATTTTTGCCCCCCAGTCTCTTTCTGATGGGGGAGTCATGAACACTGACCTTCATTGAGGCAAGTGAGGCCTGCAGTTCTTGGATGTTGTTCTGGGGTCTTTTGTGACCTCTTGGATGAGTCGTCGCTGTGCTCTTGGGGTCATTTTGGTCGGCCGGCCCCTCCTGGGAAGGTTCACCACTGTTCCATGTTTTCACCATTTGTGGATAATGGTTCTCACTGTGGTTCTCTGGAGTCCCAAAGCTTTAGAAATGGCTTTGGAACCTTTTCCAGACTGATAGATCTCAATGACTTTGTTTCTCATTTGTTCCTGAATTTCTTTGGATGGCAAAGAAATAAATTACTGATAAAAACCATTTAAAAACTGCATTTTCTGTTTACTTGTGTTATCTTTGTCTTATTTTTTGGGGTGTTCTGAAACAAATAAGTGTAACAAAAAAATAAATCAGTTAGGGAGCAACATTTTTTCACCCAACTGGACGTGTGTGTGCAAAACTGGCGGCAGTGACCTCACTAAACCAAAAACTGCAGGATCTGGTCCAAACCTGACCTCAGTAAATTTCATATGATGTCTGCTTCCCCAGCGACCTTCCTCACTCCTCCTCCTCCTCACTCACCTTCTCCAGCAGGTAGTTGTTGATGTGTCCTCCGGTCGGGTCGCCGTTGAAGTTGAAGTTGATGTCCATGTACTTGCCGAAGCGGCTGGAGTTGTCGTTGCGGTTGGTCTTGGCGTTGCCGAAGGCCTCCAGGACACAGTTGGACTTCAGCAGCACGTTCTTCACACTGATGATGAAAACGGGAGAGGAAGAGGAGGAGATGACATCAAACCGTCAACGCCGCTGCGGAGGAGGAATGCGAAGGCTCACCTCTCCACCTCCGCCCTCTGGCTGGGGTTGGTGATGGCGGCGATGTACTGCATGATGTATTTACTGGCTTCAGTCTTTCCTGCTCCGCTTTCACCTGAAACACAAAACATTCATGACGTTACATGACAGAAGTTTACAGAGTTAATGATGTGTAATGTTTCACTGCACGCATGAGTAAAGGCTGAAGGTGAAACTGGACGCTGCTGATCTCAGGGCCTACAGAGATTCCTCCTGATTCCTTCCTTTTTATTGTTCCACAACTTTTATTTCCAGTTTGTCTCAGACTGGTGAACCTCTGTCCATCTGAGAGACTCTGAAATGCTCCTTTATACCCACTCATGTTACTGGTCTGTTCCCAGTTAAACCAGTTGGTTGTCAAAGTCTCCTGGGATTAAAACATGTTTACGTTCTACTAGGAATAAAACATGTAATTTGGAAATCTTTGCTTTCTGTTTTTACATTTTTGCAGTTGTAATTTCATATAGAATAATTTTGCTCTGCATCCACTGTTTATTATTATGCTTTTCTTTTTTTTTTTCTACTTGTCCTGTCCAGCATCATAGCAGCAGAATGGTGATCTGGCTGCTTTATTGTGATGAACAGTTTTGCTTTACCAAGCGGAGCTTTATGAACATAAGGCTCCACTTGATATCCTGTTTATTCATTTTATTTCTTTGATTAAACATTTGTCTATTACACCATTCCATTTCATACTGCTGGGCCTGACAAGGGAGAAATGAAAGTTAACAGAGGTAATGATAGAAAGTAAAACAGAGAGAAAGGAGTAAGGAAGAGGAAGAGAGAGAGGAGAGAAAACATGAATCCACTTACACAGTTCACTGGTACATCTGTACCGCGATCCCTAAACTACCAAGGTCTCTGTTGGAAAACAAAACAAGCAAACCCCTACAGGAGGACCTGCAGGTGGCTTAAATATCCTCAGATCATACAAACACACACAGAACTACGCAGAGAAGAGGTACAACCTAGTCATCGCAATGGGAAGTAGAGAAGAGGTACAACCTAGTCATCGCAATGGGAAGTAGAGAAGAGGTACAACCTAGTCAGCGCAATGGGAAGCAGAGAAGAGGTACAACCTAGTCATCGCAATGGGAAGCAGAGAAGAGGTACAACCTAGTCAGCGCAATGGGAAGTAGAGAAGAGGTACAACCTAGTCATCGCAATGGGAAGCAGAGAAGGGTACGCAATGGGAAGCAGAGAAGAGGTACAACCTAGTCAGAGCAATGGGAAGCATCATCATCATCATAATAAAGGGTCTCCATGGTGATACAGTCATGCAGATGCAGCCTTGTCTCTGCAAGGAGGAGGAAGCCGCATTATTGTTATATTTATGATACTTATATTCCCCCAGTTGTGAAATTCAGGCTCTGAATTTTACTAATTTCTATATTACCTGGGGTTTTTCATCAGAAGCCGCAGGGAAAAGATTGTATCAACAGATGAAGTCTTTCCCACCAGGCTGAAGCTCCGAGCGTACAGCACACGAATCGGCTTGTGCAGCGATCGTTTCTGCTTTAAGCAATGATATGAAGGTGGATCTGCACGTCAGCAGGAGACGAAGACGCATGTGGAGGAGGTGGGGAAGTCAATGAAGCCGTTCACATGTGCACCAACAACTCGATTCTAATAAGATTTCTTGAGTTATCTGATTATTGGGTTGCATGTAGAGGAGCTCTAAGGAGGATACATGCACACAAGAGAAACAAGGGGGATCGGGTGTGACTCTAGTAAGCACATGCACAAGAATAAAGGGGGTGTTGGCTAAACACGGGTGACACGAGGTAGTTGGAGGTGAAATCACTGCCGACTTTGGGTCCAGTGGAAAAGCGGAGGCACCTGATCGGATACAAAACATGTAAGCACAAAAATCTGTTCTGTTCGTATCCGGCAGGTCGTAACCGGCTCACTTATTCTGTCTTATTTGAGCTGTTGTGCAGAAGTGGGGGGAGATGCATATATGAGCAGTATGATGCCTTCGTTCTTACTGCAGAAAAGAAAAATCCAAATTATTCACAAAGTTAAATTTGGTGAATATACGAATAGTTTATTCTTAAATAAGGGTTACTGAAACTACTGTATGTGACATCGGACCATCTTTTTTTTCTAATTTTATTTGTTTAAATGGGGGGCAGGCAAACTAGATTTTTTTCCTTCTTGCTGCTCCTTTCCAATCATGGAGGTGTTGATTTGAAAATGTGGAGTGCATTTATGTACAAATTATGTTGTCCACCTTCATGGAAGGAACAAATAAACAAATAAATAAATAGTTGGGGACGCTGAACCAGAGAGCAGTAGGCTGCCGCTTGTCGGTGCCCAGGGAGCAGCTGGTGCTGGTAGGGGTTAAGGACCTTGCTCAGGGGTCCACAGTGGTTTTAACTGCAGTGCCACAACGAGGACTTGAACTGGGGAGGCCCGGTCCAGAGCCCGGACCCTCCATAAACATCACCAGCCAGCTGCTGGACGACTGAGAACCATGTTTCTTATGACGAGCTGGTGCTGCTGCTCAGCAGGAAGGAAGACATTTGTTTATGAAAACTTCATCTGCATGCAAGTTAGTGAACGTGGAACTTCCTTCCTTCAGATTTTCATACATTCAGCCAATGCAACGCTGTTTGCATGAAAGGTCAAACCAAGGAGCCGGATCAACCAGACGAAGCAGGACAGGGAAGCAGGCGAGTCTCCTTCCTACAGCGCAGCATCATGATGGAGACGATCTTACTGGTGGTCTTGATCCTCACAGGTAAGCTCTGTTTTCATGTCACGCAGATCTCTGCAGTAAAACTGGAGGTTCTGTAAGCGGTGTATTTTCTGTCAGAGCGGCTGGTCCCGTCCAAGGCTCTCCTCCGTCACTACCACCTTGTTGATAAGTCTTTGACTTGGCCTGAGGCTCAGACTCACTGCAGACGGGCTTACAGCGACCTGGCCACCGCTGGAACCTCCGAGGAACTCAACCAACTTCTGAAAACCGTTTCTGATGCTGGCAGACCTGAGGTCTGGATTGGTCTGTACAGTAAAACGCGCTGGATGTGGTCCGATGGGTTCACAGGGAGCAGGTCCGAGTACAGGAACTGGAACCAGAATCAGCCAAACCCCTCCCACGATCAGTTCTGTGTGTGCATCGGAGAAAAAGGCCGCTGGTGGGACGATGCATGCCGCATAAAGTACACATCTGTCTGTTACAGAGGTGAGACATCCAGAACAACTGCAAACCTTTAAAGGGATATTCTGTAAGTTCTCCTGTGTTTTATTCACAAAAAACTGATTATTTGGTTCAAAAGTGTTTTTTCATTAATCAGTAATCACTCCCATCAACAAACTGAAGTGCTCCTCTAAGTTCTAAATTTGCCGTTCGTATCATCCATTTACACATCGAGCGGGGCGGCTCGGTGGGGGCTGCCATGTCGTATCGCCATGTTTTTGCGTTCAGGAGAAGCGTGACGGCAGGAAAACACAGAAACTCACCGGACACACCGGAGTTTTCAGCTCAGTTCGAGGTAATGCCTTTGAAAAGTCACCGCGCTGCAGTGGGAGAAACCAGCGTCTCACTGATGCTGCGTTCACGTGCAGTCGGGCAGACGGCCGTCGGTAACAAACCAGATGTCATTTTAATCAATGAAGCCGAGCGAAAGACGGTAAAACATGGGTCAGGGAAAACAATACGACATCGCCATGACAACCGAACAGATGTGGACTGATGTCACTGTAACTGACGGACTACGTCTTCACATAGAGGCCGGTGATAACTTTACATGCAGCGGATGTCGTCGGTCTGCCCGGTTTCACGCGAATGCAGCATGAAAAGTACGAGGGAGCTGCTCCCGATTACACAGTGTCCCTTTAAAGAAAATGTTATAAAACATTAGATTTGATCCAAACACTCCCTAAACTGCAGGAACTCTGCTGGATCCTGAGTTTGTTGCTGTGGAAGAAAAAATGAGCTGGTCTGGAGCTCAGAAGTACTGCAGAGAGAACTTCACTGATCTGGCCACCGTGAGGACGGATGCCGACAACCAGAAGGTCCAGAGCATGGTTCCTGCAGGCGACTACGTGTGGATAGGTCTGTCTAGAGATCACCTGCACTGGTCTGACGGGAGCCAGTTCCTCCTCGGGGACTGGGTCGGCGATCGTCCTGCGGATGAGACCTGTGCATCTTTGATGTCGGATAAACCAGGATTTCAGCCGTGTGAAAAAACATTACCGTTCATCTGCCAGAGCTTCCCTGGTGAGTGTTTCCCTGCATGACATCCAAAAACCTTCAGCCACCCAGAGTTAGGGAGGGAAATCCCAGCATATTTAACTGGTATTCATGTCATCTCCCAGTAAGGAGGCAGGTGGTGAAGCTGAGACTGAAGCTGCAGGACTCTGTGGACCTGAACCACCCTGCAGTGAAGGCAGACCTGCTGGAGCAGGTGAGTGTGATGAACTGGTGGTCTTGTAGTGACAGATTTAGGTCCAATTCCAGTTCAGATCTTAACCCTCAATCTCAGTCGCCCTCAAAACCAGGTGTTCAGGCTATGTTGTGACGTAGAAATGGGACACCCCTTAAATGCAGATACGTCTTCAAACTGTGGGGGGCAGCATTACGCCAAAGCCACGTTCAGTCTGTCAATTCAGAAGAAGACGACAAAGACTAAGAATAATTTACTTTATTCACATTCACTTGCACCGTTAACCCTGTGTGTTTAATCATCAGCCACCATGGACATACTCCGCTGTCCCCACAAACCACGACTTATTGAAAAGTAAACACCAGCGATAACGAAAGCTGCGTAGGTAACTGTGGTTCTGGGAATTCCTGGATGACTGCAGTCAGCTGGCCGACACGTCACATGATTGACTTTGCTGTCATCAAGACTCGACCTGCGAGGAGACATGTCCACTTTTACTGCGACTGGGAGTCATGACAGAATGAAACAGGACCATCGTTAGCTAACTCTGCGGCTACGGGAGATGACGACAGCCCGGTCGTCTTACACCGTTATCGGCACGAGCACGTTAAACAGGCTGTTATCTGGATAAAACGATGACATAAGCAACAAGAAAAATAACCATTTTGTAAAGTTAACCAACTTAAACATAGCAACATGGCTTGACCGCACCGGCCGCTATTGACAAAAGATCGTAAAATAAAAATAAAAATTATGCAACAATGAGGTAAGTAATCCACAACATGGTCCTAAACTAAGATAACACAATGGTTTTCCTGATATTTATGTTTCCATTAACAAAGAAAATACTTAAGATTTGTAGCTCGCCTTCTTTGCTGCTGCATTCTGGGTAATCCTTACTCACAAGGTGATGTCGGAGAATCTCAGGATTGAGGATATTCAGCTTAAAACTTGCCTCAGCTTACTGTTCTCAGAATCGGGACAGACCTTGCACTTCGTGGGAGTGCGCATTTTTGAGATTGAGGGTTAAGACGGGAACTGGAATCCACCCTGAGACTTGAAGCAGCAACTGTTTGTGTTTTAGCTTCAGAAGAAACTCAACATGAACAACAAGGTCAGAGTTGGCCTGAAGTGGCGCGAACAGCCTGACGGAAAATTCTTCCATAAGGAGGTGGAGAAAAAAAAGACTGAGCTCTGAAAGTTGAACCCAAGTCCAGCCAATCGAGGCGACTCCCGGCGACTCAAGTGATTTCAGCAACTTAAATGACTCCCAGTGACTCAGAGACTCCAGGGTACTCCCAGCAACTGATGACACTCCAGCGACTCCAATGACTCACAGCAACTCACTGCAGGACCTCCCATTGACTCCAGGACTTCAGTGATTTCAGCAACTTAAATGACTCCCAGCAACTCCTCGTTACTCCAGGGATTCCCTGTGACTACAATGAGTCCAGCAACTCCCAGCTACTCTCAATGACTCTGTTGACGTGTGTTCTCAATTATTGATTATTTTTATTATGGATTTGTACTTATGTACTTAAGTTTGCTTTGATTCATACTGTTTCTTTTTCTTTTGTGAATGAAGCTCTGAGCCATTTGCTCTGCCGATTGGTTAATAGCCCACGGGTGTGGCTCATCTGACTTATGGGTGTTAATAAATGACGTTCACTCACAGCTGTGAGCTGATGAGCTGAGTCAAATGAAGTTTGTGTCCCGTGAGTCTGTTTTTCGTTATATGCAGAACGAGTCTTGATGTCAACGCAAAGCCACTGTGCCATTGTTTAAACCTGCTGACAGGTTATGGGCCAGAGCAAGCAGGACTGTTTGTGAAGCATTTTCCACTGCGGTGACGGAGTTGTGAACACCACGAGTCGGCGTGTCACTGACACAAGCCGTTGGTCTCGGCTTTTGTTTGACGGCGACGAAAAGAGTTATGAGCTTTGGGAGACTACGTTTTTGGGCCATCTTCGGTTACAAGGGTTGAAAGACACTATTCTGAACCCGCCTGGTCCCGATGACCCAGCTGATGACGAGGACGCAGCGAAGAAGAACACGGAGGCATACGCAGAACTTATCCAATTTTTGGACGACAAAAGTTTGTCATTGGTAATGCGCGAAGCAGCTGATGACGGGCGGAAAGCATTGCAGATCTTGATAAAGTACTACCAAGGTAAAGGAAAGCCCCGTATCATCAGCCTGTACACCGAACTGACTTCACTCCAAAAGCCAGAGAGTGAAAGTGTTACCGAGTATGTGATCCACAATCACGGCTTTAAGAAATGCCGGTGAAACTGAGCGATGGTCTACTGGTGGCCGTGGTTTTGAAGGGGCTGCCTGAATCCTTCCAGCCGTTTGCAATCCATGTCACACAACTTGATACGACCATGTCTTTCGCGGAGTTTCAGACAAAGTTGCGCAGCTTATGAGAACTGAAAAGATGCGCGCTGCTGCAGCGGGTGACAACGTGATGAAGACGGGCCTGCAGCAGAGGAGGAGACCGGCCAATTCAGGTGATCGGGGAGCAGAGAAGGCTACAACGGACCTGGTGCAGCTACTGCAAAAGCCCCCCCACACCGGGACGCCACCTGCAGACGCAAACAGCGCAGAGCAAGAGACGACGCGAGGAAAGCCCACGGCAAGACTGGTTGCCAGGACGACGAGGAGTATGCGGGGTGTCGACCTGAAGGGCCTGATGGTCGCACATCATCACGGATGTTGGGAAGTTTAAACGCTCCGATGAGGATTTCCAAGCAGGATCGCGCTGCATGCAGCTGGCCGACGGCACAAAGTGCAAAGGTGTGGCGGAGCGTTGCGGTGACGCAGAGGTCTGTCTGTCTGACAGCAGCGGCGACATGTGAAAGCCGTGCTGAAGCAGGCCTTGTACGTCCCATCATACCCACAAGACATATTCTCAGTGAAAGCTGCAACAGCCAGCGGAGCCACCGCGGTCTTCAAGGACGGGAAGGACGTTTTGATTCAGAGACGGTACGAAATTCCACATTTTTCTACATAACAGGCTGAATTATTTGCACACGGGAAATGATAAGAGACGACCAGTGTAAAGGGTGTTCTGATATGCAGACATGGCACGAGATTCTGGGACACTGTAACTATGACGACATTCAGAAACTGCAGACTGCCGTTGATGGCATGAAAATTAAGGGTTTAACGAGCAAACCTGCACATTGTGAGGTGTTTCTAGTTCTATCAAACTAGAAACAGGAATCCTGGTGTGAGGGCTACAACACCTCTTCAGCTCGTCCATACAGATTTAGCAGGACAATATATCCATATATAATATGTCTAGACGGGCATAAATGTGCTTCATTCACTGATGCTCATTCACTGAGTTTGTGTTATTCCAAAGTGCAAATGTTTACTACACGGTCCATATAGAAATAAAATGGTTCATGTCCGATTATGAAGTAAAAAACTTTTCAGGGTTTATGATGTGAATTTTCTATTTTTATATAGCTTAATTTTATATCTACAGCACATTGGTTACTACAGTAATGTGTTTTATGTGCTATACCAATAAAGTGGATTAGACTGGATATTTGTTTTATCTATTCCTTATTTTTATCTATTTGGTCATTTAATATTAATGCAGCTACTTATTTTGTATATTAGGACACAGCATAAACATAAATGTCAACCAGTGATATTCTACATCAGATTAGAAAACAAGGCTAATTCACATCTGTAGCTTTTTAGCTGAACATCATGTTTTCAGAAAACTGGATCTTTCTTTCATAAACTTTCTTCATGGGTGGTTTGTTCAGTCCATAACATCTGAATCCAGCCACATACCTCCAAGTAAATGAAGGTGATAAAAGCAATATTTTTTCTTTTTTATTCCAGGACGAATATCTTTAATTCCAACAGTGATTTCACAGCCGAGATCCAGCCAGAAAAAAAAACACATTAGTATTTCAGAGAAGCCTTTTGTTTTTTGGAACATGGATGAGTGGTAGCCCCCCAGGCCGCCTTAAGGGGGCGGCAGTTTCCAGGACATCCCTTGAATGTCCACCCAGCCGCCCTGGTGAGTCGTTCAGACCTCAACATTTCTGACCTTTTCCAGGATAAAGGGATCCAGGATCTGTATCAGTTTCACTGATCACACTGTTTAACATGAATTCATCAACTAAACCAGATCCACTTCCAGTTTAACAGCTTGTCAATCACAACGATACGATGACATCATCAGAAAGACATTCATCATGAATACAAGCAAGTTCATGCTTCTCATGAGCCGTTTCACAGTTCTCCCACAATTTCAGGTTAGAAATGGGATTAAAACATGTTTATGTTCTACTGGGATTAAAACACGTTTATGTTCTACTGGGATTAAAACACGTTTATGTTCTACTGGGAATAAAACATGTTTCTGTTCTACTGGGATTAAAACATGTTTACGTTCTACTGGGATTAAAACACGTTTATGTTCTAGTGGGATTAAAACACGTTTATGTTCTACTGGGAATAAAACATGTTTCTGTTCTAGTGGGATTAAAACATGTTTATGTTCTACTGGGATTAAAACATGTTTATATTCTACTGGGATTAAAACATGTTTATGTTCTACTGGGATTAAAACATGTTTATGTTCTACTGGGAATAAAACATGTTTATATTCTACTGGGATTAAAACATGTTTATGTTCTACTGGGATTAAAACACGTTTATGTTCTACTGGGAATAAAACATGTTTATGTTCTACTGGGAATAAAACATGTTTATGTTCTACTGGGAATAAAACATGTTTCTGTTCTACTGGGATTAAAACATGTTTATGTTCTACTGGGATTAAAACATGTTTATATTCTACTGGGATTAAAACATGTTTATGTTCTAGTGGGATTAAAACATGTTTATGTTCTACTGGGATTAAAACATGTTTATGTTCTACTGGGATTAAAACATGTTTATGTTCTACTGGGATTAAAACATGTTTATGTTCTACTGGGATTAAAACATGTTTATGTTCTAGTGGGAATAAAACATGTTTATGTTCTACTGGGAATAAAACACGTTTATGTTCTACTGGGAATAAAACATGTTTCTGTTCTACTGGGAATAAAACATGTTTATGTTCTACTGGGAATAAAACATGTTTATGTTCTACTGGGATTAAAACATGTTTATGTTCTACTGGGAATAAAACATGTTTATGTTCTACTGGGATTAAAACATGTTTATGTTCTAGTGGGATTAAAACATGTTTATGTTCTACTGGGATTAAAACATGTTTATGTTCTACTGGGATTAAAACATGTTTATGTTCTAGTGGGATTAAAACATGTTTATGTTCTACTGGGAATAAAACATGTTTATGTTCTACTGGGAATAAAACATGTTTATGTTCTACTGGGAATAAAACATGTTTCTGTTCTACTGGGATTAAAACATGTTTATGTTCTAGTGGGATTAAAACATGTTTATGTTCTACTGGGATTAAAACATGTTTATGTTCTACTGGGATTAAAACATGTTTATGTTCTACTGGGATTAAAACATGTTTATGTTCTACTGGGAATAAAACATGTTTATGTTCTACTGGGAATAAAACATGTTTATGTTCTACTGGGAATAAAACACGTTTATGTTCTACTGGGAATAAAACATGTTTCTGTTCTACTGGGAATAAAACATGTTTATGTTCTACTGGGATTAAAACATGTTTATGTTCTAGTGGGATTAAAACATGTTTATGTTCTACTGGGAATAAAACATGTTTATGTTCTACTGGGAATAAAACATGTTTATGTTCTACTGGGAATAAAACACGTTTATGTTCTACTGGGAATAAAACATGTTTCTGTTCTACTGGGATTAAAACATGTTTCTGTTCTACTGGGATTAAAACATGTTTATGTTCTACTGGGAATAAAACATGTTTATGTTCTACTGGGAATAAAACATGTTTATGTTCTACTGGGAATAAAACATGTTTATGTTCTACTGGGAATAAAACATGTTTATGTTCTAGTGGGATTAAAACATGTTTATGTTCTACTGGGAATAAAACATGTTTATGTTCTACTGGGAATAAAACATGTTTATGTTCTTTTGGGAATAAAATATGTTGATGAGCGTTATATTTTCATTCGGTTATTCCTAGTCTACACTGGAACCCATCTTTTTGGGAACTGGGCTGCATCATAAACGCTCAGAAACAGAACTGGAACAGGGTGAAAGTCAGACGGAACCGACCTGAGATGACGATGCAGGTGTCTTTAGCTCGTCTCTTCATGGCCTTGTATGCGGCGTCGGACACGGCGTACAGGTGAGGAGGGTTCTCATACAGCTCCCGGCCCCGGTACGCGTCCACCGTGTCTTTGCCGTAAATGTCCATCTGTCTGTAGGGGTTCACGGAGACCACCACCTCTCCGATGTAGGTGTAGATGCGGCCCTTCTCAAACCTGACCAGACGGAAACAATCACACGCTGCCGTTATCACAGGGAATCCTGAATAAAGCACGTGTGAGATTTTACAACTACAACTCCAGTGAAGTTGGGACGTTGTATAAAACGTAAATAAAACTGAATACAATAATTCACAAATCCAACCTATATTCCACTGAATCCACTACAACAGAGGTGTCAAACTCATTCTAGTTCAGGGGCCACAAACGGCACGATTAGATCTGAAGTGGGCCGGACCGGGAAAATTATCACACAATTACTTATAAATATCGAAAACTGCAAATGTTTCCCTTTATTTTAGAACATGGTCAAGATCTTTATATTTAATGAACTTTCCTAGAAAAGATGAACATGAAATTTATTGAGGAACATAAGTGGTTTCAACAATAATTCGCCTCATTTGATTACATTTTATGTTATCTATTCATTCTATGTATTCATTTCAGTCAACATTATATATTTTCATATGAAAAATATTCATATACATTTTAATGTAAACTCATATGAATTTATAAAATTGATTTTCCCTTAAAACTTCCCAAATATGAATTTTTTTTATGTAGTTATGCTTTTTTATTATCATTATTACCAACTTATTCAAATAAGACACTACATGTTCATTCTAACTTACAGATCACAAGGGATCAACAAAATCACTTACCGTAATATTGATTCACAGTTTATGGAACTAAGAAAGAAAAACAAGATTTCCACATGTGTAAAGTAATCCTGACCTCATACTGAGGTCAGATCTGTAAGGTAATATTGAAATACTTCATATTTGGACATTTAAAACAACTCCAAGCGCTGGTGGACCAATTAGAAACTAGAGTTTGTTTTACTGACGTTTAATAGCACCTAGCGGGCCAGACTGGACCCTCTGGTGGGCCGGTTTCGGCCCCCGGGCCTTATGTTTGACACCCCTGCTCTCCAAAGATATTTAATGTTTAAAATGAAACTTTGTTTTTGTGCAAATATTGTTTCATAGTGAAAAAGATGCTGCAACACGTTCCAGTAAAGCTGGGAACGTTGATGAAAGCTTAAAGAACACCTGTGTGGATCGTTCCACAGGTGAACTGGAAACATGATCGGGTTTAAAAGGAGCAGCGGTTCACAAGCAAACACGGGGCGAGGATCCCCACGTCGTGAAGAAAAAGTCCAACAGTCACTACAAAAACAGTCTGACCAAGTTTCACATTCTTATTTTCAGCAAAAACTGTCTTCATCTTTACCTGAGAGTAATATACAAGACGAGAGAAGAATGCGTAAGATTATTAAACATGATTTTATGTCTTACTTAGTCACTGAATCCTAAAGTTGGTTATTTTACATTCAAATTAAGTTAAAGTATCTCACTAAGACACTGTTTCACATCACATTTTATCTTTAACTCCCAATTTTAGCTGTATAAACTTGTTCTAAGACCTCCCGCACCAGTTCAGACACGCAGGTTTCTTGGAATGAGAAAGTATCTCGACTTTAAAGCAGTGGGAACTAGGTTAAAACAGGCAGAAACATTCATTTCTAGTTTCTTATCAAGTGAAAAACACTCAAAACTAGTCTGGTGATGCTTTATTTGAGCGTTGCTGCGTTCTCATTTTGAGAGAAACGATCTAAAAAAAGAGAAACCAGGATTTAAAGAAGTGGAAGCACAGAGATGCAGACATGGAGGAGATTTTCTGGTTCCCACAAAGGTTTTTATTGTTTTGAAATTTTAATTAGTTTTTATTTTTATTTAGTTTTTCAGTTTCCTTTTTTATTTCAGTTTAGTTTTAGTTAGTTCAACAAATGATTTAGTAGTTTTAGTTAGTTTTTATTTTGAGGAATTGACAAGTTTCAGTTTAGTTTTTATTTAGTTTTATTTTTAGTCGTAGTCTTTCAGGTGTTAAGAGAAAGTCTTAAAATGTAGATGTTGAAATGATGGAAGAATGTGTGACACAAAATATGGATTATCACTTCCTTTTGTTTTAGTTCCTGAACCACAATTATTCAAATTATTTGAATGTAAATCCAACTTTTGTTTCAACGTTTAACAGGCCCTTATCCAAACAGGAACTCTAAAACCAGCCCACATGCAGCTCTCACCACACTTCACCACTTCCCAGCAGTCTTCATCACAATACACTTCCTCTTATCGATCAGTGGGTCGGACTCCAAATACTCAGATGGTTTATACTAAATACTATTCATAAATACTCGAATAGTATTTATAAATACTCGAAAATGCTGTGGCACGTTCAACCTGCTGCAATAGGGGATCATCACGCTTCGTGTTCCTGTTCGGCTTCACATTTAAGCGTTTCCTCTTCCAGGTCAGTTCAACAGTAGCTGAATCCAACGTCTCTGTTCCACTTTCTAAATCTAATAAACAACCAACGCTACTTAAGTTTTCATGGATTCCTGACTGAAGTGATGCTAAGAAAGAAGTGGATCAAAGCGATTCGCCGGGATGAAGGACCAAACTTTGTAATAAAACAAGGCAGCACATTTATTTGTAGCCGGCACTTCAATGATGCAGACTGCACAGCTGGCGTTAGCAGGCTAGTGTTAGCCAGCTAGCGTTAGCTGATGTGCCTAACTTTGTGCGGCTGAAAACACACAAACATCTGAAAATCAGGTCTGTACCCTCCCATTTCCAGTGGAACAACTGGGGAGTGTCAAGAAAGGAGACGCTTATAAAAGAGCATCAGCTGGCTTAGGCCATGATGTTCAGCTAGCATACACGCATGTAGCAACTGGAGGAAGAAATCAAGGACTTGACAAGAGAGCTGTCACAGCTGAAAGTGTATCAAGTGCATTTTGCAAGTGTATATCAAAAGATTCGCTGGGATGAAGGGCCGAACTTTATAATAAAACATGGTAGCACGTTTATATATATATATATATATATATATATATATATATATATATATATATATATATACAAAGAGTTCTTTTCTAAAATGAGTTAACCACCATTTAGAAAAAACATAGTTAACTGCTTTTCGTCGCTGTCTGGTACAAACCTATCTCCATTTAAAGTCATTAAAACCCTATACATCATGTGAGTGTGATCTGGTGAAAATATTCAAAAAGTAAATGAAGAGTTTCTTTGCAGAAGTAGTTAACCGCCATTTTGAAAAAACGGAGTTAACTGTTTTTGGAAAAGAACTCTTCATATATATATATGTATATATATAGACCTGGAATAAAGTGGCAACAAAGCGGCGACAAAGCGACAACGAAGCAGAGACGAACCGATGAAGCGGGGACGAAGCGGAGACAAAGCGGAGACGAAGCGGCAACAAAGCGGATACGAAGCGGCGAATCAGAGACGGAGCGGCGACGAAGTGGAGACGAAGCAGCGGTGAAGTAGTGATGAAGCGGCGATGAAGCAGCAACAAAGCTGCAACGAAGCTGAGACTAAGCTGAGATGAAGCTGCGACGAAGTTGAGACGAAGCAGCGACGAAGCGGAGACAAAGCGGAGACTAAGCTGAGACGAAGCAGCGACGAAGCAGCGACGAAGCGGAGACGAAGCGGAGACGAAGCGGAGACGAAGCGGCGACAAAGCTGCAACGAAGCTGAGACTAAGCTGAGATGAAGCTGCGACGAAGTTGAGACGAAGCAGCGACGAAGCGGAGACAAAGCGGAGACTAAGCTGAGACGAAGCAGTGACGAAGCAGCGACGAAGCGGAGACAAAGCGGAGACTAAGCTGAGACGAAGCAGCGACGAAGCAGCGACGAAGCGGAGACGAAGCGGAGACGAAGCGGAGACGAAGCGGCGATGAAGCGGCGACAAAGCTGCGAAGCAGAGACGAAGCAGCAACAAAGCTGCAACGAAGCTGAGACTAAGCTGAGATGAAGCGGCGACGAAGCAGCAATGAAGCGGTGATGAAGCAGAGACGAAGCAGCAACAAAGCTGCAACGAAGCTGAGACTAAGCTGAGATGAAGCGGCGACGAAGCAGCAATGAAGCGGTGATGAAGCAGAGACGAAGCAGCGGCGAAGCGGCGACAAAGTGGAGACCAAGTGGTGATGAAGCAGAGACGAAGCAGCAACAAAGCTGCAACGAAGCAGAGGGAGGAAAAATTATTTTCCAGGACATTTTACTTTTTCTCATTTTCCATGACTGTTAAAAAGGTTCAATCATTTTCCAGGTTTTCCAGGACGCGCGGAAACCCTGATTATTACGCGCAAAATACAACAACGGAGATGCTGGACTGTTGATAACTGAAGTCGTACATCAGCAAGAATGGAAAAGAATTCCTCCTACGAAGCTTCGACATCGTCTCAGTTCCCAAACGCGAGTGTTGGAAGGAAAGATGATGTAACAGAGGTAAACACACTCCTGTTCCAGCTTTATGGAGGCAAAACGAGTGAATATTTGCACAAAAACAAAGTTTATCAGTTAAAACATGAAATATCTTAAGAGGATTTACAGATCGTTGTCTCCTCATTTACATTAACACATCACACCTTCAGTGGAATAAGCTTGTATTCAGTCACACACTCCTCCCATGACTCTACCCAGAAAAACGTTCAAGCCGAAGGTTTCTGACACCGTCACCCAGCTTTATGTCACGAAGACATGACAGGAAGTGACACAACTGTTTGTACCCTGAAAGCAGGAAGTGAAACTTGTGGTTCAAAGGGCGTCAGAGCCTTGAGTAACCAGCAGTGGGTTAGAGGAGCTGGGAGGGTGAAACTGACATGCCGCGAGGTTAACAGGGCTGTTTCAGGGTAAATGCACATTTTCACGATTCTCATGCATGTTCTGGTTTCACGGGTTGTCAGCCAGGGTGGTGCTCCAGCTCTGAGACCAGATTCATATTCAGTTGTGTGAATAAGTGTTCCCCCCTTCCTGGTTTCTTATTTTGTTGCATGTTTTTCACATTTATGTTTCAGATCATCAAAAAATTTAATATTAGACAAAGATAACGCAACTAGACACAAAATGCAGTTTTTAAATGAAGATTTTTATTAATAAGGGGGGGATCCAAACCTCCATGGTCCTTTGTGAAAAAGTGATTGCTGCCCCCCCTGTTAAAACATAAACTAACTGTGGTTTATCATCTTTGGAAAGCAGAGTTCAGTTTCTCTATCCACATCCAGGCCTGATTACTGCCACACCTGTTCTCCATCAGAAATCCCTTAAATAGGACCTGCCTGACAAAGTGAAGTAGACCAAAAGATCCTCCAAAGCTAGACATCATGCTGCCATCCAAAGAAATTCAGGAACAAATGAGAAACAAAGTCATTGAGATCTATCAGTCTGGAAAAGGTTCCAAAGCCATTTCTAAAGCTTTGGGACTCCAGAGAACCACAGTGAGAACCATTATCCACAAATGGTGAAAACATGGAACAGTGGTGAACCTTCCCAGGAGGGGCCGGCCGACCAAAATGACCCCAAGAGCACAGCAACGACTCATCCAAGAGGTCACAAAAGACCCCAGAACAACATCCAAGAACTGCAGGCCTCACTTGCCTCAATGAAGGTCAGTGTTCATGACTCCCCCATCAGAAAGAGACTGGGGGGCAAAAATGGCTGCATGGCAGAGTTCCAAGACCAAAACCACTGCTGAGCAAAAAGAACATAAAGGCTCGTCTCAGTTTAGCCAGAAAGCATCTTGATGATCCCCAAGACTTTTGGGAAAATACTCTGTGGACTGACGAGACAAAAGTGGAACTTTCTGGAAGGTGGAGGTCCCATTACATCTGGCGTAAAAGTAACACGGCATTTCAGAAAAGGAACATCATAGCAACAGTAAAACATGGTGGTGGTAGTGTGATGGTCTGGGGCTGTTTTGCTGCTTCAGGACCTGGAAGACTTGCTGTGGTAAATGGAACCATGAATTCTGCTTCTACCAAAAAATCCTGAAGGAGAACGTCCGGCCATCTGTTGGTGACCTCAAGCTGAAGCGCACTTGGGTTCTGCAGCAGAACAATGATCCAGAACACACCAGCAAGTCCACCTCTGAATGGCTTAAGAACAACAACATGAAGACTTTGGAGTGGCCTAGTCAAAGCCCCCACCTGAATCCCATTGAGATGCTGTGGCATGACCTTAAAAAGGCGGTTCATGCTGGAAAAGCCTCCAATGTGGCTGAATTACAACAATTCTGCAAAGATGAGTGGAACAAAATTCCTCCACAGCGCTGTAGAAGACTCACTGCCAGTTATCACAAACGCTTGATGCAGTTGTTGCTGCTAAGGTGGAACAACCAGTTATTAGGTTTAGGGGGGGTCACTTTCTCACACAGGGACATGGAGGTTTGGATTTTTTCCCCCCTCACTAATAAAAACCTTCATTTAAAAACTGCATTTTGTGTTTACTTGTGTTATCTTTGTCTAATATTTAAATTTGTTTGATCTGAAACATTTAAGTGTGACTAACATGCAAAAAGTAAGAAATCAAACACTTTCACACAGCTGCATATCCATTTCGGCATGCTAAATTTTCGTGTAGCAGTTGTGCAACTGTGGTCGATGTTAACGTGCTTCAGAAATAAAGCTGAACTTGTTGCAGTTTCTCATGATAAACAAACGTCTCCAGGATGACCTCATCGCATCACGTCATGCCTTTCACAAGGTTCTAGCTGTTAAACTGGATGTGCACTTGATTTATTTATCGAATACAAATTAAGGTTGGGCGATACTGATATTTTTATATAAATTTAAAACATATTAAATTTAATATTTGAACATTTTCCACTGACTAAATGTAAATAATCTTAACCTGTACTTAAGTTATTTGACAACTAAAAGAAGTTTTAATCTTATTTTTGTTTACTTTACACATCAATATAATTTATTATCGTTTTAAAAGTATTTATTTCTCAAGTTTTACTTATATCTAATATTGCCCTTAAATTAAAGATATTAATTCAAACTACAATCATTTGATTGTCTTTTATGGGATAAAAAGTATCTGTATCAAGGAAAAAGTACCATAAACTGCTGGTATGTTGTTAACAGGAGAAATTCGGGTACCGTCCATCCTTAGTTAATGTAACGGGGACGTTATTCACGGCTCTTCTTCACGTAGGAACAGAAAACAGCTGTTTGGTGACGGTGAATCTGTGCAGCTCCGGTTCACCAGCAGACGTGTCTGATCAAGCCTGGAGATGTGATCAGGCCGACGTCATCGCTGTGGAGTCGACCGCCTGCCTGCTGCCAGCGTTTCCTTTCAACTTCTGGTGTCTGGAAGCCGGGAGGAAAATGTCGAGCGACTTCTCTGCGTCTGAGCGGCGGGAGGAGACTCGAACAAGCAGCAGCAAGTGTAACGTTCACGCCCGACGGAGTCCCGGACCCCCCGCACGCTGCAAACACATCTTACCAAGTTTCTAGTCCAATATCTCATCACACTCAATGACTAAATGACTTATTTCTTTCAGTGAGATATAAGATCTTGTTTTAAAGGTGCATTGCACAAGTTTACACGTTAAATACTTCTTTCTTTCCTGCACATGCTCTAACTGATGAGTAGAATGAGCTGATCTCTCATCACTGTGGTGGTCTCTAAAAATGTTTCTGAGTGCTCAGTGCGAGCGTTTCGGGTATGAAGGGGACGCTTTGTGGCATCCAATAATGTGATAATTAACAAAAAGTGTAATAACGCCTGAAAATGTAATAAAATTTGCACTTAACTCAGTCAAAAATACAATAAAACCCAGTAATTATTAATAATGTAATAAAATATTCAGACTGATATTGTAACAACATTTTTGGTGTCATGAATACTTATGCATACCCTCATCAAATGAAGTGTTACTTAAATTTGTTTTGTTGGTTTGTGGTTGTTGATTCGTTAGTTTTACATCATCTTTAAAAAAATTTTTAAAAAAAGGCCCACCTGAAACTTCAATGAATCTCCAAAAATGTAATAAAGTAATAAATGTAATAAAAAATGTAATACTGATTACATTATCAGTAAAAATGTTATTACAATATCACTCAGAATATTTTATTACATTACTGGGTGCTACATGCTTGTGGAGAAGAGCAGCACGTTTTCGTTCGTCTCGATGCATCGGTGTCGAGTATTCCGGCTGCATCGGTGTCGAGTATTCCGGCTGCATCGGTGTCGAGTATTCCGGCTGCATCGGTGTCGAGTATTGCAGATGCATCGGTGTCGAGTATTCCGATGCATCGGTGCAGATGCATCCGTGTCGTGTATTGCAGATGCATCGGTGTCGTGTATTCCGGCTGCATCGGTGTCGAGTATTGCAGATGCATCGGTGTCGAGTATTCCGGCTGCATCGGTGTCGAGTATTGCAGATGCATCCGTGTCGTGTATTGCAGATGCATCGGTGTCGTGTATTCCGGCTGCATCGGTGTCGAGTATTGCAGATGCATCCGTGTCGTGTATTCCGGATGCATCGGTGTCGTGTATTGCAGATGCATCGGTGTCGTGTATTGCAGATGCATCGGTGTCGTGTATTCCGGATGCATCGGTGTCGTGTATTGCAGATGCATCGGTGTCGTGTATTGCAGATGCATCGGTGTCGTGTATTGCAGATGCATCGGTGTCGTGTATTGCAGATGCATCGGTGTCGTGTATTGCAGATGCATCGGTGTCGTGTATTGCAGATGCATCGGTGTCGTGTATTGCAGATGCATCGGTGTCGTGTATTGCAGATGCATCGGTGTCGTGTATTGCAGATGCATCGGTGTCGTGTATTGCAGATGCATCGGTGTCGTGTGTGCAGATGCATCGGTGTCGTGTATTGCAGATGCATCGGTGTCGTGTATTGCAGATGCATCGGTGTCGTGTATTGCAGATGCATCGGTGTCGTGTGTATGCAGATGCATGTGATGCAGATGCATCGGTGTCGGTATTCAGATGCATCGGTGTCGTGTATTGCACTGGATGCATCGGTGTCGTGTATTGCAGATGCATCGGTGTCGTGTAATCCGGCTGCATCTGTGTCGTGTATTCCACCACCTCTCAGACACAAACTCAGACTCCAGTAGATATAAAAAAAAAATTTTTGTTCTGGGAGGAGGAAAGAACCAAACTGGAGTCTGACCGGTCCTGCGACAGGGGGGCGTTTTTCAGCACAACACCGACACCGGAGTAAGACGGGAGTAAACAACCGAGCAGCTTTTTTCTTTCGGTTTATAATCGGAGGGAGCTCCGATCCAGTCTGGGATTAAAACGGACTTACCGTTGGCTTTCTTCTCTAACGAGGTAAATGTGATGCATGACGGAAATAAGGATGCAGAATATTGCAATGCTAAGTTGTTAGCATGTAAATGTAGCAGTATGACAGACATACGACTGTTCCCGGGAAGAGATGCACTCTAGCTGCTTGTTAAATTTAGCTGATGCGGTAATTTTATAAGGTAATCGTGGTCTCAACCTGTGAATTTAGACATTTGAACTACAAGCTAGCGTTAGCCTGTTGCTACCGTTAGCATACAGTCCAGTTTACTCAACGGTTAAACTGTAAACAACTTTATCACTTCAGTAGACATCGTGTCACTGACTCTGGGTCAGACTGAGTGTAATGTGGTTAAATTAGAGACCAACGCAGTCCAAGCAGCTCATGCGTGTGCACGACATTAGCGTCACTTCCACTTGTCACCAGAGGGGGCGATCTTCTGGAAAACAGCTGGAACTTGTGCTGAACTCCTTTAAGAAAATGCATCTTATTTAAAGAAATCTTAAGAACATTTTGCTTGTTCCACTGGCAGAATTTTTTGCTTATTACAAACAAAAAAAATATATTTTTTTACTTATTTTACGAGTGGCCAAGATGTTTTTGTTTTTGATGTTTTAGATTTCTTGCCCTAAAACAAGTTTTTATATCTCACTGAAATGTTTCTCTTCAGGTACTTTTGTCTCATTCTGAGTGTGATGAGATATTTTGACTAGAAATGAGAGAAATCTACTTGGTAAGTTTAGAGTTTTTGCAGCGTGCAGGTTAGTCTGGACAGGTTTGGAGACATCACGACTCTGGACTTGTGAAGATGAGGGTGATGATACTGAGCAGGAAGGAGGAAGGCAGCGTCTCAGCATCTGAAATCACCTCCGCTGGAGTTTCCACGTTTATGACTCATCACTCCGTAACGCTGAACGTCTTCGTCCTCGCCTGATGTCGTCTGTGTGACCGGCTGAACGTCCGGAGACGGTTTCCTCCTCGTATCAGGTCTGGAGCAGCGTTCACTGCACCTCTGCCTTCCAGCTGCTCCCCCCCCCCCGGTCCTGTCCCGTCCTTACCTCAGCTTCAGATTCTCCATAAACTGCTCCATGGTCACCTCGTCGAGCAGCACGAAGTCCGACTTGCCGAACTCCAGACCCTCCAGCTCCGCCATCCCCGCCCGAGATCCACGACACACACCGAGAAGACGAGGCGAGGAGGAAGAAGAAGAAAGAGAAGTATGGTTGACTTCAGGGCAGCAGCAGCTGTAGGCGTGTCGAGATCTGGCGGGCTGTGGTCTACAAGCTGCAGCATGTCATCCTGTCAGTCAGCCTGCACACACACACACACACACACACACACACACACACACACACACACACACACACACACACACACACACACACACACACACACACACACACACACATACGTCTGTATAAATAGCTGGGGACTATCTTTAAAAGCTCACACCACTTCTGCATCCTCGTCGCTCTTCCTGCCACAGGCCTCCAGTTTCTGAGCAGTCACCCAGCAAAGCGCCACTTTCTAAGACTTTCAGACTGGCAGTATCTTCACTGGCCAGAGGCAGGAACCCACTCCTGACGCGCTGCCACCCAGCAGCAGAAAACCCCCCCAGAAACCAGCCTTCATCCCCCAGAAACCAGCCTGACATTTCCCTTTTTACCACAACTCACATCTTACATGTTTACACGTACGACACACCAATAAAATTCATTTATAAAGCGCTTTTTACAGATGAAAATCACAAAGTGCTGCACATAAAAGGGTAAACGGGGAAACAAAATGACAACATATTAAGAGGAAAGACAATAGAAAACATAAAACTAGAAAAGCTCAGAGTTCAGACCTCCAAGCAGCTGGACTCATCTTTGTGTTCTGGATCATAGAATCCTGGATCTTCTCTCCTGGTCTGTCCAACAGTCTTCTGTCCTCTCCCCTGCTGCTCATAAGTTTCATTTCTGCATCCTGACATCATGTGCTCAGTAGCAGCTGTACACTTCTGCCACCAGGGGGCGCTCACGCCTCATCAGCAGCCTTTCCAACATGGCCGACCTCACAATGATCAAGAATCCTTCAGAACATTCCTGGATCCAGAAGCTGATCCGGATCAGCACCAACATTTAACGGCTTCATTCTTGGACTGAGACACACGGCTGCTGAAAATTTCAGGTCAAACCGTCCAGAACTTTTACTGTGAAGTTGCTGACAGACGGACAAAGCAACGCTACTGAAAACACGACCTCCCTCGTGGAGGGAATTATAAAAACCAGTTAATCTCTTTTTTTTTCCTCTTACATGTTCTGTCCAGCATCATAGCAGCAGAACGAGGATCTGGCTGCTGTGTTTGCTTTGCCAAGAGCAGCTTTATGGGTTTAAGGGTCCTCTTGATGTACAAATATGATGCTTTATTTATTTAAAATAATATATATATATAATATTATATAAATATAATATAAAACCTTTAATCCCAGTCAGCGGGGGGGGGGGGGGGGGGGGGGGGGGGGGGGGGGGGGGGGGGGGGGGGGGGGGGGAAAAAAAAAATCAGAACCTTTAATCCCAGTCAGCATCAGAACCTTTAATCCCAGTCAGTATCTAGAACCTTTAATCCCAGTCAGCATCTAGAACCTTTAATCCCAGTCAGCATCTAGAACCTTTAATCCCAGTCAGCATCTAGAACCTTTAATCCCAGTCAGCATCAGAACCTTTAATCCCAGTCAGCATCAAGAACCTTTAATCCCAGTCAGCATCTAGAACCTTTAATCCCAGTCAGCATCAGAACCTTTAATCCCAGTCAGCATCCAGAACCTTTAATCCCAGTCAGCATCAGAACCTTTAAACCCAGTCAGTATCCAGAACCTTTAATCCCAGTCAGCATCAGAACCTTTAATCCCAGTCAGCATCCAGAACCTTTAATCCCAGTCAGCATCCAGAACCTTTAATCCCAGTCAGCATCAGAACCTTTAATCCCAGTCAGCATCCAGAACCTTTAATCTCAGTCAGCATCAAGAACCTTTAATCCCAGTCACGTACAGAACCTTTAAACCCAGTCAGCATCAGATCCTTTAATCCCAGTCAGCATCAGAACCTTTAATCCCAGTCAGCATCAGAACCTTTAATTAGGGATGTAATGATACTCAACTCACGCTTATACGGTTCACGTTTTTGTTCACGATACGATTTTCTCACGGTTTTAAATCAAAATGAGCTTCGGGTAAATTGTGACCAAATGAAATGATCTTTTATTCGTTGGAAAATCTCAGAGGTGTTTTCTTTACAGAAACTCTACAGAACGGTTCGTGTGCTCTGAGCAAAAGTGCAACTTGCATGAAAACATTTTCTTTCTTCAGAAACAATCTCACAATTTCACCAAACTGGCGTGACTCAATATTTTAGATAAAAAAAGAAAATAAATATTGACCAAAATAAAAAGGTCTTTTCTTTACAGACACTCTGTTAAACACTGTTTTTGTGTTTGATTTTAAAAAAGTGCAACTTTTAGTAATTATTCACTTAAATAATAAAGAAAAACTGGATTTTTAAAAACAAATCCCACATCAAAATAACATAAAATGTCTTCAGATAAACAAAGACTCTTTGGTAGCTGGAAACTTTCAGGTTTATCTTGAGGAAAATCAACATGTCTACGTTCTCAGGCCGAAGCTGAGATCTCTGAGGTTACAACGTCCCCTGCGGTCGAAAAGACCCTTTCACCAGGGACAGGGGTGGCTGCTGTGGTGAGGTCAGCCTTTGCGGGGGGGTAAAACTTCCTGCTCTCCCTCCACCATTTCAGTGGGCAGCTTGTGAGAGAAATCGACGTTTCACTCCTGTTCATGACCATTTCTGCCTCTGTGACTCTGTGCTGCCCCCACACCGTCTGTGAAAGCCCCGTCCAGGAGATCTTCCCCTGCAGCCCTTTTGCTGAGGGTCCGCATCCACCATGTCAGCCTGGTCAGCAGCATGTGCAGAAGCACCGCTGTCGGTTACACCTCCACTTTCCTCCACAGGGGGTTTGCTCTGTAACAGCAAGACAAGAACTTAGTAATACATATATTATTATGCACAATTACAAATGTGTGTGTTTTAATGATATAAAGGCAAATAGTCAGATCAGCCAATAGAAAAAGGAGAAGAAAAACAGGAAAAGCAGCAGAATAGAGAAAGAGAAATAAAAAAAAACAGGAAAAATGGACGACAAGGACAAAGATCAGTTTGAAAATAAGTATGAAACACAGATCTGGCCTTAAAGGAACATTCCACCCACAGAATGATGTAACTTTATCTTCCACCCCCCCTCATGGTGAGAAAGACTCTGCAGCACTTTTTTATGATCTCAAATGCAGCCGGTGATCAGGAAGGCTTCTCGTTTCCCCCAACTTTCATATAATGGAGTTCGCCGGGGTCCGAGTCAAAAAGGTCCTAAAAGTCCACAAAAACTTGTCAATATTCCTCCATACTGCTCGTCCAATGTAATCCAAGTGTCCTGAGTGGGTAGCATCCAGAGTTTACTGGAAACGTCATTTAGTAGATTTTTAGAGACTAAACAGTACTATATCGTACTTTCATGAAGCATGCATATGCGCATTCATGAAACTACAGAAGCCTCGGCGTTCAGAGCCTACTCTGCCGATAATACAAGCGTAGAAGAAGAAATTCACTGTTTACATTGTGCTAAGAGCGACAGAACTGCAGACAAACCGGGACAAACACAAGAGGGTCCAAGAGGGGTTGATATTGATTTAAAACAAAGAAAGAAAGAAAGAGAAAGAGAACGTGCGATCTCGTCTGTGCGGCTTCCGTAGGTTCATGAACGTGCATCGGCGTGCTCTCAGGAGATGCGATGTAGTACTGATGTAGTACTGATGTAGTACTGATGTAGTGCTGTTTAGTCTCTAAAAATCTACTAAATGATGGTTTCCAGTAAATTCTGGACGCTACCCACTCAGGACACTTGGATTACGTTGGACGAGCAGTATGGAGGAATATTGACACGTTTTTATGGACTTTTATGGACCTTTTTGGCTCGGACCCCGGTGAACTCCATTATATGAAAGTTGGGGGGAAACGAGAAGCCTTCCTGATCACCGGCTGCATTTGACATATTAAAAAGTGCTGCAGAGTCTTTCTCACCATGAGGGGGGGCGGAAGATAAAGTTACATCATTCTGTGGGTGGAATATTCCTTTAAGACAAAAGCAACAAAACTACTGTTAGTAATTTAAAGTGAAATAAGTACCTGGTTGTGCATCTGCACAGCTTTCTCCTTCACCCTCTGGACCACATCCTGGCGCTGATCTTCAGTAAGATGAGGTAGAGAGCAGAATCTGGGGGCTAGTGCAGTGCAGTCCAGCAGACGGGGGTCCCCCGGCCCAGCGTATCTGCCCGATAGGTTGTTGAAACTAGCCTTCTTCATCGTGCCCACCGTGGTGGAGTCGTCCTCCACAGGCAACATGCTCTGCTCAATCGTGTGCTTTCAGGGAAAATCAGAGACACTGTTGGGTTTTGTGCATCACTTAGCACGGTGGTGACCGTCTTCAAAGGTTTGAGAAGTTTCACGATGTCCTCGGCATCACGGATGTCCAAGTTCAGTGTGTGGATATCACGGGCGTGACGACGGACTTCTGGGCCAAGCAAAGCAGCAGCCGGTTGCAGGTCGCGTTATCGTTCCAGCGTGTGGTGACGTCCACAGTTAGTTTTTGCTTTGCAGCTAACGCAGCAGCGGCTGTCAGACTCCTGTGGAAGAAGTTCACAACCCGTCGGATCCGACCCAGCAAGCGGGCGACGCGCGGGACACTCAAACCGGCCTGGCGGGCTAAATTCAGAGTGTGGGCAAACACTTGATGTGGGGAGGCGGCCCGGCTTCGCTGAGGAGGCGGCTAATGTGCTGCTGCATGTTGCTCATGTTGCCGATAAATGAAAGCAGTTTCTTGCAATATTTACATGCCGTTTTGGTTTCGTCTGTCTGTTTCTCACCGGTTGTATTTGTGTATGAGGGGAATCCAAAGTGTTGCCACACAAGTAATTTAAAACCGCTCGGCGCGTCCTCCAGTTCAAAGTTGCTGCCTACCGTCGCCATGTCTTTCCTGTTCTGTGCCCGTACATACGTACTGACGTAGGTCACGGCACTTCTTCTTCTTCGTCATCAAGTTCAATGGCGGAAGTCACGAGAGATGGCATCTGACGTTGAATAATAAATAAAATATGTTTTAATAAACATATCCTACTTCTCTCGCATCGCGATTAATTTTTTCTGTCAACCAGTGCGAGTCGTCACGCATTTGTACCGATTTTGATCGTGTCACGATGCATCATTACATCCCTACCTTTAATCCCAGTCAGTATCCAGAACCTTTAATCCCAGTCAGTATCCAGAACCTTTAAGGTCAGTCAGTATCCAGAACCTTTAAGGTCAGTCCACAAGATTCTTCATCCACGGCAGGCGAGGATTACTGTGTGGAAATGTCCGTGTTTTTTGTAGAATGAACTTTAATTCCATATTTAATGGTAAACTCGCCGCACCAGGAAGAGAAGAGAATGGCATAAGGAAGAGGCCCAGCATGGAGCCTTGGGGAACTCCATGGAAAATAACCGGGATGTAGATGTTCATCCTCCGACAGATTAATTGATGAAAATTAAAAATGAGAAATAGGGATCTGACTGAACGGAAGAGGGGTCATACTAAACCTGCAACAGCTGATGAGCGAAAAGTCAACAGGAACAATGTCTCAGTTTTATGAAGCTGCGTAAATAAAACAAACCACTGCCGACAAAGATGCGGACCAGAACCTCAGACTCTGGATCCGGTTAGCTTCCCTGTATTCATCCAGCATTACTGTAAATCTGCAAGGATGATTTCACAACATTTACAGCTCAAACTTGGGAAAGTACTGACAAGCAAAAGACCACGAGATGATGCAGCTGGAAGCTGCAGAGCGCGGTGGTCCAGGAAGTGGAACTCAAACTGGTGCCATGTGGGTGAACTGGGTGCTGAAAGCTAGCCGTATGCTGGAGGGAACATTTCTCATCATCACACCTCTGAGTCATGAGCAGAGCCCCCCCCCACCCCCAGCGTAAACCTGCAATGAGTGAGTGGAAAGTCAGAGGAGGTAAAGAGAGAAACCACCTACCTGCTGCAGAGCGTCTGCTGGTTCATGACGACATCCAGTTAGACGGTTTCAGATCCTCGTCACAGCTTCCTCTCAGTCACTTCCTCCTCCTCCCCCCCCCCGCCTGTTTCCATCTGCGCTGCGTTCAGGTGTCGCAGTCATACACATCCTATAAACACCAGATATGTCCCCAATGTTGCCAGTGGAGTCGAACATCCGCACAGGCGGCCATCTTACCACAGTCAGCTCGCCCTCTCATCACACTGATTTAATGGAAGATGAACTTTTAAACAACCACAACTTTCTCAGTTTAAACTCATTTTCAAACAGTTTGGTTTGTTATAAACGTCAGAGAGCGGAGCTATAACCTCGCACTTTCAGAAGAAAATAAAAAGGATCAATGAATATATATCACTATATTACAGAAACTCTGACTAGATTACAATGACTTTATTAGTAGATTACAGTTACTTCATAACTAGATTGCTTTATTACAAGATTACAGCTACTTTGTTACATTAGTTACTTTACCAATTACTTCATAACTAGATAATAGAATCTTTATTCCTAGATTACAGATATTACCATATATCAAATACTAGCATACATCAGATGCTAGCAGGTATCAGATACTAGCATATATCAGATACTAGCATACATCAGATACTAGCAGGTATCAGATACTAGCATACATCAGATACTAGCAGGTATCAGATACTAGCATACATCAGATGCTAGCAGGTATCAGATACTAGCATACATCAGATACTACCATATATCAAATACTAGCATACATCAGATGCTAGCAGGTATCAGATGCTAGCAGGTATCAGATACTAGCATATATCAGATACTAGCATACATCAGATGCTAGCAGGTATCAGATACTAGCATACATCAGATACTAGCATATATCAGATGCTAGCAGGTATCAGAAACTAGCATACATCAGATACTATCATACATCAGATGCTAGCAGGTATCAGATACTAGCATACATCAGAAACTAGCATACATCAGGTGCTAGCAGGTATTAGCTAACATGTGGCTATTAAAACCATACATATCAGCCGTCTCGTGTTGCAGGACAGCGGCTGCATACGGCACAGCGGTGCGCTGAGCACCGTCCTGTTTTAAAACCGTGAAGGATCCTCCAAACCTGCACTCCGTTTGGCCTGAAACAAAGGATACTGGCGACGTATCCTTCGTTTCCTCGCCTCTACCAGAATTCATTGCACAGAACATTTTCTTCCTTTTACAAAATCAGAACGTACAAACGAGGAGGAGTATCATACTGTACATGGTTACATCAAAAAACACAAACACTGCAAAGTTTCAACAGTAGACACACAAATGGCTTTAAATAAAGGAAAATAACATTTTGCACAAATTATATGAAAAAAATCAGTTACAAAGTGATGTGAAGTCAAAGTTATCATCAGTATCATGACCGAGCTTTAAACAAAAACAGGTCAGACATTTCTTTACAGATCTTTGTTGCAATGATACTTGAATATTTCTTCTCTCTTAAAAATGTCAAGTTCATTTATGAAACAGGCAAACGTGGGTGTTTCATTTCATAACGCACAAGATGGGAGGGAAAAATCAGCAGAGCTACCAGCGTAATATCTGGATATGTTCGTGGATTTAAATGTCGCGTTTACCAGCTAGAATCGTCTGAAAACGTAAAAATAAACGAGCAAGCTTCAAAATAGAGGTTTTGCCGCAGAAATGCATTTGTTTGACGTTTTTCAGGTGTTAACGTTCAGGTAACTACGGATACATGAAAAGGACTAAAACGTTCGACTCCGTTTAGTTTTAAAACGTATCTGAAGGAATTAGCGGAAAGAACGCCGTCATATTATTGATATATTTAATTTCTTTCTTTTAACGATGATTCAGTGTTTGTGTTGCAGTTCCTGTATGCGTCTCTGTATCATATTTGGGTTTTGTACGTGCCGCATGTTTTCATGTATCGTATGTATTGTAGGACTGGGAAAAAATGTCGATACACTGAAATATCGCGATATTTTCATCTGTGGATTTCATTTTAATATTTAAAAACGCAAAACTGATCTACTTTACCAACAATTTCATTGTTCTCTCAAGAAATCTCGCGAGATTTCACGAAAACCTGCGAGATTACGTAACGGAACGAAGAAATCTCGCGAGATTTAATTAGCAATATAGATCGATACCATGTTTTCAAATATTGTTCTGATATCAGATGAAAATATCGCAATATTTCAGTGAATCAATATTTTTTCCCAGCCCTATTGTACTGTGTTGTACTAGGTGTGTATTTTATGTATTCTGACTCATGGAAGTTTGACGACTCCAGGAAGAACAGCTGCTGCTTTGCAAAAGCTATTTGCGGTATCTGCGGTTGCTAGGCAACGGGACTGGAGCACTATGGGAAATTCTGGTCAGCTAGGCTGCTTCAGAGTGCGCGGGCTACGTAGCGTGAGTCAGTCTGTAGCAGCAGCTGCACCGTAGTCACATGACTCTGAAAGGAATGCTGGGAAATGAAGTTCTTCCAGGATAACAGGGACTTTTAGACGTGCTGGACCAACGCCGACATCTCACCAGATTTCGTAGCGGATCAGGAAGATCTCGCGAGATTCTGTGAGTAAAAAAATCCATTTCCCTCCAAAAAAGGGGACCAATATTTTCCGATATCTCATTTTAATGCCGATATCAGCGGATGATATCAGACATCTGTAGTTTAAATTTAACTCGTTTATTCTCGGCGTGAACTGAAATTCTCGCTCTGATTTTCCGTCATTTCGGGGATTTCTGGCCGGAACTTCGGAAGCGTTTCTGTAAGAACCTCAGCGGTCCAATCGTCCAGCCGCCGTTCTTCTTCTTCTCCTGCTGTCTGGTTCCAGAGAGGCTTCGTCTTCTGGGAGGTCCGTTCTGACCCGGCCCGGCAGCTCCCTGCCGTCCCTCGCCTCCTCCGCTTCCCCGGCTCCTCCCGTTGGCTGGCGGCACAGACCTGCTCCGTCCTCTGCTTCCTGATTGGTCGGCCGGCGTTCCCAGCAGCCTCTGCTTCAGCTCGTAGCTCTCATTGGACGGGCCCACGAGGTGGAGTCCGACGTCCGTCTCGCGCACCAGAACCGGACCCCAGACGTTGCGGTTCTCCCGGATTCGGTCCAGCAGCGGTGCGGCGCGGCGGCGTGCGTCCCTCAGAGGGACGTCCTGCGTGCGCAGGGACCGGCTCAGGTCATGGAGGAGTCTCCGCAGGCTCCCCAGGGCCACCTGGGAGTCCCCCCCCTGCAGGGTGATGGTGGCGCTGCCCCCGCCCTCCTGCACCGTCATGGTGACATGGTGGCGGCGCAGGACGGCGTCCAGGTCCCCGCTCCGGAGACGTTCAACGTACCTGAACACGTCCGGATCCACCGCCAACGCCGGCTCCGGGTCCGGAGGAGACCCGGCTCCGGGGCACACCGCTGGACCGGGCCCGGTCAGAACCAGCTGCTCCAGACGGACCTTTACGGCCCGGAGCGCCCGGAAGGAACCTTGGACACGAACCTGACCGTCGCTCAGGTCCGTCAGCTGGAAGCCGTGTGACCTGAGGAGCGCCGCCGCCGCCGCCGGGTCGGGGAAACGCGTCACGGCAACCGTCGCCTCCACCGGGAAGTCCATGAGGGGACGCAGCGTCTCCGCCCGGCTGAAGACGGGAACCTCACTGCTTCCTGAAGCACAAACAAACCGCAGGGACCAAACTCACACCTGAAACTTCAAACGGCATTTTTCTACTGTCAGTACTTCATCCAGCATATATTACTACACTTTAGCATTTACTGAACTCTCCAGAGTACAAGTGGCACGTTTTCATAATCTGCTGCTCCTGCAACTTAATCATATTAAAAAATATACAATTAAACGTGATGTTAAATGTTAACTCGTATTGTCCGACATGAACATGGAGTAGACGTTACCGTCTACCACCACCAGAGGGCGCTCTAGTCTGCTTACAACTGCAAAAACTCAAATCTTACCAAGTAGATTTTCTCATTTCGAGTCCAAATATCTCATCACACTCAGAATGAGACAAAATCACCTGAAGAGAAACATTTCAGTGAGATAAAGGAACTTTTTTTAAGGCGATTCATCTTATTTCAAGTCATTTTGTCAAGAACATTTTGCTTGTTCTATCGGCAGATTTATTTGCGTATTACCAGCAAAAAAATCTTGGCCAGTCTTGAAATAAGTAAAAGTTTCTTTTTTCTTTTTTTGCTTGCTTCTGCCAATGAAACGAGCAAAATTTTAACTCAACTTCAACTTTATGAAGTGCGCCGCATGTTGGACATACAACACAGATGAAATTACATTTCACTCGACCCCACGGTGCATTTCATAAAATACAATAAACTATAAGATAGAAATATTTTTAAAAAATATTAAAATATAAAAATCTGTCGGGGGGCAATAGTGCAATATGTAGTAGTGCTATTTAGTACAATGTTCTGCAGTGCTGAACTGGTGCCATTGTGGTGATAAAGTGAGGTGAGGTGTGCAGTCCTGCAGTCCCTGAAGGGGTCCGCAAAAATTTTCTTGATAAGATTTCTTGAAATAAGACGCATTGTCTTAAAGGTACAGTATGTAAAAAATCAAAGGTCAGTGGCGGAAAAATGTGATATATAATTCCAAACTTTGTTTCTATTGATGTGTAATTGCTGCACTAGAACAGCTGTTATATGCTTATTTTCTTAGAATGAGTCATTTATATCTACTTACTGGGCGGTGCACATATGGAGGCGGCCATATTTGTTCCACCATTTTTACTACGGTGTCCTTGAATGGACAAAATGCATGTGAAGTGAGAACCCTCTGAACCTTAAAACTGCTGTAGCAGCTTTGGTTAATGGGAGTTAGAGACTGTTTGGGATCAGTAACGCTTTAAAAAGACATTAAAGTAGTTTTTCATCGTACAGTCGTAGCTACACCTGAGACCACTGATACACTCACAGAAAAACATCTATGTCTGGGAGAACTTTGGCCACTAACAGCCACCGTACATTCACAACAGTGCTGGAATATGAAGTCATTTGGAAAAACATTTCTTGCAATCCCCATCTTTACCACTAGATGTCAGTAATTCTTACAGACTGTGCCTTTAAAACAAGTTCTCACATCTCACCTGAATGTTTCTCTTTAGGTGATTTTGTCTTATTTTGAGTGTGATGAGATATTTTGACTAGAAATGAGAAAAACCTGCTTATATTTGAGTTTTTGCAGTTTATATTCTGCTACAAGAGCAAAATGTGAAAACGGCATTTTCTCAGCAAGGAGAGTTCGGCTACTCTGGTGGAAAAAGTCCTCCAAACATGTTTATCCTTCTTAATCATGATGTTTATGATCATTTACAGACATGAACGTTATGCCGGTCGCACACGAAGCTTTCTGCTGAGCTAGAAGTCACGGAGGTCGTCTCCTCAGCAGGTCGTCTCCATGTCGCCTGGTTTCTGCTGAGTTTTCTGCCTCACGAAGCCTCGAGGTTAAAGTCAAACATAGTTATATTTAATTTTATCTATTGTGTCTTTTTATGAAGTAAATCGTATGTGACATACTGTACTATAGTATAATCTTACCAGTTGGTGGCAGTAGTGCACCTCCGAGTTCACCAACCGCCATTAACTCATTGACTGCCAGACCTTTTCCGAATAGAGCTCCATATTGCTACGATTTTTAAACATTTTCACTGATTTTTAGAGAGTCACAGAATATTGTGCACTATGCAAATGCAAACACTGAATGTACCAAAGGAAAGCTTAAACTCTCTTCTTTTATCAGAAAAAAAACATTTGTTTGTAGCTTTTTCCATTCTTTAGTAATCTGCAGTACAACATGGCTTTGTTGCAGCAAAAACTCCTGCTTTTGACCAAAAAGCTGAGAAAACTAGCTTTAAATGCTGCAATGACCTTCAAGTGGAAAAGTGTTTTTGTTGCCAATATTTTTACTTTAGTGACACCATCCTCTGAACAGCTGTTTGCTTCTATGAAACAACAAAAACAACACTGAGGAAAGAGTTCAAGCACACTTCCTGTGTTGTTGCTCACCATGGCAGCACTGGTGACGGTAGGTTGTTTAAGCTTGTCTGACACCGCCATCTGCTGGATGAGGTGAAAACTACAGAAATAAAGACGATCAACACTTGGTTCTCTCTGACAAGCTCTGCCAGAGATTCCTCCTTTCATCCCGACCCCCTTCCCTTCCCCTTGGTCGCACTTGAAACCGAGTGAAGTTTGGCGCCCTCTAGCGGCAGCTGCTGGGAACTGCAGTAATGTGGCGGCTGCAAACTGTATTTGATTCTCAAATTTAATTTCAAGATACAAATTTAAAATCAGGTTATTTTCTTCTGATACTCCTTTTCGTGGTTTGACGTTTATTATACATTTGAGTGTTGTTTGTAACTAAGTAAAAATACTTCGTTCTTTCTTGTAGTCTTTTTAATACTTGTCTTTCTCTTATATTTCTGATTCTTTTACTTTTCTTCACTACATTTTAGAGAAAAATCAATACTTTTACTCCATTACATTTACCTGAGCATCTTAGTTACTCGTTACAAAATAAAAAGGAACGTAACAGCCAATGTACAATCTTTGCTTTGTTGTAGTGGGACTAGTAGCAGCCTTGTGCAGCCGTCTCTGAAGCTAACACACCTTTACCTGCCTAGAGAGGTGAACGGCTGTTCAGCACGCTGGTCTGGCTTAGTAAGAAAAGGAGACTGAGCCACTTTTGAGAAAAATTTGAGGTTGAACAAAAGTTTTTAGGGTTCAGTAAAACTGGATGGACAGTTCATGTGCTGCGCACTGCAGTAGTTAAAGTTCACCAATCGTTTTTTGTTTGTTGCTCGCCACTCAAGACAAGGTTATTAGGAATGATTTTATATTGAATGCACGTGAATATGAATGTTGGTAGGCATGCATGCAGGTCTGTAAGGATGTTTGTTTGTTTTTTATATGGTTGGGTTTATGTAAGGAGGTACTGAGCTCTTTACACTTTGAAATTAAAACTTAAAAACTAAATTAAAAGAAATAAAGAAAATGTTAACTAAATTTCAGATTGTTTTATTAACAGTCTTTTCTTTTGTACTTAAGTCAGTAAATCTGCTACTTTTTCTTTTACTCAAGTAAAATTCTAGGGGTGACTTTCACTTTTCTTGAGTCATTTTCCAGCAAGGTACTTTTACTTTTACTCAAGTATGGTTTTTGGGTACTTTATACAACACTGTACATTTGATTTGTTATCCTACTGATTAATCTGTAAAATAAATCAGCATGAAAATGAGTACATAGTAAAATTATTTTACAGATTAATCAGTAGGATAACAAATTAATGAAATTAATCAAATTTGAGAATAAAATACAGTTTGCAGCCGCCACATTACTGCAGTGCCCAGCAGCTGCCGCTAGAGGGCGCCTAACTTCACTACCCAGTTTAACCCACAGATTTTAGATAAAACCATAAAACTAGTTACTATGAAGGTAACTTTCTCAGGTGTGTCCTGTTATAATAACTCATATCCTGAATTAAAACCACCTTTTGTTACTTTAAACATCTACAGAAACTTTCTACCTGCGCCATGTTTCTACACGCTCCTGTTTTCAGTCAACTCTGATGTTTCTGGGACATTTTAACAGCAAATTCACCTCAGAAATGAAAATAAACGTTTAAAAAGTGAGTGAAGTTGAATAAAAGTCCACTTTCTTCACCGTCACATTCATGTAACGTCTCACCGAAAGTGAAAGCGGCCGTCAGGTGAGTCGAAGGTCGTCAGGTAGAAACAACCGGAGTGAAAAGTTCAGAAACTCCGCCTGGAGGAAAAAGCAGCGCGTGCGGGCGACGGTTGAGACTGCTCATCAGGGCGCAGGCGCAGGTGGGCCGAGGCTGCGCGCGCAGCAAGTCTGTCTCGCTCTCAGGTAGGCTATCAAACTTGATTTTTTTTTTTTTTTTTTTTATCTGTAGTAAAACAGAAACTAGTGACGTCATGTCCGCTCCATACTCTCCAAAATAAACCCATTAAAATATATATTTTAATGTATTTATTTCTACATAAACCGATAAAAGGTGCACTTCAAGGTATTTTTTACACTAAAACAGAAACACCCTTCATGCCGCGATCAGAAGTTAATATTTATTTCATTTGGAAGCAGGATAAAACACGTTAACAGACAAAATATAAATATGCATCATAGTTCAAACTCATTTCCATCCACAGCTGCGAAGGCCAAGATGGAGGCAAAATGTGTAGTTTGCTTTATTCTAAACAGTTAAGCTAGTAAAAAACTAATAAATATGCAGAATTAAAGGATCATTAAATAAATCACATGTACATGAAACAAAAAAAGATTACAACTCGTACATCTTTATTTCATGTAAAACATGTTAACTATAAATATAAATAAGTGCAACTGCAATTATATCAAACCACGTGGACCTGTTTATGGAGAAATGATTTAAATGTGTATTTTATGGAAACGTAGAGCCGTCAGCCAAATTAAAATGATTTCTATGTCAGTTTTATTGTGAAAGCCTGACACGTAAGGCCTTGCAACATTAAAGAAATAATCACCAGTTTTTATTTCTTTTATTAGAAACTTTCCCTACCACAGCAGCAGATGGCTCAGATGGATCAAACACTTAATTCCCCAAACAAGACAAAAATTACTCCTTTATTTAAAAAAATGAAAAGAAACTTAAATAAAAATGAGATTTCTTGTTTCCCAGCAGCACAAACGTCACATTTAAGCTGCACATGAAATTATGTCCACGTGAAAAAGGAGTCGAAGCTGCAGGAGGAAGGTCATCACCGGCATCATCATCACCGACTGGACCCTCAGCCTCAGACCGGATCCTCAGACCGGATCCTGATGATCCGGCAGACCCCCGATGATCCGGCAGACCCCCGATGATCCGGCAGACCCCGATGATCCGGCAGACCCCCGATGATCCACCAGACCCCCGATGATCCGGCAGACCCCGATGATCCAGCAGACCCCCGATGATCCGGCAGACCCCCGATGATCCAGCAGACCCCCGATGATCCAGCAGACCCCCGATGATCCGGCAGACCCCCGATGATCCGGCAGACCCCGATGATCCGGCAGACCCCGATGATCCGGCAGACCCCGATGATCCACCAGACCCCGATGATCCGGCAGACCCCGATGATCCAGCAGACCCCGATGATCCGGCAGACCCCCGATGATCCAGCAGACCCCCGATGATCCAGCAGACCCCCGATGATCCGGCAGACCCCCGATGATCCGGCAGACCCCCGATGATCCGGCAGACCCCCGATGATCCAGCAGACCCCGATGAGCCGGCAGACCCCCGATGATCCAGCAGACCCCCGATGATCCGGCAGACCCCCGATGATCCAGCAGACCCCGATGATCCGGCAGACCCCCGATGATCCGGCTCCGTGCGGCTGGAAGCGGCCTGGAGGCTCCAGCAGATGCGTCCTGCAGAAACATGATTGTTAACGATGATCTGACGCGGAGCTCCGGCTACACTAAGGCCCAATCCCAACCACTACAGAGTCCAAAAACATCCACTAAAGGGGGATTATCACGCTTCCGTGTTCCGAACTTCCGGTTTGAAACAGGTAGACGGCCCACTTCCGGTCCAGTTCAATGTCCCTGCTTTACTTCGTAGATAACGTGAATAAACGCCAACCCTACTGAAATTTTCACGGATTCCAGACTGAAGTGATACTAAGGAGGAAGTGGATCAAAACGATTCGCCGTGGTGAAGGACCGAACTTTATAATAAAACGACACACATTTGTTTGTGGCCGGCAGACTGCGCAGTCGTGTTAGCAGGTTAGCATTAGCCAGCTCGATAACGTGCCTAACTTTGTGCGGCTGAAAACACACAAGCATCTGAAAGCGTCTCCTTTCTTGGCAGTCCCCAGTTGATCCACTGGAAACGGGGGGGTACAGACCCGATTTTCAGATGTTTGTGTGTTTTAAGACGCACAATGTTAAGCACGTCAGTAAACGTTAGCTGGCTAATGCTAGCATGCTGTGAAGTGCCGGTGTTGTGCCCCACCGGGGACAAACAAACGTGTGTTTTATTATAAAGTTCGGCCCTTCACCGCGGCAAATCGATCGCTTTGATCCAGCTTTTGATCCAGTATCACTTCAGTCTGGAATGAAAACTTAAGTATGTTTGGAGTTTATCCGATTTAAACAGTATAACAGAGCAGGAACGGCTGTCGTTAACATGGCCCGGAAGAGGAAGTGTCAAAATCCGGGAACTTCCGGTAAGCGTGATAATCCCCTATATAAACATGTTCTTCACAGATGAACTTTAAAAAGTATGGAAACATCTTATTGTCTAGTTTAACGCCGTTTAAATGTTTAACATCATTTTCTTTGTAAAACACTCATGAAAAACAGTCTCGTGCTCCACCGACGCTCCGGTCACATAAACGACAAAAACATCAAAAACAAGATACACGTTGTCACATTAAAGAAACCCTTATCGACACTATGGATGGAACGATCACCGCTAAAATGGTTAATCACGATAAAATGACCAACCATTGATAGGGATGCACGATAATCACTGATACCGATAAAATCCAGCTCCTAAAGGTCGATACCGATAACCGATAACACACATGCATATGTAATTATACCAAATCAAAAATTCCAACCTTATGGGTCATCCGTTATAGGGCTGGGAAAAAATACTGATACACTGAAATATCGCGATATTTTCATATGTTGCTATCATGTCTACACTTAAAAATGTGGCATCAATCTATTTTATTAATGAAACCTCGCGAGATTTCATTGTTCAGTCAATAAATCTCGCAAGTTTTCATGAAATCTCAAGATTTCACAATTATCTAATGAAATATTGGGAGATTTTGTTGGTAAAATAGATCAATATCGCATTTTTGAATATCTATAAGAAATCTGCATATGAAAATATTGCGATATTTCAGCGTATCGATATTTTTTTCCAGCCCTAATAAGTTACCGGGGTAAGTCGTCATGATATCGGACTTACCGGAATGACGTCATAATTTCCTGTTATCGGCCCGATAATTATTGTGCATCCCTAACGATGAGTAATACCGTTTCAAAATGTAAATATCCTTAAAACCGTGACTGATTACCGCACTAACTCCCAGTGATGCTGCTGATTGGCTGCAGTCGTAGTTTGTAATGTCATGTAGACATTTAGACCCATTTTGGACGTTTTTAAAGATGCTGGGGGGATATTTCTACAACACCCCGATACAAAAATGATAACCGTGACATGAAATGTTCCAATCGTGACGTCCCTGGTGGACACGTGGAGGTCCCGTGTGCGTTTGAGCGCCTGCGTGGCCGGGTGCAGACGTAGCCTCAGAGCCGGGTTTGTTGGAGGTTTACCTATAACCCTGCCGGGTCAGAACCACAGCAGGGCCTCAAACAGCCCCACGGTGCTGTCGCAGACTTCCAGGAGAGACCAGAACCACAGCAGGGCCTCAAACAGCCCCACGTTGCTGTCGCAGACTTCCAGGAGAGACCAGAACCACTGCAGGGCCTCAAACAGCCCCACGGTGCTGTCACAGACTTCCAGGAGAGACCAGAACCACAGCAGGGCCTCAAACAGCCCCACGGTGCTGTCGCAGACTTCCAGGAGAGACCAGAACCACTGCAGGGCCTCAAACAGCCCCACGGTGCTGTCGCAGACTTCCAGGAGAGACCAGAACCACTGCAGGGCCTCAAACAGCCCCACGGTGCTGTCGCAGACTTCCAGGAGAGACCAGAACCACTGCAGGGCCTCAAACAGCCCCACGTTGCTGTCGCAGACTTCCAGGAGAGACCAGAACCACTGCAGGGCCTCAAACAGCCCCACGGTGCTGTCGCAGACTTCCAGGAGAGACCAGAACCACAGCAGGGCCTTAAACAGCCCCACGGTGCTGTCGCAGACTTCCAGGAGAGACCAGAACCACTGCAGGGCCTCAAACAGCCCCACGGTGCTGTCGCAGACTTCCAGGAGAGACCAGAACCACTGCAGGGCCTTAAACAGCCCCACGGTGCTGTCGCAGACTTCCAGGAGAGACCAGAACCACTGCAGGGCCTCAAACAGCCCCACGGTGCTGTCACAGACTTCCAGGAGAGACCAGAACCACTGCAGGGCCTCAAACAGCCCCACGGTGCTGTCGCAGACTTCCAGGAGAGACCAGAACCACTGCAGGTTCGGCCTCGTAGTCGGTCTGCACGCCACCTGCTGCCATGCACAGATGCACCGATCCCGGACCGGACATTGGCGCCGATACTGACGGATCAGCTGGACAGGATACGAGATGACTGAGGCCGATACTTCAGTTGTACGTCTGCAGCGCCGGCTGCATCGTCGCGGGAGCAGAACACGAGTTAATGATGAAGCCGCTGCGTTTTACATCACGTTAGATTTTAAACTAAATGTTTACACGTTACTTCTGTTTGTTTCGTGTTTTAGAACCATTAAGCCGTTTATTGGACTTCAGGCAGCTGCTGTGTTTTGTATTACACTTTAAAATATCTGTTTGCAGTAAATTTAACTTTGAAGTGTTATTTATTTCTTTTTGCTGCTCATGTAATAAATAATATTAAGTACATTTACATCTGTAGTTACAGACAGTTCCACAGTTTCCAAACACAGGGACGTATTTTGGCGGCTTTAGCCTGAAACCAAAAGCAGCTTTAGACGCTACATCAGGGTCTGAAACCTGCGGCTCTCGATAACATTTACTAAAAATGATGGAGAACTGAGTTATACATAAAAATATAGATTATAAATGTACGTTTCAGCAGTTTTTCATTGGAATAGTTGCACTTAATTTTGACAAGTACCGGTGATTTTTTTATATCCGTTTCTCGTCTCAGCACACGGTCTCAGAGGAACTAAATCCCAGAAAGGAAAATGAAACCATCCTTTTTTTTTTTTTTTTTGCATATGTTTTATTGCATGTTTGGTTTTGTACAGAAGAGGATTAGGACCACCGAAGAAAAATAAAGTCTGAAAAACGTCAGAATTTCTGAAAACATTCCAAAACTTTTTTTAAAAAGAGATTTATTTATTTTCAGTTTCTGAAAAGTCAGATTTTTATCCAAAACATAAAAAAAGTCAGAATTCAGACTTTCAGAAATTATAATTATATATATATATATATATATATATATATATATATATATATATATATATATATATATATATATATATATATAGCTCCCCAAATGTTTCTCTGTTTTTTTAATGTTCTGGGAAAAAGTCAGAATTGTGTTTAATCTCAGATTTTTGTTCTTCGGTGGCCCTAATCCTCTTCCATAGTTTTGTTTTCCAAAACCTAAAAGTCGAAATAAAACTGTGCTTCTTTAAAAATGGCAACAAATTAAAAAATGATCAGTTGTCTTTCTAAACATTTTCGGCTCTGGACGACTTTTATTGAGCTGGATTGAGGCAAACGTGGCTCTTTGGACCGTAAAGCTTTCAGACTCCTTCCTGCGCTTCGTTTACAAGCGGCGGCTCGCAGTTTTTCGTAAATGGAGAGTTTTCACACAAAGTGTTTCAGTCTGGGAACTGTGGGAATATTTCCGGACATTACGGGACCGTGACAGATGTTCACACCGGCGCCTCCGTTCGCATACGCGCCTAGATTTCAACGTGCGAATGCCGGCTGTTTACTCGCTTGATTCGGGCGTGTTTTTTTGTTTTTTTGCGTGAATGTAGCGTAAAATCCCCGCGAATAAAACGCTTCATTTGGCGTCAGGTTGAACTTTCTGGAGTGGGGGACGGTGGTTTGTCACCCGTCAGTCACCTCAGTCAGGTGAACGTGGCAGAACCGGTTATTTTAGTACTAAAAACTAGTAAAATAAACTTTAATTTACTGTCACGAACGTCGTTCCTCTTATTCCGGCACCCGAACACAGAACAAGACGCCATTTTAAGTCGTACTAACACTTTAGAAAGCTAATTTTTCTCCACTACGCGCCGTTTGTGCCTCCAGCTGCAGCAGCGACGTCACCGTGACGACCGTGACATTCGTTCGTTTATGTCGAGCCCGATGCCTTCAATCGCATGGCAGCATCGGATCGATATCAGCCGACACGCTCAGCCCAGGTATCTGCACGGATCGGTGCATCTCTAATGCAGGGGGGTGTGGTGAAAGGCATGATGGGAAATTACCTGCCTTTCTGCTGGACTGCAGAGCTGCTGGTGGATCCTGGAGACGCTTCGTAAACCTGCGCAGCAACACAGACGTCACGTTAACACCAGACCTCTGACAGTTCAGTTACCATGGCGACAGTTTTCAGACATGATCACGTGGTGCGCAGATTCGTCCGTGTAATGACATTTATAACTGAATAAATAAATCCGTGCAGACGGTTTCAGGAAGCGGTTTTTATTTTCCGTGTTCAGGACTCCGGTTTTCTCTCCTGGTCTCGGGGAAAAACTACTTTAGGGGACTTTAAAATATTACATTTGGGGGGGGACGGCGAATCTTATTTCGGCGATGCGAGCAGGTATAGGGGGCCCTACACGACCATATAAGGTAGACCGTAGGGGCACATAGGGCGCCACAGAGAGGAGAGGGGGTGGGCCTAATTTGACGTATAACTTTCTGTAAATGTAAAAGCGTTTCTGAGTTTGACTTCTTTAAACATTTAAACAGAAAAACTGTGATTTTACTGCTTCAGCTGTCGAACCATCTATAAATTCATTATTTTCTACATTTTACACTTTGTTGCACAATGTCGCTCCAGGCAACAAAACATCTTTGAGTCATGGTGGGCAGATCGATACAAATACTGATACCAATGTTGGTATCGATATCAACCAATACTTGTGCAAATATCGTTTCTTCAATGTAAGGCTAAAACTATCAGTCTTCATAGATATGGAGGATAAAGTGGTTTTTGGTGGATCCGGTTCACGTTGATGAAGGTATTTACGTGCCAAATATCAGCCTCACACATCCAGGTTCAAATTCAGATTATTATGGGATGGATAATAACTTGGTTAAATCTATAAATTTGACTGCCCGATTAATAACTATTGGTATTGATACTAGGGCTGGGTGATATGGCCTAAAATAAAATCTCAGATTTTTTTTTCTTAATTCGATTTACGATTTTCCCCCCTACATATTAACCCTTTCAGCTCCTCAGCTTTCTGAACGACCTTTTATGTTTACTTTTTTGTACTCATGCAAACAGCATAAACTTGGTGCAGGTGTGTGTTCTGGTCTGACTCATGATCTTCTAGAAGATGGCGGGTGTAACTCTTTCTCTAAGGTCTCTAACTAAAATCCTCCTCATTTCCTCCTTAGAGCCAATCCGTGCCACATTGACTTGCATTGAAAAGGACCTTTCTAGAATCAAATGTTATTCCAGAATAAATGTTTAGGAGAACATTTTTCTCCTCACACACTTGCTCTACACTTCAATGATGTAGTTTGAACTGTTTTCCATGACATCAGACCATTTACTCAGAAGGAGCCCCCCCCCCCGCTTTTTATCTTAGTGATGAAACCAGAGACTTCAATGTTATTTCAGCCAATCAGAGTCCTTCAAACACTCAGAAATGCTGAACATCCAATGAAGGAAACAATCTTTGTTCTTCTTTCATGTGAGGTTATTTGAGCGTGAAAGAGTCTCACATTTGTCATTTTGGTGTTTGTTGTTTTCCAGCATTGTGATCAGTCAGATCACATGCTAATTATTTAGCTCAGTCTGTTGCAGGGAATTTAGTTCCCTCTCTGTAATGCTGCCATTCCAGTTCAAACTGGAACTTTTCCCACATTTTTTTGCATTTTATCTTGAAACAACTTCTCATTGAGCTTTTTTAATTGTGGTTGCTATTATCTATGCTTAGGTCTGCTCTGCATACCTAATAATAACCTGCCACCTACAGGCTAGTTTTTACTTATTTTAACCCACTTTTCAGTTTTAGGCAGCAGGAACATTGTGTGTACAAACTTGAATTTAGAGGGTTAAAATTTTGAAACTCATATATATTTTGGTATTGATGGTTAGGCCAGAAGTCAGCGATGACAGCCATGAAAAAATGCAACTTAATTTTCAGATAATGTTTACAGGCCATTGGCCAGTCTGCGCCCTGCAGAAGCTGAACTTAACTTTTTCTTATGTAGCTATGAGGGTTAAAGGAAAGCAATACAAACGACCAACAACTTAAAACATATTTAGTTTTTAATTAATGAATCAAAAACAAGACAAATGTAACCCCATATGGGATTATCACGCTTCCGCGTTCCGGTTTCGGGGAATAAAAAAATTGGAAACTTCTTCTCGGGGGGAGAAAAATAAAATAATGTTGCTGTTATTTTTATATATAACAAATAATAAAAAATATAAGAAAAAAAAATTTTTAATTACAAAAAAAAAAGAAAAAAAAAAAGAAGAAAAAAAATTTGTGGGGAGAAAGAAGGAAAAAAAAAAAAAAAAAAGAAGGATGGAAGGGAGGGGTTAGGAGTAATTAAAGAAGAAAAAATAAAAAAAAGGAAAGGAAAGAAGGTTAAGTAAGATAACAAAAAATTTTTTTTGGTAAAAAAACAAACATATAAAAAAAAGGGGACTGTAACCCCCGGAATAAATGGGAAAACAAGGGAAGGCCAAAAAAAAAAGAGGCTTTTAAATGAAATGTGTTTTCACAAAAAAATAAAATGAAATGAAAATGGAAAATAAAACTGCATAAAAGGATAGAAAGAAAAGTGGGAAAAAAAAAAAGAGAAGTTTATTATAAAAATGGGTCGTTCACGGGGAAAAAGTAATTTATCACTACTTCCTCATAATCAATACAAAAAGGAATAAAAAAATTAAAAAAGTATAAAATCAATTAAAAAAGAAAAAAAAATAAAAGAAAGAAGATATATAAAAGATAAAAAAAAGATAAGAAATAAAAAAATGAAAAAAAAAAAAAACAAATCAAAAAAGTTCTCATATCAAGAAAAGAGAAAGGGAAAAGGGGGGAAAAATGGATTTTAAAATGTTTAAAAATAAAAAAAATAAAGTAAATAAAAAAATATAGATAAAATAAAACGCGGAGTGAGATAGAAGAAAAGAAAAAATAAAAATAAATTAATTACCGGCAAACAGAGGTAAACAAATAATAAATATCAATAAATATAAAAAAAAATAAAAAAAAATAATATAAAAAAAAAAAAAACAGGAGGAAAAGTCAGGGGAGGAAAAGAAGACCGCGGGCTGGTATTGGGATGAATAAAAAAAATGAACTCCCTCTTGGAATCAACGTCCCAGCTGTGTTTTAAGTCACTGGCAGCCATGTTGTCGCTTGCTGTTGCCATTTCGTGTCTGCTATGTTGTCATCGCTTTTCATCCTGCAATGTGAAACTAACACTTTCCGAAGCTCCGGGTAGCCAAACGTACGCCGTTACACAAAAATCATTTACTTATTTTTTAAGTCTCCCACAACAAAAAATGTGAATTAATTCATTCACCTGATTTTTTGCCCAGGCCTAGTTCTTGTGTGAACACATCAGAGTTAAACGTAGTCATTTACAACTTCTACCTGTAAAGTCTGAACATGTTTAAAACATTAAATAATGCAACATTTAAGTTTTACTGCTAAAAATAACAGTAAGTAATGTGGTTGCCTGTTAAATCTCTTCCTCTGACAACTGAAATTAGAGTTTTTCTCTGTTATGGCTTATAAGTTTATAATCAACTATTATTTATTTCCTTTTTTAAACTTCAGTGATGCTTGAAATTGAACTAAAACATCTCCATATGACTAAATGTGCAAATGATTGTTCAAATGAAGATGCTTGTTCTCCTAATTAGACATCTGATTATATTTCAGGACATAACAGATATAAGTCAGTATGAACAGACAGAAGCAAAACAATTTTCCTGCAGCATCCATATTGCTTTTCCCATTTTTCCCACTTCCACAACCCAAATGCTCCCAACTCGTATGTGACGTAATTCCCACCTCCAGGTAAATCGCCCACATTTCATCCTGCTGCCATCAGGCACGTGCAGTTCAGAGCTGGGTTTGTTGGAGGTTTACCTATAACCCTGCCGTGTCAGAGCCACAGCAGGGCCTCAAACAGCCCCACGTTTCTGTTGCAGATTTAGCAGAAAGACCAGAACCACTGCAGGTTCAGCCTCGAAGGAAATCTGCGTCCACATCTGTCAGGAAACGTCTCATCAAGGAGATTAAAGAGGGAAAACACACCTGTCAGAGCACCTCCTCACGAGCTGCGCGGGAACAGGTCAACGGCCGCATCTTCCCACGTCTCTGCGGGACGATGACAGCACGATTTCAGCACATGAACACTGAAAATGAAGGAACGAAACAGAACATCGTGTTTCTGAGCGGCCGGCACGCGAGGAAACGCGTTTCTCCTACTTTACACCGACAAAAGCAATAATGACTCCATAAAACTCACAGTGTCCAACAACTTACCGTGTTACAGGTCGAATCACGTCACAAAAGGTTGAAAATTTTTAACATTTAAGTCGGATGGGAGCAGATTTACTTCACAGACCGTCTTCATGTCTGCGATGAACACAAACGAGTGAATGCGCTGCCCGGATGTGACGTGAACACACTTTATCCACGGGGTTTCCCCGAACCAGCAGATGGCGGTAAAACACTAAAAATGGCGACTGGATTTTCTACAGTGAAATGAACGTTTTTGTCTGGGTTGTCGCTGTGATAACTGATTAAACAATAAGTTAACGGAGAAAAGAGTGTTATCAAATTATTAACACGAATAAATCTTTAAATATATATATATATATATATATATATATATATATATATATAAACAGTTATTTTAAGATATTGGAGGAACTGAGGTTTACAAGAGGTTGGAGATGAGACGGGTACAAAAACACAAATGATAACCTGCTGACTCTTATATGTTTCTTTTTCTTATTAGTTTCCGGTAACTTTTGGCACTGGAGCGCTAACCTGCACAGCGCAGAGGGGATGGATTTATCTCTCTCTGTGTTTGGATATTGAAACAAACGGCCATAGATTCAAGAATTTCCTAAAGGATTTTCATATTGGAGGATCTGCCTGGAAGATATGGCCTTAACTGTTTCCATCAGTTTATAGCTGAAACATCACACACACAAACGACAATGAAAGATAAATGCGAATAAAACCAGCCACAAAACCAAGTTGTGTTTGTGCACTGAATGAGTTGTACTTTGGAAAACTTGTTTGTTATGAGAACGCTGGATTAGAGATTACAGAGGCTCTGCTTCCTTCTGAACATCGTATGAAAACCACACAACTAAACAAGAAACTGCAGACGTCCGTTGCTTTGATATTTATATGAATTACAGGATTATTGTGACAGCCACAATAAAAATGTTGGAGTCAGTTGCTTTGGTTTGTATTCCAGCCGTGTTTGCGAACAGGAAACTATTGGCAGCTTATCGGCTCTGATTGACGTTGTTTTGGATAAAAGCTGAGTGAAAAAAAAGAAAAGCATCACATTCTCGATGTTTACAACAGACAAACTTACTTACCAGTCTAATGATACGGGGAAACAGAGATGGGGTTTAGCTTCCACATTATATCTCACGCTGAATTCTTTTCCAACGTCCACTCGTGTTTTTGATCTGACCTGCTCAGACATCACTTTCATCTTTTACTTTGTTCCGATGACTAAACTTGAGAATGAGAGAAAGTGCACAAGTACAGCTTTCTGTGTTTATCTCATGGCTGTATGGTTTATTTATGAGGAGTAAGATTGTTTTACGGTTTATCGACGGCCCGCTTCAAAGTTCGATGTCTGGTTTCTGCCGAGGGAGCCCGCTTCAGAGTGCCGACACGCGAGTCACTGTATATTGGCCGAAAAATCATCTAATACTGCTCATTTTAGGCTTAATGTCAGAGTCAAAAGTTACACGGTATAACTTTAAGCAATATATTTCAAATATGTACCACAATCCAGGCTTATAACAAACATATACAGGAAAAAAACACTAGAAAAGAAAAGAAAATTAAACAAAAATATGAACCCCATACATTTGATACCAAAGCATAAATTTAACCAAATATATTCTTATATGGGAAAATGAAGAAAATTACATTATCATTGCAAAACGGCAATATCAAACAAAAATCTGAAATAAAAGGAGGAAAAAAAGAAAGAGGACATAAGAAACCATCTCCTCCATCTTACTCACCAACATAAACTCTCATCTTACTTATTTTGTACATAGCCTATATACTGTGTGTGTATGTGTGTATACTCCCAATGAAGCACTTCGTGAGCCTATGATAAGTGCTACATAGGCCTAAATAAGTTTTACTTACTTACATTTTATAAAGTTAAATAATGCAATAAACGGGACACCTTGTATTAAATAATTCTAAATCAAGCAGTACCAACTTAAACATTTTGGTTATTTGTTAATACGTCTACTAGACTTCATGTAGACTAACAAACTCGCACAAAAGCCAGAATCCTTCCCAGTTAAGTCTTTTGTTGCTATATTTAAAACTATGTTTTTAATGAAAACTGAATCTTCCCTAACAGCATGCTAATGTTGCACAAATTTCCACCGAATTCTCCAGCGAAATGATTTTCCCGTCACAGAATTTCTTTCTCTTTCGACTACCTGAGGATTTCTGTTTAATTAAAGTCAGTCAGGTCACAGTACCGCATTCTTCTCTGGAAATTCCCGTGTGATGCTGTCAGAGTGCTTTTCATCATTAAGCTTGAATTCCTCTTTTGCAGAGCTGCTGCAGAATGGAAGTCACCCTGTGGAACATCTACAGATGTCATCCTGCCGCTCCGCATCATTACACTCCCACCTCCGTGCCTCACCATTTGCTCAGATTCGGGTTGGATCACCTGCTAAAACAATGAGCTCCACCTTTTATCAGAGTTTTATTTTCTTCAGTAGTTCAATTTGTGGCTTTCTTACTGGAGATGTTTTTGTCCGTGACACTTACCTGTCACAGGACCGCAGATTTCCAATAATAAACTCTGATTGTTTCAGTAGCTAAGTTCACCCTTCACCTCCTGATTATGGCCCGTTTCCTCCGTCCTTGTGAGGACAGATTAATTTGTTTTTATGCAAGTTCTTCTTTTAACCTGAAAATGTTTTTTTCTATTAGTATATTTGTTTTAAACAGAAAATAAAAGCATCTCAAGCACAATAAAAATTCCCTGCATAATTGTCACATAATCACAAGTAAATGTAGAGTAGTAGTAGTAATAGTAGTAGTATATGTATGCAATTATGAACATTTTTATTGCCTGTTTATAAGATATCTAGTTTGTTTGGAGAATAATTTTGTAAAATATGAAGTGAAAGGTTTTATCTTGTTTGTGTAATACTTGGGGTAAATTTCAGTTCCCTCTTTGGTCCCACTCATCGTTTTGAATGGTCATGTGAAAGGGTAGTGGGGTCCCGATTCTGGTTCAGACCGAGGGGGAGGGAGGGGCGAGGTGGTAGGGCTATCTGGCCCTCCAAACGGAGATTTTCCAGGGGCACACTAGAAAAAGAGTGGTAGGATACTACCCACAATTTCATGTGAAATACGGGCAAAATGGCGCGGACACCGGCAGCCAAAGAGACGCACAAATGTGAGTATTTTTATGTAAATGAAACATGAAAATCGCTATTCTAAGGTGGCTAATGTAATACAGTTTTATCACAAATGTGGAAAAAAATCGTTAGTTTCGTAACGTTACGTGCATCTGCTCATGTTAACGTGAAGCTTGAGTCGAAGGCGTCTTCCTTTCCTTTCATTTTTACGTTTTTCAGTCCAAAGCCAGAAAAATGATGTAATGCTGCATTCCGTTTGAAATCAGAAGTCGGAGATTCCCAGTTCTGAGTCGGACGTTTCAACTGGAACTTTTTTTTTTAAACAAATCTTTATTGACAATTCAGTGACGGCATTGCGAACTCTTCGTGATGTCAGTTTACTGCTCCACCGACGACAGTTGCACTGCAAAATCTCAAATCTTACCAATTATTTTAAGAGTGACCAAGATTGTTTTTGATTGTAATGAGCAAAAAATTCTACCAATAGAACAAGTGAAATTTTTCTAATTTCTAGTCAAAATATCTTGTCACACTCAAAATAAGAGAAAATTACCAAAAGAGAAACAATTCAGTGAGATATACAGTCGTCTTCAAAATTATTCATACTCGCCAATTAAAGGAAAAGCTAAATTCACAACAGTAATTCAAATAACAAGAAACTAAAGAAACAAATAATAAATAAAAATTAAAAAAATTATAATTTAGTGAAATAAATTATTGTTTTTGAATTTCAGTCAAAAAAAACAACAACAAACAAAACTGTCTCAGACACATCAGAGCATGTTTCCCATGAACATGGACCAACATACCTGTCAGCAGGTGCAGACGTCTGATTGGACGTTACAGAAACACCTGATTGCCTCAAAGTGTTGCTCCGGAGCCCCATCATGCTCGTTTACTTGTTTTATTATTTGTGGGGGTTTATTTTATATATATTTTTGTTGAACCACAATTCAGAATCAATGTCATGATTTTCATAGAATTTTTATTTATTATTACTTTTGTCAATTTCTACTAATTTTACTGACAGATGTTTTTTTCCGTTATTTAATTCAAGAGTATGAATAATTTTGAGGACGACTGTCTTGTTTTAAGACAATGCATCTTATTTCAAGAAATCTTAACCAGAAAATTTCACTTGTTCTATTGGTAGATTTTTATTTATTTATTTATTGCTTATTATAAACAAAAAAAATCTTTAAAAAAAAAAATATTTTAAGATTGGCCAAGATATTTTTGCTTGTACAGTAATTTGCAAAAAATAAATTCTGCCAATCGAACAAGTGAAAGATTTCTTGAAATAAGATGCACTACGTTAACACAAGTTCCTTTATCGCACTGAAATGTTTCTTTTGGTAATTTTGTCTTATTGTCGTGTGATATTTTGACAAGAAATTAGACAAACATTCTCGGTAAGATTTGAGTTTTTGCAGTGTGGTGACGCATGAGGAATTTCTGAAGTTTCTCCCATTTCTTAGGGGAGTAATTCAAACTCCGTAGGGCCGAGAGGAAGGGGTAGGGATGAAAAAATGGGCATTAAAGTACAGTTTCCAAGTAAAAGTGTGTTTTGGCCACCAGCATGGCGCATTCCTGGTCAGGAGTGCTTTTGTAACCCAGTGGACAGCTGTTGCTGGTGGGTGTTGGCAGCTCCGGAGCGTCCTCCTCGTGCTCGATGACTCACGCTGTTTTGCTGCACAACAATGCGAGTCATAGAGAAGCAGCAGCCTGTCAGCAGCAGTCATGGAGGATGAAGTCCAGCTTTGTTCGCCCACGCTGACTCTGACCTCTCGGCCTGCATGCAGATGAAGGTCCAACACTGACCTCCTGACTGTTGTGATAGAAAAACAGACGGTTTAGCTCTGCAGGACGACATGACGTTGGTGCGTTTGGATAAATAGAGGAGCTTCCTGAAGGTTTCAGCATCACTGATGGGTTTGAAGTTAAAATGATTAGGAATGCACGATATAATCGGCCACCCCACCGATATTTAACCGATATCTAACCGATATCTAACCGATCAGGCTGCTGTTTCTAAAGTAAGAAAAAAAAACTTCCTTTTTACAGACTTTAAAACTTGTAGAGACGGTTTCTTTTAGGATGTTCTGTGTAAACAGAGTTTATACGCACTTATTTGTGTAAATAACCAAACATTAGGGCTGGGAAAAATATTGATACACTGAAATATCGCGATATTTTTATGTGCAGATTTCATATTGGTATTTGAAAACATGATATTGATCTAATTTATCGTTTTCTTACGAAACATTGCGAGATTTCACGAAAACTCGTGAGATTTCATAACGGAATGACAAAATCGTGTGAGATTTCGTTAGTAAAATAGATCGCTGCCGCATTTTTAAATATCGATATGATATCAGCATATGAAAATATCACAATATTTCAGTGTATCAATATCTTTTCCCACCGCTACCAAATATCACTTTTTTTTTTCCTCAGGGAGAAGAAACTCCAGGTGGTTCTAGGATATATCGCACATATCCTGTTAGTTTTGTTTGAACAGCTGTTATTAAGTTTGACTTGTTCTACATAAACACAAGTTGAGGTATTTTTCTAATTTTGCACAAAGAATGAATATGACATCATTTATTTTTCAGCTTTAATATCGGTATTGATATCTGTTATCAGCCACATGAGTTATAAAATATCAGCATATTGGATATCGGCCAAAATTCCAATATCGTGCATCCCTAATTATGATGTTGCATCTCCAGCGAGCAGCAAACCGTCATCGCTGGAACTTGGATAATCCTGTTTCAGACTCAGAGTTCAGCTGCATGAACGCGTCTGACCGACCGAGTTCACATCAGGTGAAGCTTGAAATAAATTCCCAGCCACAAATAATCAGCTGATCGGGTTAAAATAGCGGCTGTATGACAGGAACGAAGGGCTGCTGCAAACTCATGTCATGTGTTTTCCTGCAGAAAACTTGATTTTAGAGATTTAACGACGTCTTCCTTTAACATCATGTCTGATCTGATTAATAGATTTTCATGATTACACGTGACCCTGCAGCATGATTAAGACCCAAACGTCAGGTTTAGTTTTGTTTAGGCTGCAGCAGACATCTGTGTGCAGCGCAGAAACGTTCAAATCCAGTAAATACATCAACCAGACCCACGTAGAATCCTCCGGAGCCGGAGAATGAAGCCGACTCTGAAACACTGGCTGGACAAACGATGGACGATACCCCGCGGTTGATACCCCGATACCAGCCAGATAAAATATCGGATTCAGTTCTTTTTTTAAATAATGGATATAAAGTACCAACCACTGTACTGTTTGTTCTGTTTCGTTACATTTTTAAAACTGTTTTTGTAAATTTGTATATGTGTTTTTGTAAGTCTGTAAAAGTGTTTTGTTAAATTTATACAAGTTTTTGTAAATTTGCAAATTTGTAAGTATTTTTGTACATTTGTAAGTGTTTCCCTAACTGTGTTTCAGTGTTTTTGTGTTTTGTTACATTTGTAAGTATGTTTTGGTAAGTCTGTAAGTATTTTGTTACACTTGCAAAAGTGTTTTGTTACATTTGTGAAAGTATTTAGTTACACTTGTAAAAGTGTTTTGCAACATTTGTTAGTAAGTTTTGGTAAGTATGTTAGTATTTTTTGCATTTGTAAGTGTTTTTGATTATTTGTAAAAGTGTTTCGTTACATTTCTAAGTATGTTTTGGTAAGTCTGTAAGTATTTTTTACACATGTAAAAGTGTTTTGTAACATTTGTAAGTATATTTTGGTAAGTATGTTAGTATTTTTTGCATTTTTAAGTGTTTTTGATCATTTGTAAAAGTGTTTCGTTACATTTCTAAGTATGTTTTGGTAAGTCTGTAAGTATTTTTTACACTTGTAAAAGTGTTTTGTAACATTTGTAAGTATATTTTGGTAAGTATGTTAGTATTTTTTGCATTTGTAAGTGTTTTGATTATTTGTAAAAGTGTTTCGTTACATTTCTAAGTATGTTTTGGTAAGTCTGTAAGTATTTTTTACACATGTCAAAGTGTTTTGTAACATTTGTAAGTATGTTTTGGTAAGTATGTTAGTATTTTTTGCATTTGTAAGTGTTTTTGATCATTTGTATAAGTGTTTTGTTACATTTCTAAGTATGTTTTGGTAAATCTGTAAGTATTTTTTTTACACATGTAAAAGTGTTTTGTAACATTTGTAAGTATATTTTGGTAAGTATGTTAGTATTTTTTGCATTTGTAAGTGTTTTGATTATTTGTATAAGTGTTTTGTTACATTTCTAAGTATGTTTTGGTAAATCTGTAAGTATTTTTTACACATGTAAAAGTGTTTTGTAACATTTGTAAGTATATTTTGGTAAGTATGTTAGTATTTTTTGCATTTGTAAGTGTTTTTGATCATTTGTATAAGTGTTTTGTTACATTTCTAAGTATGTTTTGGTAAATCTGTAAGTATTTTTTACACATGTAAAAGTGTTTTGTAACATTTGTAAGTATATTTTGGTAAGTATGTTAGTATTTTTTTACACTTGTGAAAGTGTTTCGTTACATTTGTAAGTATGTTTTGGTAAGTATGTTAGTATTTTTTACACATGTAAAAGTGTTTTGTAACATTTGTAAGTATATTTTGGTAAGTATGTTAGTATTTGCTGCATTTGTAAAAGTTTTTTTGATCATTTGTGAAAGTGTTTCGTTACATTTGTAAGTATGTTTTGGTAAGTATGTTAGTATTTACTGCATTTGTAAAAGTTATTTTGATCATTTGTGAAAGTGTTTCGTTACATTTGTAAAAGTGTTTCAGCTCAGTGTAGTATTGTTTTGTGCTTCCCGGCCAGCGTAGTTTGCAGCTCTTGCTGGTCGTAGGCCGGTCCAGGGTCTGGATCCAGTTTGGGTCACTGGAAAATAAAAAACCAACCAAAGTATTCCAGATATCACACCTTTGTTTGGTGATTCGATGCAGGTTGTAATATTTCACCTCCAGTCTTTCACTTTTCCTGGAATCTTAGCTGAAATAAATGGACGGAGGGTTTCCTGGGATCAAAGCTGGGAACGCCCTCCAGAGACTCGGTGAAAACCAGCGTGAATGTGGGGAGAATTTAGACGACCGGATTAAAGCTGTGACGTCAGGATTGGCCGGCTCGCTCAGATCACTAACCCAGAGTTCCTGTAATCTACCTGGAAACCTTTTGGCAGCAGAGGAAACGCCGTCAGCGCTCTGGTTTAATCCAGGTGACGCCCCGAGGACGGCCTCCTGCCCGAGAGCCTGAAGCGCTGCGAGGTCGGCCAGCGATGAACTTTAGTTCCAGACATCCTCCGTTTGTGCAGAATGAAGCTGTGAAACAGAGGCGGCGGGATTTGTTTCAGCATGAAACACAAGGCTTAAGTTATGTAAGCGGCTCGGACTGCACGGGGTCTGCATGTGACCACCATCACGCTACATCTGCCTCCATGTTCCAGGTTCATCCGAGTCAAACACGTCCATGTGAGGCGCTCCACCGGAGCCCAGGTTCCTCTGGAGGTGGGGGGGGGAACGGGGGGGGACCAGGATCCAGCTGGTTCTCCTCTGAAACCAGCCATGATCCCAGCAGCTTTATGGACTGAGCTTTGATTTAAACTCTGGCTTTAATGAGGATGTAATCCTCCCCCACCTGACCCCCCCCCCCTCTGGAACATTCAGAGGAGGCAGGGTGGGAACAAGCAGCTTGGACCTGGACTTGGAGAGGGGGGGGTACAGTTCCACCTCTGAGGTAAACCTGGAGAACCGGTCCTGATTCTTCACCAGCTGACGGTCATGTGACACGATCAAAAACCTCCGGATCCATGTGGGTCCGGGTCTATGTGGATCCATGTGGGTCCGGGTCTATGTGGATCCATGTGGGTCCGGGTCTATGTGGATCCATGTGGGTCCGGGTCTATGTGGATCCATGTGGGTCAAGGTCTATGTGGATCCATGTGGGTCCGGGTCTATGTGGATCCATGTGGGTCCGGGTCTATGTGGATCCATGTGGGTCCAGGTCTATGTGGATCCATGTGGGTCCGGGTCTATGTGGATCCATGTGGGTCCGGGTCTATGTGGATCCATGTGGGTCCGGGTCTATGTGGATCCATGTGGGTCCGGGTCTATGTGGATCCATGTGGGTCCGTTGTGGGTCCATGTGGGTCCGGGTCTATGTGGATCCATGTGGGTCCGGGTCTATGTGGTTCATGTGGGTCCGGGTCTATGTGGATCCATGTGGGTCTGGGTCTATGTGGATCCAGGGTATGTGGATCCATGTGGATCCATGTGGGTCCAGGTCTATGTGGATCCATGTGGGTCCGGGTCTATGTGGATCCATGTGGGTCCGGGTCTATGTGGATCCATGTGGGTCTGGGTCTATGTGGATCCATGTGGGTCCGGGTCTATGTGGATCCATGTGGGTCCGGGTCTATATGGATCCATGTGGGTCCGGGTCTATGTGGATCCGTGTGGGTCCGGGTCTATGTGGATCCGTGTGGGTCCGGGTCTATGTGGATCCATGTGGGTCCGGGTCTATGTGGATCCATGTGGGTCCGGGTCTATGTGGATCCTTGTGGGTCCGGGTCTATGTGGATCCATGTGGGTCCGGGTCTATATGGATCCATGTGGGTCCGGGTCTATGTGGATCCATGTGGGTCCGGGTCTATGTGGATCCGTGTGGGTCCGGGTCTATGTGGATCTGTGTGGGTCCGGGTCTATGTGGATCCATGTGGGTCCGGGTCTATGTGGATCCATGTGGGTCCGGGTCTATGTGGATCCATGTGGGTCTGGGTCTATGTGGATCCATGTGGGTCCAGGTCTATGTGGATCCATGTGGGTCCGGGTCTATATGGATCCATGTGGGTCCGGGTCTATGTGGATCCATGTGGGTCCAGGTCTATGTGGATCCATGTGGGTCCAGGTCTATGTGGATCCATGTGGGTCCGGGTCTATATGGATCCATGTGGGTCCAGGTCTATGTGGATCCATGTGGGTCCAGGTCTATGTGGATCCATGTGGGTCCGGGTCTATATGGATCCATGTGGGTCCGGGTCTATGTGGATCCATGTGGGTCCGGGTCTATGTGGATCCATGTGGGTCTGGGTCTATGTGGATCCATGTGGGTCCGGGTCTATGTGGATCCATGTGGGTCCGGGTCTATATGGATCCATGTGGGTCCGGGTCTATGTGGATCCGTGTGGGTCCGGGTCTATGTGGATCCGTGTGGGTCCGGGTCTATGTGGATCCATGTGGGTCCGGGTCTTTGTGGATCCGTGTGGGTCTGGGTCTATGTGGATTCGTGTGGGTCCGGGTCTTTGTGGATCCATGTGGGTCCAGGTCTATGTGGATCCGTGTGGGTCCGGGTCTATGTGGATCCGTGTGGGTCCGGGTCTATGTGGATCCGTGTGGGTCCGGGTCTATGTGGATCCATGTGAGTCCGGGTCTATGTGGATCCATGTGGGTCCGGGTCTATGTGGATCCATGTGGGTCCGGGTCTATGTGGATCCATGTGGGTCCGGGTCTATGTGGATCCATGTGGGTCTGGGTCTATGTGGATCCATGTGGGTCCGGGTCTATGTGGATCCATGTGGGTCCGGGTCTATATGGATCCATGTGGGTCCGGGTCTATGTGGATCCGTGTGGGTCCGGGTCTATGTGGATCCGTGTGGGTCCGGGTCTATGTGGATCCATGTGGGTCCGGGTCTACGTGGATCCTTGTGGGTCCGGGTCTATGTGGATCCATGTGGGTCCGGGTCTATGTGGATCCATGTGGGTCCGGGTCTATGTGGATCCATGTGGGTCCGGGTCTATGTGGATCCGTGTGGGTCCGGGTCTATGTGGATCCGTGTGGGTCCGGGTCTATGTGGATCCATGTGGGTCCGGGTCTATGTGGATCCATGTGGGTCCGGGTCTATGTGGATCCATGTGGGTCTGGGTCTATGTGGATCCATGTGGGTCCAGGTCTATGTGGATCCATGTGGGTCCGGGTCTATATGGATCCATGTGGGTCCGGGTCTATGTGGATCCATGTGGGTCCAGGTCTATGTGGATCCATGTGGGTCCAGGTCTATGTGGATCCATGTGGGTCCGGGTCTATATGGATCCATGTGGGTCCAGGTCTATGTGGATCCATGTGGGTCCAGGTCTATGTGGATCCATGTGGGTCCGGGTCTATATGGATCCATGTGGGTCCGGGTCTATGTGGATCCATGTGGGTCTGGGTCTATGTGGATCCATGTGGGTCCGGGTCTATGTGGATCCATGTGGGTCCGGGTCTATATGGATCCATGTGGGTCCGGGTCTATGTGGATCTGTGTGGGTCCGGGTCTATGTGGATCCGTGTGGGTCCGGGTCTATGTGGATCCATGTGGGTCCGGGTCTTTGTGGATCCGTGTGGGTCTGGGTCTATGTGGATCCGTGTGGGTCCGGGTCTTTGTGGATCCATGTGGGTCCAGGTCTATGTGGATCCGTGTGGGTCCGGGTCTATGTGGATCCGTGTGGGTCCGGGTCTATGTGGATCCGTGTGGGTCCGGGTCTATGTGGATCCATGTGAGTCCGGGTCTATGTGGATCCATGTGGGTCCGGGTCTATGTGGATCCATGTGGGTCCGGGTCTATGTGGATCCATGTGGGTCCGGGTCTATGTGGATCCATGTGGGTCTGGGTCTATGTGGATCCATGTGGGTCCGGGTCTATGTGGATCCATGTGGGTCCAGGTCTACCGTTCTGGGTCTATATGGATCCGTGTGGGTCCGGGTCTACCGTTCTGGGTCTATGTGGATCCATGTGGGTCCGGGTCCATGTGGATCCATGTGGGTCCGGGTCTATGTGGATCCATGTGGGTCCGGGTCTATGTGGATCCATGTGGGTCCGGGTCTATGTGGATCCATGTGGGTCTGGGTCTATATGGATCCGTGTGGGTCCGGGTCTATGTGGATCCATGTGGGTCCAGGTCTACCGTTCTGGGTCTATATGGATCCGTGTGGGTCCGGGTCTACCGTGTTGGGTCTATATGGATCCGTGTGGGTCCGGGTCTATGTTGATCCATGTGGGTCCAGGTCTACCGTGTTGGGTCTATATGGATCCGTGTGGGTCCGGGTCTATGTGGATCCATGTGGGTCCAGGTCTACCGTTCTGGGTCTATATGGATCCGTGTGGGTCCGGGTCTACCGTGTTGGGTCTATATGGATCCGTGTGGGTCCGGGTCTACCTTTACCTGTTCTATTAAGATCCTTCAGGTCCTGCAGGTTTTAGATGTTTCCCTGCTTAGACCAGAACTTGACCAGTGTTAAGACCAGAACTGGACCAAAACAGGACCAGTGTTAGACCAGAACTGGACCAGTGTTAGACCAGAACTGGACCAAAACAGGACCAGTGTTAGACCAGAACTGGACCAGTGTTAGACCAGAACTGGACCAGGATTAGACCAGAACTGGACCAGGACTGGGCCAGGATTAAACCAGAACTGGACCAGGACTGGACCAGTGTTAGACCAGAACTGGACCAATATTAGACCAGAACTGGACCAGTGTTAGATCAGGACTGGACCAGGAATGGGCCAGTGTTAGACCAGAACTGGACCAATATTAGACCAGAACTGGACCAGTGTTAGACCAGAACTGGACCAGGATTAGACCAAAACACGACCAGAACTGGACCAGTGTTAAGACCAGAACTGAACCAGGATTAGACCAAAACAGGACCAGAACTGGACCAGTGTTAGACCAGAACTGGACCAGGATTAGACCAAAACAGGACCAGAACTGGACCAGTGTTAGACCAGAACTGAACCAGGATTAGACCAAAACAGGACCAGAACTGGACCAGTGTTAGACCAGAACTGGACCAGGATTAGACCAAAACAGGACCAGAACTGGACCAGTGTTAGACCAGAACTGGACCAGGATTAGACCAAAACAGGACCAGAACTGGACCAGTGTTAGACCAGAACTGGACCAGGATTAGACCAAAACAGGACCAGAACTGGACCAGTGTTATGACCAGAACTGGACCAGGACTGGGCCAGGATTAAACCAGAACTGGACCAGTGTTAAGACCAGAACTGGACCAGTGTTAGACCAGAACTGGGTCCTAACTTGTCTTCTGGACCTTCTGCTGCTCAGAAGCTTCGGTTTTTGCTTCCACGTGTTCAGACAGCAGAACCAGTCTAACCAGGTCCTGATCTCAGTGTGAGAGTAATATACGTGACCAGACCAGAATATGCCAGATTATTAATCTGGTTTGGAGAGAAAATGTCTTTATTTCTTACTCAGTAAGTGAATCTTAAAACTGGATATTTTATCTGCATATTAAGGTAAATTATCACTAAGACTCTGTTTCAGATCACTTTGTCTTTCATTTCCAGTTTTATGTGTAAAAAGAACAAATCTCCAGATGTTTGACCAGAACTGGACCAGGATTAGACCAAAACAGGACCAGAACTGGACCAGAACTGGACCAGATGTTAGACCAGTGGAAACTCGCTTAAAACCAAGGGGCAAACTCCGCCTCAGAACAGTGAAGCTCTCTTCCTTGTTGTATTTAGTGTAATCCTCCCTTCATCCACTAGGGGCTGGCTCCAAGAGCGAGCAAATCCCCATAGACTCCCATGTTAAAAACGCCACCTTCACAGCAGAAATAAACAGGTTTACAGCCTGGTTCAAAAAATCATTTTAGGTTTATTAGGTCACGTTTACCTTCATGTCAACTGTGAGGGGGTGAATTTTTTTATAACTCATTCGTTTAGATGTTATTTATTCTTCAAATTACACATAATTAAGGGCGTATCCTTATGATTGACATGCGGCAGACCGGAAGCTCCGCCTGCCGACCGGAGGCTCCTAGTTAGCTCCTTCTTTGCTCTTAATAAGGTCTCAGTTTGTTACAGAGTCGCACAACGGCGGTGTTTAGTCAGCGAATTGCAAGTCTAAGCATGTCTTACCTTAACCATGCCGCTTAGGGAGCTTATCTTTGTTAGCTCCTCTTAGTTTCGTGTTAGCTCAGTTAGCGTTTAGCCCACAGTACGTCAGCTGTCAATCATTTGTCCCGCGGCCGCGCTGTGCCCATTTTAGGATTTTCCTGGAGTGACGACGTACGTGACACGGCAAGATGGCGACGGTAAGACACGCCCACCTGGCTTCACATTTCTCTATTCAGAAGAGACCGGAAGCTACGTCCAGTAATCATATACAGTCTATGCTTAAAACAAGCGGAAAAACTCATTTTAAGTTTCTTATTAAGTGATAAACATTCAAACTAATCTGGTGATGCTGATTTTTAGTGTTGCTGCTTCTCGTTTTAAGAGAAAAGATCTTAAAACAAGAACAACTAAGCAGGATTTCCAGCAGTGATTTCAGAGGTGAACATCTAACAGTCTGAAACAGCGGCTGGGTGGTGGAGCAGGTTGTTCAGGCCCCAGGTCATCCAGACCAATCTGAGCCTCTTCATCCAGGTTCATGCGGGTTTGGAGGTTGGTGGTGACGTGCTGCTCCTTCACACATGCTGCTTACAAGAAAGACTTTTTAGAAAATTAGAAAAAAATCATCTTGTTTTAAGATTTTTTTTACTTTAAAATGAGAAAGAGCACTGAAAAGAAGCATTACAGACTAGTTTTGAGGGATTTTCCACTGAATGAGGGACATGAAATGAGTTTTTATAACTTGTATAAAGTTATTTCTCCCTGTCAGAGTCTCAGTATTTGTTCTTAGTTCAAGAAATCTTATCAAGTGTGATTATCTTCCTGCCTGGACGGTAATTTTACTTGATTATTGTCTGATTCTTCTCTGTTTACGACGCTGAAGTTGGCTTCCGATTCACTATATGCGTAAAGGGCGATTCAACTGAATTTGAGAGAACACAGACTATATTACAACAGGTCCTGATCAAAAACTACAACACTTAGACTCACCAAATCTGGACTGAATTATTCTACAGAGTCTACAGATTCATCAAAACACCATATCTGATTCGTGAAACCTTTGTTCCATTTGTGAAAATGCAAATTATGCTCATCTTATGCCTTTTCTTTTTTTTTTTTTTTTTTTTGCATCTAGATCACATTAGACCTGGTCCTGACCAAAAACTACAATACCTACCTGATTTCAAATGTTTTAAAGAGGCTGTAGATTAATTCAAGCCCAGTTTATGATTTGTGAAAATGACAAATAGTCTCATATCATGACTTTTTCAGCATCTCGACCACCTTAGACCTGGTCCCAATCAAAAAACACAGTCCTTACAATCAGATGCTGAAAAAGTCATGATATGAGACTATTTTTCATTTTCACAAATCAGAGAAAGGTTTCACAAATCAGACATGGTGTTTTTATGAATCTGTAGACTCTGTAGAATAATTTAGTCCAGATTTGGTGAGTCTAAGTGTTGTGGTTTTTGATCAGGACCAGGTCTAATGTGGTCTAGATGCAAAAAAAGTCATAAAATGAGCCTAATTTGCATTTTCACAAATAGAATAAAGGTTTCACAAATCAGAAATGGTGTTTTGATGATTCTGTACAGTGTGTAGAATAATTCAGTCCAGGTTTGAAGAGTCTAAGTGTTGTAGTTTTAGATCAGGACCTGTTGTAATAAAGTCTGTGTTCTCGCAGATTCAGTGGAATTGCCCTTTAAGCATATAGCGAATCAGAAGCCAACTTAAGCATCGTCTCATTTTCCGTGTTTTTTAACTCATATTAAGCCCTCTACATTTTGCAGTGCAGATTTCTGGACCTGGACCTGGACCTGGACCCAGCACGTCTCCTCGGTCCTGCAGCCCCCCCCTCCCTGATCACGGTGCATCCAGTTCATCTACGCACACGGTAATAATTCAGGACCTGGATCAGGCAGTAAGAACTGTTCCAGGACACGATCTCCTGGCCTGGACGGTGAGTCAGCGTCCAGGATGTTCTCCCGGTGACTCTGACTCAGCCCCCCTCCCCCCACTCCTCCACCACCGACCCAACCCTTCCATTCACGGCCGCGGACGTTTAAACCTGCTTATTTCAGATCCTCTAATCGTCTTATCACACACACGCTGTCATGACTCTGCAGATACGCTGATCAGATTCACTGTTCCGGGAATCCTGGAGTCTGAACGCTGGAACCGGTCTGACATCTGGACCTGCACGGGTCTGCAGACGCCTCACACACCACAAAAACTCACATCCCACCAGGGAGATTTTCTCATCTCCAGTCACAACAGACAAAATGACCTACAGAGAAACGTTTCAGTGAGATTTAGGAGCTTGTTTAAGACAAATGCATCTGATTTCAGGAAATCTCATCAAGAAAATTTCACCTGTTCCATTGGCAGAATTTTTTTGCTTATTACAAGTAAAAAAAATCTTTCTTTTTCTTTCTTTTTTAACTTATTTCGATGAGATATTTGGAGTAGAAATGAGAAAATCTACGTGGTAAGGTTTGAGTTTTTGCAATGTTTACGTTTCAGGTGTTCCTGACGGGAAAAGCAGGATGGCTGCACAAAAAAGCCGTTTATTCCCAACAACACTGATAAGTGTTTTTATGATGGTCCCCCCCCCCCCCCCTCTCGTGATGAGGCTGTAATGTTGCATCAGGTGTGATGTGCTGTGATACGGCAGCTATTTACAACCAGCAGCTTGTTTTCCTGCAGCTTCAGATCCTGGATCCATGTGTCCCGTCCTCTGTGTGTGTGTGTGTGTGTGTGTGTGTGTGTGTGTGTGTGTGTGAGGGGGGGGGGGGGCTGACACATCTGTGGAAATCTCCACAGGTCCCAGCAGGCCTGCCGTCCGATGCGTCTTGTTCTCACGGTCGTTCCAGTTGATGGAAAAACACGTTCCTGCGCCTGACATGAACCGAGCAGAGAAACCGTCCAGCCGAGCACGACCACGCTTCCAGTTTTTAACTTTTTCTTTCCTTCAATTGTGGGCCCCGGGGGGGTGGGGGGGGGACGGAAAGCGGGAGAGGGAGAAAGAAAAAAAATAAAAAAGGAGGGGGGCGGGGGCGGGGAACGCGCGGGGGGGCAAAAAGGAGCAAACGACGCACGGGCGGGAGTGGCTGCAGCTGGAAGCAGAGGCGGTGTGACGTCTCACCTACTACACGACAGCGCTTTGTCGTCCACGACCAAACTAGAGTTGTGCGGCACTTAACTACGTAGGGAAGGTCATTAAGAAAGGAAATGGCTGAATAGATGCCTAGAAAGATGTGCAGAACGAGTGTGTTGTGGGCGATATGGTGATGGACTGGAAAAGGAAACAAAACGCCGCCGCCTAGGTCTAGTCGGAGGCATGTCCCGGCACACGGACATAAACTAAAAGAAAAATAAGAAAAAACGGCTAGAATGGCGGGGAAGGAGGGGGATGCTGTGCGACTGGATGGCTAGGTTGGGGCGTGGTTTAGCCATAGGTCAATTCAGTTAGTTTTAGTTTGTTTTTTGAGCAACTTTGCTAGTTTTTATTAAAGGGATAGTACACCCACAGAATGATGGTCCTTCATCTTCTCCTCATCCTCATGCTGAGCAAGACTCTTTTTGGAGTTCAGCAGTGACTGAACCAAAAAGGTCCATTAAAGTCCACAAAAACGTGTCAATATTCCTCCATACTGCTCGTCCAATGTAATCCACGTGTCCTGAGTGGGTAGCGTCCAGAATTTACTGGAAATTTGGATTTTTAGAGCCTAAACAGAAGAACATCGTACTTCCCCGATGTGCGTCCATGCGAGTTCACGACACTACGGAAGATGGCGTTCAGCGCCTACTCTGCCGATAATGCAGCTCCGGCTGCATTTGAGATGTTAAAAAGTGCTCCAGAGTCTTGCTCAGGATGAGGATGAGGAGAAGATGAAGGACCATCATTCTGTGGGTGTTGTAGCCCTTTAAATATTCTTTTTTGGAAAATGCTTAATTTTTTTTTTTTTTATGAATTATAGGTGTTTGTCTGGTGTGACATTCAAAATCATCAGAAAGTCACTCGGAGTAAAACCGGTAGAACAAAGTAAACAGATTAAATAGAAACAGATTTCATATCAGCCCAAAAGGCTGATGTAATAAAGAAATGTACAAAGAATAAAACTAAGGATGTTTTTGCAACAATTTCAGTTCGTTTTGTAAAGACACAAAACAGTTTCAGTCAGCTATCGTTTTAAAAAACTGTCATTTTTATTTCACTGGGGGGGGGGGGGGCGGGGGGGGGGGGGGGCGGGGCAGGGGCGGGGCGGGGCGGCGGGGCGCGGGGGGGGCGGGGGGGGGGGGGGGGGGAGGGGGGGGGGGGGGGGGGGGGGGGGAAGGGGGGGGGGGGGGGAGGGGGAAGGGGGCGGGGCTGAAGTTACGGAGTTCTGCTTTAACAAAAATGTTTTTCCAATTTTACTTCTTGTTTTTTCGTTAGTTTTCGTTAACACACGAATAATGAGAACAGTGTTGCTGAATGCAAACAATCGTGGAACGAGTCAAAGTTTTCTGGCAGGGTGACGCATCTAAAGCAGAAGTTCTCTAATCCAGGGGTCTGCAAGCTTTACAGTCCAAAGAGCCATTTTTGCTGCAACTCAGCTAAATGAAAGTCGTCCAGTGCCACAAATATTTCTTGGCCTTTTTTTTAAAAAGATATCTTATCATTTTTGATAATTACTTATTTTATGAAATTTGTTGCCATTTTTAAACCACAGGGTTTTTTTCTATTCATTTTTATTATTATTATTTCAACTTTAGGTTTTGGAAAACAAAACATCGGAAGAGGATTAAAAACCAGAACATTAAAAAAAAAAAAAAGAAAAAAAATTTTTTTTTTAATTTCTGAAAAAGTCAGAAGTCTGATGTTTTTTCCCAGAATTATGACTTTTTTACAAAAATATTGAAAAAAAATCTCCATTTGAAAAAAAAAAGTTTTGGAATGTTTTCAGAAAAAAAAAATTATTTTTTTCTATTTTTTTAACTTTCTGGAAAAAATTCAGGATTCTGACTTTTTTTCTCAGAATTTATTTGTCTTCAGTGGTCCTTATTCTCCTCTGTACAAAACCAAACAAACGAAACCATAGTTCCATTTTCCTTTCTGGGATTTTGCTCTTCTGAGACCGTGTGCTGCAGAAGACGACCAAAATTTACAGCTACTGAGACGAGAAACAGATGTAAAAAATAAAATCACTGGTACTTTTACTTGTAAAAATTAAGAACAATTATTCCAATGAAAAACTGCTGAAACCGACATTTGTTATCATCTATATTTTTATAGAGTCGGTGTTATTGAGCCGTTGTGGCTCTGGAGCCGCAGGTTGCAGACCCCTCAGATAATCAGATTATCATAAAGAGGTTCAACAGCAGATTTTCTGCTCTCTGTGGACCAGAACAGAACCGAATCCTGCCAGAGGTGTTCATCTGCAGGTTTTCCTCCGGACCTGCTGCAGTGATCCTCACGCCGTCAGACAGCCCGTAATTGTGAAGTAGATGCGAGGAGGCAGACGGGGGCGGGGGGGCCGAGCACGAGCAGTCTGACAGCAGGTCAGAGCGGAGGCAGGCGGTCCGGGACAGAACATGCGGATCATAATGGGTCGTCTGTTCTGGACCTGCCGTCAGACCGGGGTCGCGGTGAGGCTCCGCCGCCCACCAGCAGTCTGCTGGAACAGGTTGTTTCAGCTCTAACAGGACGATCAATCAGCTGATGGCTTCACAGATATTTCCTCTCCTCAAGAATGGGGGGGGGGGCCTCCATGGGACTACTTTCCTATTCTGACCTAAACCTGACACGTTTTCCTGAACATGAGCTCAGACAGAGAACAGAGCAACACAGAGGAGGCGTTTCCTCACAGGTCACCTGATACTGGTGTTCTGATTGGCTGAAACAATCCAGGTGTGACCAGAAAAGAAAACAAGACAAACCAGGAACAAGCGGAACCATGAAGCATGAAAACAGATTATAAAACCAAAAAGAAACCCCACAAGAAATCAGAGAAACCGAGAGATGGTGACCTTTAACCTTTAATCCCCGTCAGAATCTAGAACCTTTAATCCCAGTCAGCATCAGAACCTTTAATCCCAGTCATCATTAGAACCTTTAATCCCAGTCATCATCAGAACCTTTAATCCCCGTCAGAATCTAGAACCTTTAATCCCAGTCAGAATCAGAACCTTTAATCCCAGTCAGCATCAGAACCTTTAATCCCAGTCATCATTAGAACCTTTAATCCCCGTCAGCATCAGAACCTTTAATCCCAGTCAGTATCAGAACCTTTAATCCCAGTCAGCATCAGAACCTTTAATCCCAGTCATCATCAGAACCTTTAATCCCAGTCATCATCTAGAGCCTTTAATCCCAGTCAGCATCAGAACCTTTAATCCCAGTCAGTATCTAGAACCTTTAATCCCAGTCAGCATCAGAACCTTTAATCCCAGTCAGCATTAGAGCCTTTAATCCCAGTCAGCATCAGAACCTTTAATCCCAGTCAGCATTAGAACCTTTAATCCCAGTCAGCATCAGAACCTTGAATCCCAGTCAGCATCAGAACCTTTAATCCCAAGTCAGCACTCAGAACCTTTAATCCCGGTCAGCATCAGAACCTTGAATCCCAGTCAGCATCTAGAACCTTTAATCCCAATCAGCATCTAGAACCTTTAATCCCAGTCAGCATCAGAAACTTTAATCCCAGTCAGCATCTAGAACCTTTAATCCCAGTCAGCATCAGAACCTTTAATCCCAGTTAGCATCAGAACCTTTAATCCCAGTCAGTATCAGAACCTTTAATCCCAGTCAGCATCAGAAGCTTTAATCCCAGTCAGCATCAGAACCTTTAATCCCAGTCAGCATCAGAACCTTTAATCCCAGTCAGCATCAGAACCTTTAATCCCAGTCAGCATCAGATCCTTTAATCCTAGTCAGAATCAGAACCTTTAATCCCAGTCAGCATCAGAACCTTTAATCCTAGTCAGAATCAGAACCTTTAATCCCAGTCAGCATCAGAACCTTTAATCCCAGTCAGCATCAGAACCTTTAATCCCAGTCAGCATCAGAACCTTTAATCCCAGTCAGAATCAGAACCTTTAATCCCAGTCAGCATCAGAACCTTTAATCCCAGTCAGCATCTAGAACCTTTAATCCCAGTCAGCATCTAGAACCTTTAATCCCAGTCAGTATCAGAACCTTTAATCCCAGTCAGCATCAGAACCTTTAATCCCAGTCAGCATCTAGAACCTTTAATCCCAGTCAGCATCAGAACCTTTAATCCCAGTCAGCATCAGAACCTTTAATCCCAGTCAGCATCAGAACCTTTAATCCCAGTCAGAATCAGAACCTTTAATCCCAGTCAGCATCCAGAACCTTTAATCCCAGTCAGCATCAGAACCTTTAATCCCAGTCAGCATCAGAACCTTTAATCCCAGTCAGCATCAGAACCTTTAATCCCAGTCAGCATCAGAACCTTTAATCCCAGTCAGCATCTAGAACCTTTAATCCCAGTCACTATCAGAACCTTTAATCCCAGTCAGCATCCTCAGAACCTTTAATCCCAGTCAGCATCAGAAGCTTTAATCCCAGTCAGCATCAGAACCTTTAATCCCAGTCAGCATCTAGAACCTTTAATCCCAGTCAGCATCAGAACCTTTAATCCCAGTCAGCATCTAGAACCTTTAATCCCAGTCAGCATCAGAACCTTTAATCCCAGTCTGCATCAGAACCTTTAATCCCAGTCAGCATCAGAACCTTTAATCCCAGTCTGCATCAGAACCTTTAATCCCAGTCAGCATCCAGAACCTTTAATCCCAGTCAGCATCAGAACCTTTAATCCCAGTCAGCATCCAGAACCTTTAATCCCAGTCAGCATCAGAACCTTTAATCCCAGTCAGCATCAGAACCTTTAATCCCAGTCAGTATCAGAACCTTTAATCCCAGTCTGCATCAGAACCTATAATCCCAGTCAGCATCCAGAACCTTTAATCCCAGTCAGCATCAGAACCTTTATTCCCAGTCAGCATCAGAACCTTTAATCCCAGTCTGCATCAGAACCTATAATCCCAGTCAGCATCAGAACCTTTAATCCCAGTCTGCATCAGAACCTATAATCCCAGTCAGCATCAGAACCTTTAATCCCAGTCAGCATCAGAACCTATAATCCCAGTCAGCATCCAGAACCTTTAATTCCAGTCAGCATCAGAACCTTTAATCCCAGTCAGCATCTAGAACCTTTAATCCCAGTCAGCATCAGAACCTTTAATCCCAGTCAGCATCCAGAACCTTTAATCCCAGTCAGCATCCAGAACCTTTAATCCCAGTCAGCATCAGTCAAACTATAATCCCAGTCAGCAACCAGAACCTTTAATCCCAGTCAGCATCTAGAACCTTTAATCCCAGTCAGCATCCAGAACCTTTAATCCCAGTCATCATCAGAACCTTTAATCCCAGTCAGCATCCAGAACCTTTAATCCCAGTCATCATCAGAACCTTTAATCCCAGGTTAAATCTACGTCTCCACTTCTTATTAACCTGGTAGTGATGTGATGGTTCTCTGATCATGGATTAATGACGGTGTTGTCATGGATTATTGTGGATTCTCTGTATTTCGTGGATTACCAGCTCCAGACCTCTGGCTTCGCTGTCCCGCATGTTTCTGATGTTTTCCAGCTGATCCGTGTTCCCGCCTGCTGATGACCTACAATTGTGAGTCAGGTGGAACAAACTTGTTTTCCTGTTCTTTTTTTGAGAGGAGGTTTTGTTTGTGGGAAAAGTCGTGCTGTGATCAAAGCCAGCAGCATTAACATGGGGGGGGGGGGCGCGACAGAGCAGCTAACGTCTGCAGTCCTGCTTTTCTGACCCCAGACTGGAATCCCCCCCCCCCCCAGATCCCAGAAAGTGTGGCATGTTCGGGGAAATCTGCCTCCAGGTTCTGCGGTCAAACACGGGACACGGAAGGTTCCTGCAGACACTCGTGCTCACGGTTGCTGCTGAAGCTGGAGAGCAAACACATCGTTTCCATGGAGACACACCATGATGGCGTGACTGTGTGCGATGGCGAGGAGGGGGGGTCTGCGTCAGCTTTAATCTGGTCATTCATTCTGGGTTTGTCCTGAGAGCCTGTTAACTCATACATACACTGTTCCTGACCTTTGACCTCCTACAGCAGGGGTTAGAAGGCCGTAACCATGGCAACATGCTCTCTGGACCCGGCCGCTTGTGGCCTTCCTCCCACTCGAGCCGACACTTCAGAATGAAACGGTTGAGTCATTCACCCTGAAAAGTCCACCACATCCCCCCGAGGTCTTCCTCTTCATCATCATCATCATCATCATCATCATCATCATCATCATCAGTGTCTCAGTAACAGTCATGTGGACCTTTATAGCCTGTAATTTTTAAATCCCAAAAGCCAAGATGGAGAGATGATACGCAGATGAGGAAGAGGCTGGTCACTGTTGATCTGCTGGAATTGATACAAAGTTCTGTTAGGAACAGGTTCTGGTTCTGGTTCTGGTTCTAGTTGGTCTGTATGCTGCGATTTCTATTGATACATTCATTTGACGTCATTTTAGCCTCATAAACCGACAAGTGGAACATGATGTCTGGATTAAAGGTCTGGGATTAAAGGTTCTGATGCTGACTGGGATTAAAGGTTCTGATGCTGACTGGGATTAAAGGTTCTAATACTGACTGGGATTAAAGGTTCTGATGCTGACTGGGATTAAAGGTTCTAGATGCTGACTGGGATTAAAGGTTCTAGATGCTGACTGGGATTAAAGGTTCTAGATGCTGACTGGGATTAAAGGTTCTGGTGCTGACTGGGATTAAAGGTTCTACTACTGACTGGGATTAAAGGTTGTTGATGCTGACTGGGATTAAAGGTTCTGATGCTGACTGGGATTAAAGGTTCTGGATACTGACTGGGATTAAAGGGTCTGGATACTGACTGGGATTAAAGGTTCTGATACTGACTGGGATTAAAGGTTCTGATGCTGACTGGGATTAAAGGTTCTGATGCTGACTGGGATTAAAGGTTCTGGTGCTGACTGGGATTAAAAGTTCTAATACTGACTGGGATTAAAGGTTTGATGACTGGGATTAAGGTTCTGACTGACTGGGATTAAAGGTTCTGATGCTGACTGGGATTAAAGGTTCTGGTGCTGACTGGGATTAAAGGTTCTGATGCTGACTGGGATTAAAGGTTCTGATGGTGACTGGGATTAAAGGTTCTGATGCTGACTGGGATTAAAGGTTCTGATGCTGACTGGGATTAAAGGTTCTGGATACTGACTGGGATTAAAGGTTCTGATGCTGACTGGGATTAAAGGTTCTGGATACTGACTGGGATTAAAGGTTCTAGATGCTGACTGGGATTAAAGGTTCTGATACTGACTGGGATTAAAGGTTCTGATACTGACTGGGATTAAAGGTTCTGATGCTGACTGGGATTAAAGGTTCTGATGCTGACTGGGATTAAAGGTTCTGATACTGACTGGGATTAAAGGTTCTGATGCTGACTGGGATTAAAGGTTCTGATGCTGACTGGGATTAAAGGTTCTGATACTGACTGGGATTAAAGGTTCTGATGCTGACTGGGATTAAAGGTTCTGATGCTGACTGGGATTAAAGGTTCTGATGCTGACTGGGATTAAAGGTTCTGATGCTGACTGGGATTAAAGGTTCTGGTGCTGACTGGGATTACAGGTTCTGGTGCTGGCTGGGATTAAAGGTTCTGATGCTGACTGGGATTAAAGGTTCTGATACTGACTGGGATTAAAGGTTCTTGATGCTGACTGGGATTAAAGGTTCTGATACTGACTGGGATTAAAGGTTCTGATGCTGACTGGGATTAAAGGTTCTGATGCTGACTGGGATTAAAGGTTCTGATGCTGACTGGGATTAAAGGTTCTGATACTGACTGGGATTAAAGGTTCTGGATACTGACTGGGATTAAAGGTTCTGATACTGACTGGGATTAAAGGTTCTGGATGCTGACTGGGATTAAAGGTTCTGATGCTGACTGGGATTAAAGGTTCTGATGCTGACTGGGATTAAAGGTTCTCATACTGACTGGGATTAAAGGTTCTGATGCAGACTGAGATTAAAGGTTCTGATGCAGACTGAGATTAAAGGTTCTGATGCTGACTGGGATTAAAGGTTCTGATGCTGACTGGGATTAAAGGTTCTAGATGCTGACTGGGATTAAAGGTTCTGATACTGACTGAGATTAAAGGTTCTGATGCTGACTGGGATTAAAGGTTCTGATGCTGACTGGGATTAAAGGTTCTGATGCTGACTGGGATTAAAGGTTCTGATGCTGACTGAGATTAAAGGTTCTGATGCTGACTGGGATTAAAGGTTCTGATGCTGACTGGGATTAAAGGTTCTGATGCTGACTGGGATTAAAGGTTCTGATGCTGACTGGGATTAAAGGTTCTGATGCTGACTGGGATTAAAGGTTCTGATGCTGACTGGGATTAAAGGTTCTAGATGCTGACTGGGATTAAAGGTTCTGATGCTGACTGGGATTAAAGGTTCTTGATGCTGACTGGGATTAAAGGTTCTGATGCTGACTGGGATTAAAGGTTCTGATGCTGACTGGGATTAAAGGTTCTAGATGCTGACTGGGATTAAAGGTTCTGATGCTGACTGGGATTAAAGGTTCTGATGCTGACTGGGATTAAAGGTTCTGATACTGACTGGGATTAAAGGTTCTGATGCTGACTGGGATTAAAGGTTCTGATGCTGACTGAGATTAAAGGTTCTGATGCTGACTGGGATTAAAGGTTCTGATGCTGACTGGGATTAAAGGTTCTGATGCTGACTGGGATTAAAGGTTCTGATGCTGACTGGGATTAAAGGTTCTGATGCTGACTGAGATTAAAGGTTCTGATGCTGACTGGGGTTAAAGGTTCTAGATGCTGACTGGGATTAAAGGTTCTGATGCTGACTGGGATTAAAGGTTCTAGATGCTGACTGGGATTAAAGGTTCTGATGCTGACTGGGATTAAAGGTTCTGATGCTGACTGGGATTAAAGGTTCTGATGCTGACTGGGATTAAAGGTTCTGATGCTGACTGGGATTAAAGGTTCTGATGCTGACTGGGATTAAAGGTTCTGATGCTGACTGGGATTAAAGGTTCTAGATGCTGACTGGGATTAAAGGTTCTAGATGCTGACTGGGATTAAAGGTTCTGATGCTGACTGGGATTAAAGGTTCTGATACTGACTGGGATTAAGGTTCTGATGGTGACTGGGATTAAAGGTTCTGATGCTGACTGGGATTAAAGGTTCTGATGCTGACTGGGATTAAAGGTTCTGATGCTGACTGGGATTAAAGGTTCTGATGCTGACTGGGATTAAAGGTTCTGATGCTGACTGGGATTAAAGGTTCTGATGGTGACTGGGATTAAAGGTTCTGATGCTGACTGGGATTAAAGGTTCTGATGCTGACTGGGATTAAAGGTTCTGATGCTGACTGGGATTAAAGGTTCTGATGCTGACTGGGATTAAAGGTTCTGGATGCTGACTGGGATTAAAGGTTCTGATGCTGACTGGGATTAAAGGTT
>JALJCO010010423.1:102500-106141 GCA_023101725.1 Atherinomorus stipes
CAGCATCCCGCATCCTGGTCCAGCATCATGCATCCTGGTCCAGCATCCTGCATCCTGGTCCAGCATCCTGGTCCAGCATCATGCATCCTGGTCCAGCATCCTGCATCCTGGTCCAGCATCCACTGCATCCTGGTCCAGCATCCTGCATCCTGGTCCAGCATCCTGCATCCTGGTCCAGCATCCTGCATCCTGGTCCAGCATCCTGCATCCTGCCCTCTCCTGCTGCCGGCTAAGTTCAGGAACATTTCAGTATCCAGGGGTTCAAATTAACAATATTAATGGCCCGAAATCAGTATCAGCTGATATTTGCTTTAAAACTGAATATTGATATCAGCCCCAAATCGACCCAATATCAATGTTTTTCAAAATTTTGTTTGATAGAGACAGAGCATAAAAAACAAAAAGAAAAACTCCTAAATACACCAGATTTAGCCAGAAGTCTGGCGTCTGTATCCAGGTCTGAAAACGCTCCTGAAATCAGGAAATACACAAATATCACTTTGTAAATAAAACCGTTATCTGGGAGCTTGGAGCTCCGGGTATCACTCAGGAGGCACGGAGGCGGGGGTAAGAGTGAGGTGGGGGTGTGAGAGCAAACGAATGTGAGTATGAAGGAGGAAATTTATAAGGTGTAGGGGGGACGAGGTGTGTATCAGTGGGCGTGGGGTATGCAGGTGTATAAGGGTTGGTGTTGGAGAGAGAGAATGTCCGAGAATGACGGGAGGGAGGACCGTGCGGGGGGTGCGTATGGAGGAAGTAAATAGGGGGGGAGTGAGGTTGTGTGTGTGAGTGTGTAAAGCTCAGGGTGTGTGTGGGAATGAGGGGTATAAGTTGGGGGGGGGGATGTGTGTGGTGGCTGGAGGAAAGAGTTGTGGATGAAGGGGGAGGGACGGAGGCGTGTGCATGTGTGTGGGTGGAGCGATGTGGGGACATGTGTGAGGGTGGAGGAAGGGTGTGGGTGTGTCAGGTTGATGCGAAGGGGGGGGGTGAATGTGTGTGGGGGGAGTGCATGTGGGTTGGGGGTATAGGGAGGGGGGGGAGGGGGGGGGGGGGGGGGGTAGGTTGGAGGGAGGGGTGGGTCGGTGCATGTGTGTGGGGGGAGTGTATGTGGATGTTGGGGGTATGGAGGTGGGGGTGTATGTGTGTGGGGTTGGGTGTGTGTGTGTGTGTGTGTTAGGTTGGAGGGAGGGGTGGGTCAGTGCATGTGTGGGGGGAGTGTATATGGATGTTGGGGTATAGGGAAGTGGGAGTGTATGTGTCTGGGGTGGAAGGGGGAGTGTGTGTGGGAGTATAGTGGTGGCGTGGGGGGGTAGTAGCGGTGGTGGTTCCCTGGTACCGGGTGTGTGGGACAGGGGCATTGGGGTGGGTGCTGGCCCAGGTGGTCATCTGGGGGCCCGGTCCTCCTGGGTGTTGGCTAGGTCGCCTGGAATGGGTGGGGTGGGGGCTGCCCCCGGGCGCCTGAGCCCCACGCCGCACCTGGAAGGATTTTTCTCATTTTGCATAAGGAATGAATATCACATTGTTTTCAGATTTAATATCGGTATCTGTATCGGCCATGAGAGGCAGAAAATTATTGGTTATCGTATCGGTTGAAATTTTAGATATCGTGCATCACCATCTAAAACACATCATTTTAAAGCAAACTGCTCCTCCATCCTGAAGGTAACCATGGCAACACTTACTGCCACGCTCCACATGTGAGGATTAGTCCTCCTCCTTGTGTGACCCGGTTGCAGGAACTGGTTCTGGGACATGGCGGTTCCTCCGGACCTCCTGAGCTGGTCCGTCTCCTGAAACCAGCTGCGAGTACGTGCGGCCGTACGGGTCTGATCCAACATCCAACCAGAATAGAAATACAAAAGTGGGCGTCGTGCACGCGCATTCGTCGCTTTGTGATTGAGGAAACGAAATCTACGCAGGTATTTCTACGGCGTATGAAGGGAGCTCGGACTGAAAAGTCCGAATGATTCATATACAGTCGTCTGAATCCTGCGAGCCATTATTATTAAATATTAAATTACAAAACAACTGTAGGCTGAATAAATGATGGCCAAATGTTGGATCAAAACATTATTTTCTGTTGAACCACAATCAATGTCATGATTTTCATAGAATTTTTATTTATTATTATTTTTGTCAATTTAAACTTATTTAACTGAAAGCTGATTTTTTTCCTTCAACTGGAGGGTATGAATAATTTTGAGGACGACTGTAGATTACACAAATATGCATGAATGAAGAAAAATGACAAATATCACACTAACACGGTTAAAAACTGATAAAAGTCCATTTTTTTGCGTGAGAGCTTCAGGAGATGTTTGTTTGTTGGAAGAAGATTTCACGAGCATCATCTCTGTTCCTGTAGCTGCATGTTTTTATTGAGACACACACAAACAACGAGGAGTAACAAACAAGCCCCCCCCCTCCCCCATTCATCTGTCTGCTCATTCATGAAGTCAGATTAAGTCCTGCTAAACCCCTCCATGAAGGCGTCACACCACACTTAGTCACCTATCCAGTCTGCATGTGAATCTAAGCTGGGACGGGACGATGCTGCAGGCTTTTAGTTCTGAATGAAGGTTTTCATGCTGCGTTAATCCAGAGAGGACGTTTAATCCAGCCGCCTCCAGCTGTTCACACTCAGAATATCGGACAGAGACTGAAATATGAAAATACAGTCGTCCTCAAAATTGATACCCTCAAAGTAAAGAAGGAAAAAAATCAGCTGTCAGTGAAATAAGTTCAAATTGACGAAAGTGATAATAAATAAAAATTCTATGAAAATCATGACATTGATTTTGAATTGTGGTTCAACAGAAATATTTAAAAAAAGAAACAAAAATAAAACATGTAAACAAGCATGATGGGGTTCCGAAGCTAAAATTTTGTTGTGACAATCACTGTAATCAGGTGTTTCTGTAACGTCCAATCAGACGTCTGCACCTGCTGACAGGTATGTTGGTCCATGTTCATGAGAAAGATGCTCTCATGTGTCTGAGACAGTTTTGTTTTTTTTAAAATTATTTTCAAAGATAATTCAAAAGCAACATTTTGTTTCACTAAATCATAATTCTGTAAATTTTTATTTATTATTAGTTTCTTTATTTTCCTGTTTGAATGACTGTTGTGCATTTGGCCTTTTCTTTAATTGGACGGTATGAATAATTTGGACGACTGCAGCTGTAAACTGTGTGCAGGGAGATTTTTATGCACCTGTTTGTCCGATCCTTTCACAGACGCTGAACTCCACTGGATGTTTCTGAGTTTCATGTCACAAAATGTTTTTCACACACACAAGATTATATTTCCTACTGAATTATTGGATTGTGGAAGTTTTCCCTGAAAGTTTCTGTGCCTCTAGTAAAACAAAAGTATTCATCTGCAGGATGAAAGCTGGGCCTGACAGGTTATTTCTCAGCTGTCTCTGGTGTGAACAAGCGTAGAAAGAGACGTCTGCGACTTTCACAGCAACCAGATGTGACAGCTTTTCTTAGAGATCCGTTACATCAGAAAACCGTGTTCCTGCAGAATCCGGCATGATTCTGCAGGAACGAGGCAAAGTTGGCAAACGCCAGGGACAGGATATGAGATTAGCCCCCCCTCACCACGATGCCCCCTCGCTACAACGACCCCCCTCACCA
>JALJCO010010426.1:0-10000 GCA_023101725.1 Atherinomorus stipes
CGTGAGACCTGGACCAGGTCTCATGAAACCTCTGATCCTCCTCACCGTCTCTGACAGCGATACTTTAGCAGCTGGGACGTAAACATGGCGGGTGAGCAGGTTTACAGCCGCTGAGGACGGATGCTGGCTGGGGAGAGTTTGGGGCTGGGTGGGGTAATGACAGGGTCAACGAGGAGGGCTCGCCTCCCCCCTCGGCAGAAACTCCCATAAACACTCAGAGCTGCTAAATCACCGGTTTCTGCTCCATAAAGCCTGGAATCCGTCCTGCTCCCAGTAGATCAGCAGATCCGCCCACGTCTGAGGCCGGACGCTCCGAAGCAGATGTTCCACGCACCAGAACCCGCCCTCCTCTTCCTCTCCCTGCAGGTGATGGTGGAGCGCTCCACCTGCTCCTCCACCCAGACCAGAACTCAGGATCCTGATATCAATCATTTTCTCTGGATGATTCAGAGATCACTGATCTGCTGGATGTAGGAGTCCGAGACGGAAATCATCTGAAGATGTTAACCAGAGATGAACCGGGTCAGAGAGGAACCAGAACACATCCAGGACCTGACAGATCCATCTGGACCTGCTGAACATCCACAGATCATCAGAGATGGTTTCCATGGAAACGTAGCTGCCAAGAAGCCAGAAAAGGCTGAAGTATGTCACATGATCCAGAACCTGGACCTCTACAGGTCTGATGGACGGACGGATCTTCCCCAGAACCTGGACCTCTACAGGTCTGATAGAGGGACGGATCCTCCCCAGAACCTGGACCTCTACAGGTCTGATGGAGGGACGGATTCTCCCCAGAACCTGGACCTCTGCAGGTCTGATGGAGGGACGGATCCTCCCAGGACCTGGACCTCTGCAGGTCTGATGGAGGGACGGGTCCTCCACAGGACCTGGACCTCTACAGGTCTGATGGAGGGACGGATCCTCCCCAGAACCTGGACCTCTACAAGTCTGATGGAGGGACGGATCCTCCCCAGAACCTGGACTTCTACAGGTCTGATTGAGGGACGGATCCTCCCCAGGACCTGGACCTCTGCAGGTCTGATGGAGGGACGGGTCCTCCACAGGACCTGGACCTCTACAGGTCTGATGGAGGGACGGGTCCTCCACAGGACCTGGACCTCTACAGGTCTGATGGAGGGACGGATCCTCCCCAGAACCTGGACCTCTACAGGTCTGATTGAGGGACGGATCCTCCCCAGGACCTGGACTTCTACAGGTCTGATTGAGGGACGGATCCTCCCCAGAACCTGGACTTCTACAGGTCTGATTGAGGGACGGATCCTCCCCAGGACCTGGACCTCTACAGGTCTGATGGAGGGACGGGTCCTCCCCAGAACCTGGACCTCTACAGGTCTGATGGAGGGACGGGTCCTCCCCAGAACCTGGACCTCTACATGTCTGATGGAGGGACTGATCCTCCCCAGAACCTGGACCTCTACATGTCTGATGGAGGGACTGATCCTCCCCAGAACCTGGACCTCTACAGGTCTGAGGGAGGGACGGGTCCCTCCCCAGAACCTGGACCTCTACATGTCTGATGGAGGGACTGATCCTCCCCAGAACCTGGACCTCTACAGGTCTGATGGAGGGACTGATCCTCCCCAGAACCTGGACCTCTACATGTCTGATGGAGGGACTGATCCTCCCCAGAACCTGGACCTCTACAGGTCTGATGGAGGGACGGGTCCTCCCCAGAACCTGGACCTCTACAGGTCTGATGGAGGGACGGATCCTCCCCAGAACCTGGACCTCTGCAGGTCTGATGGAGGGACTGATCCTCCCCAGAACCTGGACCTCTACAGGTCTGATGGAGGGACTTGATCCTCCCCAGAACCTGGACCTCTACATGTCTGATGGAGGGACTGATCCTCCCCAGAACCTGGACCTCTACAGGTCTGAGGGAGGGACGGATCCTCCCCCAGAACCTGGACCTCAGCAGGTCTGATGGAGGGACGGATCCTCCCCAGAACCTGGACATGTGGGATCCTCTGGACAGAACGGAACAAAAAGCAGAATTATCTAGAACTTTGAAAAGTGCTTCACGGATCCTGGAGACCTGGTTCTGGGGACCATGTTGAGGATTATCAGGATTTAGTTTTATCATTAATTAATGAAGTTTCCAGGGATAATCAATGAAAAGCGATCATGAAGCACCAGTGGAGGAAACCAGTAATGACTGGACACTGGTACCAGTCCTGTGAGTCTGCAGAGGAGGATGAGCTGCAGTTCTGACACGAGGAAACGACTCGTCTCAGTTCAGACTGATGAGACTGAAGCTGCTCAGACCAGATTCACTTTAACTCCTCAGAAACATAAAACTCTGATTCTGCCTCATAAACTGCATTTAAATGTTTGAACATGTTTCAGTCAATCAGTCTGAAAATGAAAATGTTTAAAAACAGTCTGAATAAGAGTCTGAACGCAGGATGACAAGTTTGTTTTATTAAAAAAATACAAAAAGGCCGACGTCTCTAAAGTTCATCCTGAACTGGCTGCAGAGTCAAACAGCATCAGGTGTGTTCAGATGTTTAGGAGGAAACAGTTTTCTGGTTCGTTGCGGTTGCTTCAGTCTCCAAGAAAGAGGGTTAAAAAAACAGCAAAAAGTGAATTTCTGACTAACACTAGGGACACGCTGCATGCAGAAGCACGCTGATTATCTGGTCGACACCGTCCCTCTTTCTGTCCACATCGGACGTGCACGGTCGGCAGCAGTCCTGCTTCTCTGCTGAACTTCTACAGCTGATAATTCCACGATGTGTAAGAATATAAACTCTTAAAATAGTTGTGAATGCATGTTGGCTGTTTAATGTTTTTCAAGAGCTGCCTGAAAACTACAAGTTGTTTAAATGCATTCAGCTACATGTCATTTCTCTCCATGTAGTTATGAGAAAAGGAGAGTCCTGGCTTTATTCAGTTTGCTTGGTAGGATTTGTGGAAGAAGAAGAAGAAGAAGAAGAAGAAGAAGAAGAAGAAGAAGAAGAAGAAGAAGAAGAAGAAGAAGAATGTGGGTTCATCCCATCAACCAAAGAAGGAGAGGATGTGGCGTTTTCCAGCATTTGGTTGTTTGCCCTCTGCAGGGATCTGGGTGTTTTACTTTGAAAATGCTTTTATTTTGATAGATTGTCCCGTGTTCCTGTTTAACTTCCTGCCTGGCGTAACAAATTCAGCGCCGGTTCGTGTAGAAAATAGAACAGAAGCCGAAAAGATCGTTCATGCCGCGATGAACCCGATGTGACGGTTATTTACAGGAAACCATGATGGAGGTGATACCCCCCCGTCCTAATATCAGGTCACTTAGTGAAGTCAGACCACATGGACCTGTTCTCCATCCATACCTGTGCAGGGCGGTGGGGGCGGAGCCTGTTCCAGCAGGTGGTTAAATGAGAGGATGAATCGTCCACCAGAGGAGAAACAAGGAGACAGTAAATGTTCTAGGAACCGTCTCTGGTCTGGTGAGGAAGGTCAAAGTTCAGCTGCAGCTTCATCACCAACAGCAAGCTGGTCCAGTGGTCATGTGACCTGAGGGTCACCTGGCCGGTGATGTCATCGACACACACCCTGCCTCAGTGTGATGTCATCCACGGCAATCTGTCCTCTTCGTCCTTTCCTTCGCTCTGCTTTCAGCAGCACCTGCACGCAAACACACCATCATCTTCATCATCACTGTCATAATCATCATCATCATCATCACTGTCCTAATCATCATCATCAGCATCATCACAATCATCAGCATCATCAACGCCATCATCATCACTGTCATAATCATCATCATCATCATCATCATCATCACTGTCATAATCATCATCATCATCACAATCATCAGCATCATCAACGCCATCATCATCACTGTCATAATCATCATCATCATCATCATCACTGTCATAATCATCATCATCATCATCATCACTGTCATAATCATCATCATCATCACAATCATCATCATCATCATCATCAACGCCATCATCATCACTGTCATAATCATCATCATCATCATCATCACAATCATCAGCATCATCAACGCCATCATCATCACTGTCTTTATCATCATCATCATCATCATCATCACTGTCATAATCATCATCATCATCATCACAATCATCAGCATCATCAACGCCATCATCATCACTGTCTTTATCATCATCATCATCATCATCACTGTCATAATCATCATCATCATCATCACAATCATCAGCATCATCATCATCATCATCATCATCAACACTGTCTTTATCATCATCATCATCAACATCATCATCACTGTCTTTATCATCATCATCATCATCATCATCATCATCACTGTCATAATCATCATCATCATCATCATCACTGTCATAATCATCATCATCATCATCATCACTGTCATAATCATCATCATCATCACTATCATCAACATCACAGCCAATCAGAGAAAAGCATGTGTGTGTGTGTGTGTGTGTGTGTGTGTGTGAGACTGACCCTGTCCACAGAGTGCGTTGTCAAGGTAACCTGTGTCTGTCTCCAGCCGTGTCCTCCGGTCCTGCTCCAGAGGGCGGGGCCGTACCTGAAACAGCCAATCAGGTGAGTCCAGCCGCAGCCGCACAGACAGGAATGAGAGAAGAAGAAGCCGCGCTACCTCTGGTCCCGCCCCCCCTTCCTGACGAACAGCTGCAGCACGCCCACGTGATGCCCCGTCAGCCAATGAGAGAAGGAGAAGCACAGGTCGCCGTGACTCCAGGGGGGGACGATCTGGACGGCCAATCGGGCGCCTCGTATGCTTCTTTGTCCCGCCTTCAGCTCAGGGACGGACAGGTAGCGCTCACCTGGGACAGAGACCAGGTCCAGCTTCATCTTAGCTGCTGGTCTGGTTTCACACTGCAGCTGCAGTAACGGGCTGACGTGTTACGTTACCTGATGAAGCCTGAACCGTCTCCCAGTTCAGGTCTCCGTCTCTGTCAGAAATCCAGTCACAAAGTCCACGATCGAAGGAGCAGTGCAGAACGCCGACCTCTGAAAGACACGGAGGGAGTCGGTCTTCAGCCAGGAGACGCTGCTCGTCAGCAGTCGTTATTCATACCCTCAGTTAAAGGAGAAGCTTAATTCACAACAGCAATTCAAATAACAAGAAACTAAAGAAACCAATAATAAATAAAAATGTGCAAAATTATAATTTAAAATTATAATAACAACATGTTCACTTTTTAATTGTGGTTGGAAATAATATTTAAAAAAAATTAACAAACTGTCCCAGACACATTAGAGCATCTTTCCCATGAACATGGACCAACATACCTGTCAACAGGTGCAGACGTCTGATTGGACGTTACAGAAACACCTGATTGCAGTGATTGGCTCAAAGTGTTGCTCAACAAAGTTTTAGTTTCAGAGCCCCATCGTGCTTGTTTATTTGTTTTATTGTTTATTTGTTTTTAATATTTCTCTCCAACTACTATTAAAAATTAATGTCCTGATTTTCATAGAATTTTTATTTATTATTACTTTCGTCAATTTTTCTATTTTTTTCCGTCTTTAATTGGAGGGTATGAATCATTTTCAGGAGTGTATGTGAGCGACACTCTGAACGTGTCTTTAATGAACCAGTCTGGTGTTACTGAGACTAGAGTTTCTGCTGGTGTTTAAAATGACTCCGGTTGGAGTAATAAACTGTTTTACTGTTTTTTGAGTCATTTCGGTTCTGGTGGTCCGGGTCTCAGCTCAGAGACTGAATGTGGCGGATCAGCAGGAAAACCTTCAGGTCTCCATTTTCAGCTCATCTCTGCAGATGGTTGTTTACTGTTGTTTACTTTAGCTTCTAAAAGTAAACATGACGAGTTGTTATCAACGTGTTTCTCTTCTTCTTCTTCTGCAGGAATCCTGGTTCATAGTTCTGCTGCTGGTTCAGGTTTCTCTCCTGACCTCCCCACCCCAACCAGTCCAGGAAGGTGGACCTCCTTCCTGGTTCTGGTCAGATGAAGGTTCTCCTTCCTGGTTCTGGTCCAGATGGAGGTTTTCTTCCTAGTTCAGGTTCAGATGGAGGTTTTCTTTCTGGTTCCGGTCCAGATGGAGGTTTTCTTCCTGGTTCTGGTCCAGATGAAGGTTCTCTTTCTGGTTCTGGTCCAGATGGAGGTTTTCTTCCTGGTTCTGGTCCAGATGAAGGTTCTCTTTCTGGTTCTGGTCCTGATGGAGGTTTTCTTTCTGGTTATGGTCCAGATGGAGGTTTTTTTTTCCCTGGTTCTGGTCCAGATGGAGGTTTTCCTTCCTGTTCTGGTCCAGATGAAGGTTTTCTTTCTGGTTCTGATCCAGATACAGGTTTTCCTTCCTGTTCTGGTCCAGATGAAGATTTTCCTTTCTGGTTCTGGTCCAGATGAAGGTTTTCTTTCTGGTTCTGATCCAGATGCAGGTTTTCCTTCCTGTTCTGGTCCAGATGGAGGTTTTCCTTCCTGGTTCTGGTTCAGATGGAGGTTTTCTTCCTGGTTTTGGTCCAGATGGAGGTTTTCCTTCCTGGTTCTGGTCCAGATGGAGGTTTTCCTTCCTGGTTCTGGTCCAGATGAAGGTTTTCTTCCTGGTTCTGGTCCAGATGAAGGTTTTCTTTCTGGTTCTGGTCCAGATGGAGGTTTTCTTTCTGGTTCTGATCCAGATAGAGGTTTTCCTTCCTGTTCTGGTCCAGATGGAGGTTTTCCTTCCTGGTTCTGGTCCAGATGGAGGTTTTCTTCCTGGTTTTGGTTCAGATGGAGGTTTTCTTCCTGGTTCTGGTCCAGATGGAGGTTTTCTTCCTGGTTCTGGTCCAGATGAAGGTTTTCTTTCTGGTTCTGGTTCAGATGAAGGTTTTCTTTCTGGTTCTGGTCCAGATGGAGGTTTTCTTCCTGGTTCTGGTCCTGATGGAGGTTTTCTTTCTGGTTCTGGTCCAGATGGAGGTTTTCTTCCTGGTTTTGGTCCAGATGGAGATTTTCCTTTCTGGTTCTGGTCCTGATGGAGGTTTTCCTTCCTGGTTCTGGTCCTGATGAAGGTTTTCTTCCTGGTTCAGGTCCAGATGGAGGTTTTCTTCCTGGTTCTGGTCCAGATGGAGGTTTTCTTCCTGGTTCTGGTCCTGATGGAGGTTTTCTTTCTGGTTCTGGTCCAGATGGAGGTTTTCTTCCTGGTTTTGGTCCAGATTGAGGTTTTCCTTTCTGGTTCTGGTCCAGATGGAGGTTTTCTTCCTGGTTCTGGTCCTGATGGAGGTTTTCTTTCTGGTTCTGGTCCAGATGGAGGTTTTCTTCCTGGTTTTGGTCCAGATGGAGGTTTTCTTTCTGGTTCTGGTCCAGATGGAGGTTTTATTTCTGGTTCTGGTCCAGATGGAGGTTTTCTTTCTGGTTCTGGTCCAGATGGAGGTTTTCTTCCTGGTTCTGGTCCAGATGGAGCTTGGGGTTCTGTGTCCTGGTTCAGCTCAGGATTGTGGACTGAATCTGATCCAGTCTGGTTTCTGATCTCGATCATTCTGTATAAAACTGGTTTCTATGAACACAGTTCTGATAATCTGGCCTGATGTGGATCAGATGATGGACTAGGATTAACTGGACTAACGAGGACGACCGTGTCAGTGAAAGTGTGTGTGGGTGAATCATGACGGTGCAGAATCACCGTCAGCAGAAGTGTGTTTGCATTCAGCACCATGTTTAGATGTGATCAGAACCACACGGACGTACCGGGATCGTCTCTGGCGTCCTCGGCCGTGTTCCCCAGCTCGATGTCGAACTCCCACACCTGGTTCTGATCCGGCTGCCGAGGGACTGCACACACAAACACACACTCGTCTCTCCTCTTTCTGTTTGACCACGTAAAACTTTCATTTTACAACCAAGAAGAAGCAAAAGCTGCAGAAAATTAACACCACAGAAGAAGAAATAGTTCAGTTCAACTCTCAGTGCACGTGTGTGTGTGTGTGTGTGTGTGTGTGTGTGTGTGCGCGTCCTCACTGTGCACGTCTCCTCTCTGTCTGTGTGTCACATCCTTGTTGATCTTGTTGTCCACTGTGGTTGTTACCATGGAGGTGGTGGGCCGCACTGTGGTTGTCATGGCAACCGTAGACAGCGTAGTAGCAGCGGTAGTTGTAGCAGCAGTAGTAGTCGTTCTGATAGTAGTTGTACTATCCTCTTGTGTTGTAGTAGGCAGGGTGGTGGGTGTAGTCGTACTTGTAGTAGTGGTTGCAGCAGTAGTTGTAGCAGAAGTAGTAGTTGTAGGTACTGTGGTGGTAGTTGTAGTTGTGGTGGTTGTAGGATTAGTAGAAGGAGCCAAAGAAGTTGTTGCTATAGCAGTGGTTGTCATGGCCATGACAGATGTGGTTGGAGATGCAGTGGTAGTGGTAATGGAGGTTGTTGGAGGCGCTGTAGTTGTAGTAGTAGTTGCAGCAGTAGTTGTAGTAGTAGCAGCAGTAGTTGTAGATGTAGTAGCAGTGGTTGTAGTAGTAGCAGCAGGAGCTGTAGTAGTAGCAGGGGTGGTAGTGGTAGTAGCGGTAGTTGTAGTAGTTGCAGCTGTAGTAGTAGCAGGGGTGGTAGTGGTAGTAGCGGTAGTTGTAGTAGTTGCAGCTGTAGTAGTAGCGGTGGTGGTAGTGGTAGTAGCACTAGTTGTGGTAGCTACAGCTGTAGTTGTAGCGGTGGTGGTGATGGGAGGTGTAGTTCTGGGTCTCTGTGGCTCCACTGTCACTTTCGGGATGACTGGAAATAAAAAAATGTGAAAAGGTGAAGGTCTGAGAGGAAGACAGAAAGGGTCTTGCTGACATGATGAGGGTGTTGTTACCTTCACAGCCTCCCATCTTTACATCTGCACTTTGGAGACGAAGGATTCAGAGAGCAGAACGAACGAGTGTCCTTATCTGGTAACAGAGACAGAAACTCAGCGTCATTTGTCAGGATGGTATGGTATGGTATGGTATGTTGTGTTACGTTACGTTGTGATGCCTAAGTTAGGTTATGTTGGATGTTGTGATATCAATCAATCAAATAAATCAAACTTGATTTATAAATCACTTCAACATCCTGTGCTGTACAGGTGACATAATATGTTCCATACTGTTATATCATCTTAAGTTGTGTCATGTCATGTCGTGACGTGTTCTATAATGTTGGATATTATGTCATGTCAAGTTATGTCAAGTTATGTTATGTCAAGTTATATCATGTCATGTCAAGTTATGTTATGTCAAGTATATGTCATGTCAAGTCATGTTATGTCAAGTTATGTCATGTCATGTCATGTCATGTCAAGTTATGTCATGTCATGTCAAGTCAAGTTATGTCATGTCGTTTATGTCATGTCATGTCAAGTCAAGTTATGTCATGTCATGTTATTCATGTCATGTCATGTCATGTCATGTCATGTCAAGTCAAGTTATGTCATGTCATGTCATGTCATGTCAAGTCAAGTTATGTCATGTCATGTCATGTCATGTTATGTCATGTCATGTCATGTCAAGTCAAGTGTCATGTCATGTCAAGTCAAGTTATATCATGTCATGTCAAGTCAAGTTTGTTATGTCATGTCATGTCATGTCATGTCAAGTCAAGTTATGTCATGTCATGTCATGTCATGTCAAGTTATGTTATGTCATGTCATGTCAAGTCAAGTTATGTCATGTCATGTCATGTCATGTCATGTCAAGTTATGTCATGTCATGTCATGTCATGTCATGTCATGTCATGTCAAGTCAAGTTATGTCATGTCAAGTCAAGTTATATCATGTCATGTCATGTCAAGTTATGTCATGTCATGTCATGTTATGTCAAGTTATGTTATGTCATGTCATGTCATGTCAAGTCAAGTTATGTCATGTCAAGTTATGTCATGTCATGTCAAGTCAAGTTATGTCATGTCATGTCAAGTCAAGTTATGTCATGTCATGTCATGTCAAGTAGTCAAGTTATGTCATGTCAATGTGTCATGTCATGTCAGTTATATCATGTCATGTCATGTCATGTCAAGTTATGTCATGTCATGTCATGTCATGTCAAGTTATGTCATGTCATGTCAAGTCAAGTTATGTCATGTC
>JALJCO010010426.1:15000-43304 GCA_023101725.1 Atherinomorus stipes
AGTTTAATCCGTGTTAAAGTCGCCGTTATGTCATGAAACCTCCTTCCAAAGGAGCAGACACCTCCTTCTCCTCCTTCTCCTCCTCTTCCTCGGTCACCGAAGCGTGAACACCGACCAAGCGTCGAATGACGTCGTTCAGAAAAACGCATTTAAACGTTACAATCCGGTTTAAAAGCGAGTTTTCCTCCTCAGAGACTGAACTCGTTTCTCGCGAGCCGAGTCAGAGTCAGAGGAGACCCGCGCGCGCACAGCTTTAGCAGTAAAGTGTGACCTCGCGCGCTCGCTCGCTCTGAGATTGGCTGTTAAAGAATAACGGTCAGAGTCGCGTGCCGACCTGGAGAGCCGACAGGAAGTTTGGTGTGAGATTTAACCAACTGATTCTTTTTTTCTCATTCTCACGCGCGCACTTTGCTCCCCCCCCCCAAAAAAAAGTGGTTATAGCAGTGCACGCGCTCACACACACACGCACACTGAGGCAGGTTTCACGTTTCTTCATCCGTAAATGAATATCCTGTCAAAAGCGCTCGCGCAGTTTGTCGTTAACGCGCGAGTACTTGTGTGTGTGTGTGTGGGTGTGTGTGTGTGTGTGTGTGTGCGTGTGTCTGTGTGTGTGGGCGCGTTTATGCTACATTATGGGGACCATTTTCCGTATTTTACCATCATCGTGAGGACATTTGCCCTCGTGGGGACATTTTCACGGTCCCCATGGGTCCAAATCCCGTTTTAAGGGTCAAGATTAGGTTTTAGAGATTAATTTACAATTAGGTTTTGGTTAGGGTTAGGATTAGGATCAGGTTTAGGCAATTATGGGCGTTAGGTTTAGGGTAAGGGGCTATGAGATCAGGAAATGCATTATGTCAATGGATGTACCCCACAGGGATATAAAACCAGACATGTGTGTGTGTGTGTGTGTGTTACCTGTGTAGCTGACATTCCTCACTGACGTCATGCCTCGCGGGCACAAAAACTCACGAGAATACTTTTTTATGTTTAACACACACAATCAAAGAAATAACTACATCTGTCGTGCATATTTTTTATATCAACATAATAAGTTACTTCAAATTAACAGAAACAAGTTCATCTTTGCTGTTAATGGTACTTAAATGGGTTATGTTCATGCAACATGTAGGGATAAGAGAAAATCACATAAATAATGTTAAAAAAAAAAAAAGATTTAACCCAACAAACACCCATTTTATTTGTTAACTGAAAATAAATTGTTTAGGCCTACATAAAGTCAACAACTGTTTTAATTAACTTTTTTCAGTGCATTCCGTCAAACTAGTAGGCCTACTTTTTTCAGTATAATTGACCTAAAAATATATATTTTTAAAAGGTCAGCCGTAAGTCACAGTTCATGTTTGTTTGTTTGTTTGTTTTTATAGGCCAGCTTATCTTCATTATGACAGTGAATATATCAGAAGCCCACAATAGTCACTTATAGACCTAAAACAACAAGGGGAAATGTATTTAGGCTGCGCAGGTGTCTCAGCACTCTCAGATATTATAATAATAATAGTAATAATAATAATGACAGGTTTTTTGCTACAATAGCTAAAGGATCAAATGCTTTAAAGACGGGTTTAGGTAAATCAGATAAATAAGAAGATTGATGCTTAACATAATGATAAAAAGTGTGAAAATCAAAGGCTTCCTCCCAGAGGAGAGCTTTAAGGAGGGATTTGAGGGTTGGAGAACAGAGATTTACAGTTCTTTGAAGGGACCCGGATCTTGTGGATCACTACCTTTCCATAAGCTTTTAAAGGTTTGTCTATTTACGTTTATTTATTTTTAAGAAGCTCTCATGGAGGTTACAGAGGAAGACTGAATCAAAACCGCTCTGTATCAGGATTTTATCCATGTACCTACTTCAGTTTTATGATATTAAACCTTTTTTTAAACTTACTGAATAAACTTAAATTGAAGATATTTGCTACTATATGACTTCCAAGAGTTGCCTCTAGAGTTATTAGGAGAAAATAAGTCAAAAGAAGTACTTCTTGGTTTTCCATTTAACTCTAACTTATCAGAGGTAAATAACTGAAGTGGCGATGACTTTCTGAAGTTCAAGCATCAGAATGAGGAGGAAATGGGATGTAATGGTTGTTGGTCTGGGTGTTTAATGGGATTTTCCCACCAACCATCTCCAGTTTCCAGAGACTGGTCTGAAGATGAGGAAACATCCAGTGCAGCTGTTGTCTGGACCAGGTTGATGCAGTAACGGCCGCCACCAGCAGAGGGCAGCAGGTCTTCATCAGCTGTACATTAAACACCCTTCACCTCTATCTTCATCTCTCCTCCTCCTCCTCACCTCCTGCTCTGCTCCTCACTCATTCAGCCCAGAAGCAGCAGATGTCCCTGACCGTCCACCTGTCTCCGTCTCCGTCTCCGTCCGTCCGTCCTGCTGCAGCATGAAGAATCTCTGGTTTCTGCTCTGGGTGAGACTTTATCAGCTGAAATATTAGTAATTGATCACTAGTTTAATTGATTTAAGCTTTTTTTATGCACGTTGATGTTACAAGAAATTGCATTTCAAATTAATACTTTTTCGTTAATCATTATTTCTTCTTATAAATCAATACAGGTATCCAAATATCCTTTTTTTAAAAAATTAGAAACTTCTGCTTTGCTTTTGTGCTGCATAAAAACTATAATAATGATTTAAACACTGGATTATGTCTGGATAAGACTGCTCGTCTCAGGACCAGATGTTTCTAGATGCTTGTTCACTGGTGTACTGCATGTTTTTGTTTGTTCGACCACTTCCAGATGCACATTTGCCACTTTGGTCCTGCTAGTTGTTGGCACGACTTGGACAACAGCGAGTACGACTGCTGGCCTCTGGTAGGACCCAACGAATACAACATGATCGACTGTGGAGGTGAGAGTCTGAGACCTGCTTCATGTTCCCGTTCCTCACCTGGATGTTTTCTAAGGTTTTACATTCAACAGAAGGTTTATTTTAACAGTTGAGAAATGATTCCACCCCTGTGTCTCGTGTCCAGGTCTGGAGATGGCCTGGATTGTTCGTCCTCCAGAGCTGGTGAAGAGCGGCGAGGTGTTCAGCGTCACATACTCTGTAACAGCCCGGGACTCCTTCTACGACTGGGCCATCCAGAACCATATCTTCTCTCACAGGTAACCTGTTTATGTTGGATGTATAACAGGGGAAAAGATCCAGCTGCTTGTCATCTTGGAGCTGCTCTGATCTGTCCATGTCCTCAGTTCAATAACGGACGCTGCAACCGCTCGGAGCTTCTGCGAGCATCACGAATGTCCGGCCAACTGGAAAGATGCCAACGGAGAAAACTGCTGCATTCATCATGCCAACATCCACTCCTGTCCACTGGGATACATGGTGCTTAAAGCTCATCATTTTCCTCCTCACTTCTCCAAAACAAGCCCACACATGGAAGTTTGTGTGATGCCAAATGGCAAAAGCACAGATTTCCAGAAAGACTCAGGCACAAAACAAAACACGATCATCCATCATCATCCTGCAGATGGGAATCTTTCCCATAACTCTCTCTCACAAGACATTAAGACAAAGTTCGCTGTCAAATATTCATCAACTGAGTGAATAACAATAAATCTAATGAGAGTACGTACAGATGAGCATTCTTCTATCTTGGTAAAGTGTGAATAAATATTCAAGAATGTTAAATGATAATGTTTGAGCTAATGTAACAGCACGAGTCCAAGACAAATTTCCCTTCAGAAATTCAGAAATTTCCCTTCCGCTTCGCGTCGGGGTCTGCATTCGCCCTGTCAGTCAGTATTTCCCCATAATGACCTGCGTTCCATACATTATCCCTTACATATTGTGTCGTATCGTATTGTATGTCGTATCGTATGATGTCATATTGCGTTGTATCATATCATGCATATGATATTGCATCATGTTGCATCGTATCGCATCATATCGCATTGCATCTTATCGCGTTGCATCGTATCGCGTTGCATCGTATCACATTGCATCGTATTGCATTGCATCGTATCGCAACGCATCACATGGCATTGTATCGCATCATATTGCATTGTATCGCATCGTATCGCATCGTATCGTATCGCATTGCATCGTATCGCATTGCATCGTATCGCATTGCATCATATCGCATTGCATCGTATCACAACGCATCACATGGCATGGTATCGCATCATATCGCATCGCATCATATCGTATCACATTGTATCGCATCGCATCGCATCATATCGCATCGCATCATATTGCATCGTATCGCATCACATCGCATCGCATCGCATCGTATTGTATCGCATCGCATCGTATCACATTGCATCGTATCGCATTGCATCGTATCGCATTGCATCGTATCGCATTGCATTGCATCGTATCGCATTGCATCGTATCGCAATGCATCACATGGCATCGCATCGCATCATATCGTATCGCATCGTATCGCATCGCATCGCATCGCATCGCATCACATGGCATTGTATCGTATCGCATCGTATCGTATCGTATCGTATCGCATCGTATCGCATCGTATCGCATCGTATCGCATCGTATCGTATCGTATCGTATCGCATCGCATCATATCGTATCGTATTGCATCATATCACATTGTATCGTATCGTATAATTTCACCTGACACATAAGTAGATCTAAAGATGTAACCTTGTCCTCCTCACTGGTAGGTGACAGAAAGCATTTGTGGCCCCTGGATCCCTGATGATGGAAAAATCTTCACCCACACCATCTCTACCTCTGGAAAGATGACCCAAACCAACTGGACTGCCAAGGTAGCTCACACATAACACATTAGGATTGCATGCTTTTTCTCAAGGGACTTGATTGTGAGCCCAAAACAGTTTGTGTGGGTATCTCTCTGAAGGCTGCTGCTATCTGAAGGCTTTATCAGCATGTATAGCTCAGTGTCACCAGTGGAACAATGGTAATTTACACGATGGTCTTGTATAAGCTGGTCAAGAGGAAGAAAAATGGAGAACAGAGGGGGACTTGGGACTGAGCCCTGTGGTATGCCTCTAGTCAGCTGAGCCACTCAGGATGCTTTGAACAAAGTCACAGATTTGAAAAGCAGCAATCTGGTTTTGTTGTTTGTTTTTTTTAAAAATGTTTGTTTTAAGTAATTAGAAACTTTACAATCGTATTTACAATATGCTATCATTTACCAACTAGAGACAGGAATAATAGGACAATGGCAACATGCATTTCAGTATATGCAGATGATATACTATTCTATTAGTTGTCTCATCACTCCAGATGCTGCAAATCACCCAAGTTCTTCATTTGTAGGATAAAACCTCCAAATTCAACTCAAATCAATTAATTTCTTTTCATGTGTTTAACCCAACTCATTGTCTTACAGGTAGTTCTGCTCCATGCCGGTCTGACCTCACTCATCGCTCACATACGAGTTGGCTCTATGCAAGCCGCCCTGGAGGCTAAGAGCACTGTTTTACCTGCTGTAGGTACGTCTTTCCTTGCCAAGATCAATACTTCCACACAAAGTAGTCCCATCTGATTCAACCAGACTTTTGGAACAGTTCATGGTTATTGCTTTCATTCATTGTACTTTCTTACTGCTTCTACCAGCTGTTCCTGTTGAACCATTCACATCAGTGGAAGTGGAAAACTATTTGCTTCACGCTTTTACACATTAAGCGTGCTCACTTCAAATTCCTGACCAATCTTGCTCTCAGACACCACATGAGACAAAAATTCTGCACGGGTGATGCATCGAAAACAAGCTGGAAAAACACCCAAACCAGGGCAGCGCAAACAGAATGATGTCATTTTGTCTTTCTAGGGCACATTCTTTGTTATAATAGATTCGGTGTATTATTGTAACATAAAAGGTAAAAGGTATCGCAGCATGCTATTACACATTTATTGCTAGCCAGCTGATATACTGGTTACCAGGTATGGCTACAGTTGGCTGTGAAAATGCAGCAGCGATCAAGATTTACTGAACCAAAGTGCATCGTCCCGTCCTTGGTAGAAATGGTCCCTCTGTTCTTTAAACAGGCCGATACCAGAGTTTCTTACTGAATCTAAAACTTTGAAGTTGTGCAGAAGTAATAACATTTGTGAAAACTTTAAAAGGTAACCTTTGATGTTCCTTCTCAGTTTGTGGTGACGGGGTCTGTGAGGAGGCGGAGCTTTGTTCTACCTGTCCAGCCGACTGTGGCGAATGCCCCATGAGCCCTACTACCAAGCTGGCCATCGGCCTGCCGCTCAGCCTGCTATGCCTCTCCTTCATACTGACGGCAGTGGTGAGACTCCACACAGCTGCACATGCAAACACAACTCTTTCGTTTACAAAATCTCAACAATAATCCGTCTGCATAGTGGCTGAGGTACCAGAAAGAGAAACTACTGTGGGACGAAAGCTGGATCATTGACTTCTCTACGATTAAACAAGGTACATTAACAATCCAAAGAGAACTGGTTGTACCTGAAATATCTGACATTAGTCTGGAAAAGGGCTGAAAAATATCAGGAAGTTTGAAACAGATTAGTTTAAATTTGTTTTAAGCTTATAGTCACAAACTTTTAGGTCATTATATTGGATCAATTGCAGCATCGGGTTATTGGTAATGGCTTCATAGCCATGTTATGAACTCCTGGTCAACATAGCAGTAGTGAGTGAACTCCTCTGTCTATTTCTTTATCTTCAGATCAGGAAGCTCGTATGACCATGGGCAGCATGATGAGCGTTCCAGCTGGGAACAGCGACAGTAACGCCAGCTGCGTGACCGCCTTCAGCTCCTGCACGGGACAACCAGGAACCCGGAAGACCTTATTCACCTGCACAGGGATATAGTATGCCCCCCTGTTCAACTACCCGCTCAAACATCCTCATCATCACAGTTTTATGGCACCATCTTAAGTTTCTTTGCTCTGCAGTGACGGCAGGACTGTGGCCATCAAGAGGATCCAAACAAAGACCTTCTCTCTGTCCAAGTCCATCAGACAGGAGGTCAAACAAGTCAGGTAACACACACAAACGTCACACACTGATCATTTATACTGTTAATCCCTGATTCTTTATTTAATCCAGAGAGCTAGACCACCCCAACCTGTGCAAATTCATCGGTGGCTGTGTTGAGGTACCGAACGTTGCCATAGTAACAGAGTACTGCCCAAAAGGAAGCCTTAACGATGTCCTTCTTAACGAGGAGATCCCACTTAACTGGGGCTTCAGGTAAAGAGATCACATGAAGAGTCCGTCACAGGGATGAAGGTTTTAGATTAATTATAAAGACTTTCGTCCATTGTCTCCCTTCCAGGTTTTCCTTCGCCGCAGACATCGCCAGAGGGATGTCGTACCTCCACCAGCACAGGATCTGTCATGGCCGACTTAAGTCTCTGAACTGTGTTTTAGACGACCGCTGGGTCTGCAAAATTACAGGTGTGCGCATTTTTGAGATTGAGGGTTAAGACAGGAATTAGGATTGGCCCTAAATGTCTGACCATGTTTGAAATGAAAGAATTCAATAAAAACGTGGACCTGGACTGTAACTGGATAACTTTTGACTGACACATGCTTTGTCCTGTCAGATTACGGGCTGAGGACGTACCGCAGGGACGATGGGGCGGAGCCTCTGTCCTCCTATCAGCAGAGACTCTTGGAGGTGTACATGCCACCTGAGTTTCAGAACTCCAACATGGAGCCAACACTTGCTGGAGATGTGTTCAGGTACTCTTAACAAACCTGTTTTTATCCCTTGCATCACTGCTTATCAACAGCCATAACCCTGTGGCCGTGGGAGTAATTTACAGAGTTTAACGGGTCACCACTGAATGTGTGTTTTCCAGTTATTCCATCATCCTGCTGGAGATAGCCACTCGCAGCGACCCAGTCCCAGTAAGTCTGACCCCCACTATCAGGATTTTTCTACTATAACTAAAATAGCTCAGTAAAGAGAAGCCGTTGAGCAACATAAACCAATGTTGTCCTGCAGGTCGAGGAGTCCAATCTTGAGTGTGCGTGGTGTCCTCCTCTACCTGAGCTGATCTCCAGTAAAGCTGATAACACCTGCCCATGTCCTGCTGACTACGTAGAGGTGAGTTATGTTTGCTTTATGGAAATTAATGCCAACAGATATTTTTTCACTCTTAGATCACCTGATTTATTTATTTTTTGATCCACACATATCTGATAGCTGATTCGTCGATGCCGCTCCCATAACCCTGTACACAGACCCACCTTTGAACAAATCAAGAAGTTTGTTCACCGCATCAACCCCGTCAAAGTCAGCCCGGTGGACATGATGATGAACCTGGTAATAAAACACACACATAGATGACATCATACTTCGTTATATCTTCACGCTGTACTGAAACACTTCTGTGTGTTTCAGATGGAGAAGTACAGTAAACACCTGGAAGTTCTGGTGGCTGAACGGACTCAGGATCTGATGCACGAGAAACAGAAAACCGACAGGCTGCTGTACAGTACGAAGCACGATGATTCAAGCACTGATTTCATCTGACACAGAACACAATTCTTCTTTAAGTTATACAGGGAAACTACATCTGTTCTCCATTTTAGTTACATTCAGCCTGAACAGATTCGTCTATATGCTGATGATACACTTATCTTTATTTGGGACAAAAGCTTCATCGATCAGTTTCACAGCTTTCACATGAGATATAGACATATATTTATGTTAGAAAAAAAAAGAAGAAAAAAAATTTTTGGTGAAAATTTTCTCAAAAGAGACCAAAATCATCAGATCTAGATAATCACATGGAACTAGAGCAACCCCCGTTTTACTTTGAGGATGTCAAAGGTGTTTTTTGTCAGTTTATTGTAATAGGAAGGAGAGGGGTTTTCAAGCTGTATCTAAAATGAGTGAGTTCAGTGTCACTTGAAGCAGAAATATGTTCATCTCCGTGTTGCAGGTATGCTTCCTAAGCAGGTGGCTGACGACCTCCGTCAGGGGAAACCGTCACAGGCTCAGAGCTACGTCAGCGCCACTGTCTTCTTCAGGTAGACTCAAAGGAAAATATTAACAGTAAACTGGATGTTGTCCAAGCAGCGAACGCCGGTGGACAAAACTGAGGCTAACACCAGTTTCTCTTCAAAAACCAATAGGTCGTGTAAACAGAAGCCTCGTTCATCCATATTAGTTTATGATGTAGTCAGATCTGTGTCTTTAAATAAATAGTTTGTGTTTGAGGATAAAAATTACAGACTGGTATGATAATATGGTGGATCATGGTGTGTGTGTGTGTGTGTGTGCCCAGCGACATTGTGGGTTTCACCCAGCTGTCCAGCAGCAGCACTCCTTATCAGGTGGTGGACTTCCTCAACAAGCTCTACACAACATTCGATGACATCATTGACAACTACGACGTCTACAAGGTGGAAACCATCGGAGACGCCTGTGAGAGACAAACATTCATAGATTAGCCGTTATGCTGTGTGTTTAATCTCACTTAAAGCCTGACCACAACGTAATCGGCAGAAAACTCTTGTTTTTAAAAATCAGAAGTCTTTTTTGGCCTTTTAACAAAATGGAGCAAAAGATGAACAAGAGTAATTGACATATATGTAGTTTATCAGTGTGATTATTATAGAGCAGAATGTGTCCACCAGAGGGCAGAAGACAAGTACCTGATTTATACAACAAAGTTTTGAACAAGGTTTTTACCATATAGTGTTGCAATAGGACTTAGAAACTCTATTTATTATCCTACGCATGGTGTTAAAGAGTCAAGTCAGGCTTTAATTTCACCTGAAGTTTGTAATTTGCTTCATTTACCTCATACACCGTTGTGCTTTTTCATATCTCATCTCTGCAGATTCACTTTCTGTTCTTTACATACAGTAAAACCTCATTTATGCTCTACGTTGAATTAGCACACAGATTCAGACAGTCTTTTGTCTGTCTTCTGAGTACTTATGAATGTATTTCAGTTTGCAGAGTGACAGATGTAGTAAACGGAGTGGTACAACCTGATACTGCGGGCCAGTGTTGTGCAATATAACTTATGTGTGACCAGAGAAAGGAACAAGGAAGAAGAAGCTGCATTGTATTTAATGGCTGTACACTCCACCGCCATCTTCTCTGCTGTCTCTTTATACATTTCTGTCTGAGAATGAACAGTTTCATTATATCCTCCATCGTTGCCATGTTTGCTCCTGTCTGAAACTGGTTCTGAATTCTGAACTCTGCATTGCCCTACCGTGGATATATTGCCTAACAACCATGCCATCATAAAGGCTACATGGTAGTTTGTGGGCAGTGACATCTGACAACAACTGACAACATTTGAAACAAATGTACCTTTCGACATTCATAAATGGAGCATAAATAAGGGTTTAGCCGTGCCGCTAAATCTGTCCCAGCATAACGTTTTTTGTGTGTGTACTGTTCTGCAGACATGGTTGTGTCAGGCGTTCCCAGGGAGAACGGGATCCTCCATGCCTCAGAGATCGCCAGCATGGCTCTGGACCTGGTGGGTGTCTGTCGCACCTTCAGGATCCCCCACAAACCCAACATACAGCTGCAGATTCGAGCAGGGATACACTCCGGTAAACTCAGTCTGCTGGGAAACTCTAATGTTTAGTTGGACATGTTTTACTGAGGGCCTCCCCTGCACCCTCAGGTCCAGTGGTGGCCGGGGTTGTGGGAACGAAGATGCCTCGGTACTGTCTGTTTGGAGATACAGTCAACACAGCATCCAGGATGGAGTCCACGAGTCTGGGTAACTCCAAGAGCAAATGCCCTGAAAACAAACCTGCTAATAATTAGGCAGCAAGTGATGACACTACCTCTTTGCAGCCCTGAAGATCCAGTGCAGCTCCAGTGCGTTTTACCTGCTGGAGGAAATCGGCGGCTATGTGCTGGAGTGCAGAGGGATGATGCAGGTGAAGGTGAGTTACCGTCTCCCACCAAGGTTCACTTCTGGTGGGAGCTGCCCAGTAACACCCGTCTCAACTCAAACAGGGGAAAGGTGACATGGTAACTTACTGGCTGGAGGGGAAGAAGTTGTCTCTGACTTCCAAGGATGTCAGCTCCAAAGCAACCAAACATGTCACCATGGAGACGGAGACAGAAATGGAGCGAGAACTGTACTCATCCATGCCGGGGTGTCTGAACGATGACCTCACGGACCCGGCCTGATCTGGTCTGAGCAATCAGGTGTCGCTTGTTTGTCTGAAAATTGTGTAGAATGTAAACGTTTATGAATGTTTGTCAGAAAATGTGCCCTACAAACCCAACGGCAGGTTCAGGTGGTTTGTCCTTTGAGAGACATGACTTCTGTTGCTAAAGCATAGAAACTGGACTTTTCTTACAACCTTTTCACAGAAATAGTAAACTGTGATCTTAAATTACCTCCCATGTTGCACCTGTGAAAGAAGAGACGTCAGTGTTTTTTGTCCCAGTTGAGCTTTTAAGAAGTTCTCTGCCATCTATGACTTCATATCTAAAATACAGTTTAAAAGGGTGTTAACTGACTCCAGGTCATCAGGAGACACGGCGATATAAAGCTGGGTATCATCAGCGTAGCTGTGAAAGTCATTGCCGTGTCTCCTGATGATGTCCCCAAGTGGCAACATGTACAGGTTAAAAAGTACTGGGCCTAAAATTGAACCTTGGGGAACCCCACACTTTGATTTTATGGATTCCTGAGGAGCATTTATCCATACTTACTAAAAATTGTCAATCTGTGAGATAGGAATAAAGCCATTTAAGAACAGTACCTGAGAGACTGACCAGACCCCTATTCTGTTTAATAAAATCTGGTGGTCCACTGTGTCGTATGCAGCACTAAGATCCAATAGAACCAGGACAGAAAGTTTTAAGAGAAATTCATGAGAGTTGTTGACAATCTTTAAACGGGCCACTGGTACAGGGTTATGTAACAGATGTTTCTAAATGTTGTGTTTTTAAAATTGGTAAGAATAAAACAATTTTCCCTATATTCTACTTAAAAATGGTAAGTTGGATACCAGTCTGTAGTTATCAAAGATGTTGGGATCTAATTTTAAATATTTATTTATTTATTTATTTTGGTCTTTGTGGGTTTAAAAAATAAGATGTTGGACTCCTCAAGAACATTTTTCAGAGCCATAATGGTGAAAAAATAGAAGCCCCTTCTACTTTCTCACAGAGGACAGTCCATCTTCTTCATGTTGAATTTTAACTGAGTTTCCCAGGAATCACATTAATCTCAAGAAGATGGTGGATTTCTTATTAAATACTTTTACAAATGAGACTTTCAGGCTCCTCTCCCTCCATTTCTACTATACTTTAGCTCTGCATCCAGTGCCCCTCCCTGGAGGACATTACTCTGTGGAAGTAAACATCTTGGAGATTTGGTCCTGAAAGTTGACTGTTACGTTGTCATGGTCCTTTAAAACTCTGTTCCAAATTGGAATATATTAGCGCTGAAATTTAAATGTGTTGGTGTCAACATGGTTTACATAAATCACCTGCCAGAATTTAAACGTGTTCCCAGGATTACATGACAATGCAGCAACATTCCTGTTTATTAAAAAATGAATGATTCCACTGACCATGTCCAGGATCTCCGGAGCTGGACATGCAGCATCGTGTCTATGTTCGGCTAAGTCTCGACACTGTTACGGAATGCCGCCTTCTTTTTCTGATACGTATTTATTATTTGTCTTGGTGTTAATGTTTTTGTTTTGTTTTGGTGTTTTTACTTTTCTGTAACCAGCATGTTAACTAGCGCTTGTGAGAACACTGACCGCCAGCATTGGTGTGGTTTTCGGGTTCAGGCCATCATCAACTGATGTGCGAAGAAGAACCACTGTTTTTGGGTTCCAAACCAACATTTTCTCAGTCAGATCGAGCTGGCAGTTCATCATAAGGTCCAGGAACTAGCATAGAGCCTGTTGGTGAGTCTGGGCCATGTGACTTCTCATGGCTCTGGTTGGTTTATTACACCCAGGCTCTGTGAATGCCTTTAAACCAGATCAGCAGCATCAGGAAGGGCCAGAGGAAGCTGAAGGTTTAAGCTTTTATATTGTTAAGTGAAGGAAAGAAAGCAGCTGCTCTACACTAAGAAAAAAGTGTAACATGTTCCTTAATGGAGAGCCAAAGTCGCGCCCCTTCTGGTGAGCCCCTGGGACCGACGAAACACAAAATATGAATGGAAATGGGGAGAAATGATTATTTTTTGGTCCCAGTCGTTCTCTCTTCTGGATTCCAGATGTGTTGGTTGTGAATTTCGATGAAAAATTTTCAAGCAAAGAAAAAAAAATACAGTGAAGAACTTTGATTATTTCAGGTTTTGCTCGCCACGAGCGATATGTGTAACCAGCTGCTGAAGGTACGCTAGCGTAAAGATTTCACTTCAGCACTTTGCCATTTTTTTCAAGGAGCAGAAAAACACAGACAGATGTGGAAACAAACAGAAGTCAGGACATGTTGTCTTTCCATTACGCCGCTGGGATGATGGTTGGTCTGGTTCACGCCAGTAGCATGGAGCGACGTCATCGCTCGTAACGAGAACTGAGGTACACAACGCTGCGTCAAATAAACCTGAAATAATCAAAGGTCTTCCCAGTAATTTATTTATTTATTTATTGCATGAAAAATTTTCATTTAAATCCATAACCAGTATATCTGGAATCCAGGACAGAGAACGACTGGGACTGGGTCCAATTATTGTTTTTCGTTTATAGGTCTCATGGGCCTGAAATAGATGGGCATGACTTCGGCTTCCTTTATCCTGTTTTATGTTCAAATCTAATCTGTTTGTTACAGAAACTGTGTAATAAATATTATTGATTAGTTTGTTAATGTTACTTCTTACAATTAATGTTTTAGGCTTGATATAAAATCAGTTTGTCAGCAGGAAGCAGAAACTGATAAAGTTTTCAATGTGTTGCGTTTAAATCCAATAAATGGTTTAATTTTCCTCAGATATGGCTGGTTACTGCTCTCTGTGTGGTTTATTTCATTATTTAACTACAGAAATGTCTAAAATGATCCCAGGTTTATCTTTGGAGAGTGAAGAGGATGTCTGGTCAGTGTTACAGGTCAAACTGATGTAGCTGCTCTGGTTTATGAATATTCATGTTGCACTGTTCAGCAGATGGACTCGAGGAGACGAAGACGAGAGGTTTTGTTAGCGGTTAGCAGCCAAGGTGGCCGACACGATGACAGCTGGACGAGAGGAAGGGAAGGACCTGAGGGAGAGAGGAAGAGGATGTGGAGATCCAGCATCAGCTGCAGATGAAGAGATGATTAGACTGAAGGGTTTTAGAAATGAGGAGTCGTCCTAAATTAACAACAGTGTTGTTTTTAATTCGACTGAAAAGCTTCAAGTTTCTCTCTGAAACTGTGTTTAAATGTGCTGAAGCTGTAAATATCCTCACGTTTTTATACAGTTGTGTGAAAAAAGTGTTTGCCTCCTTCCTGATTTCTTATTTTTTTCATGTTTGTCACACTTAGATGTTTCAGATCATCAAACAAATTTCAAACCTACATGGCCCTGTGTGAAAAAACGAGCTGAGTTCAGTTTCTCTATCCACACCCAGGCCTGATTACTGCCACACCTGTTCTCAATCAAGAAATCACTTAAATAGGACCTGCTTGACAAAGTTAAGTAGACCAAAAGATCCTCCAAAGCTAGACATCATGTTGGGATCCAAAAAGAATTCAGGAAAGAATGAGAAACAAAGTAACTGAGATCTATCAGTCTGGAAAAGGTTCCAAAGCCATTTCTAAAGCTTTGGGACTCCAGAGAACCACAGTGAGAACCATTATCCACAAATGGTGAAAACATGGAACAGTGGTGAACCTTCCCAGGAGGGGCCGGCCGACCAAAATGACCCCAAGAGCACAGCGACGACTCATCCAAGAGGTCACAAAAGACCCCAGAACAACATCCAAGAACTGCAGGCCTCACTTGCCTCAATGAAGGTCAGTGTTCATGACTCCCCCATCAGAAAGAGACTGGGGGGCAAAAATGGCTGCATGGCAGAGTTCCAAGACCAAAACCACTGCTGAGCAAAAAGAACATAAAGGCTCGTCTCAGTTTAGCCAGAAAGCATCTTGATGATCCCCAAGACTTTTGGGAAAATACTCTGTGGACTGACGAGACAAAAGTGGAACTTTCTGGAAGGTGGAGGTCCCATTACATCTGGCGTAAAAGTAACACGGCATTTCAGAAAAGGAACATCATAGCAACAGTAAAACATGGTGGTGGTAGTGTGATGGTCTGGGGCTGTTTTGCTGCTTCAGGACCTGGAAGACTTGCTGTGGTAAATGGAACCATGAATTCTGCTTCTACCAAAAAATCCTGAAGGAGAACGTCCGGCCATCTGTTGGTGACCTCAAGCTGAAGCGCACTTGGGTTCTGCAGCAGAACAATGATCCAGAACACACCAGCAAGTCCACCTCTGAATGGCTTAAGAACAACAAAATGAAGACTTTGGAGTGGCCTAGTCAAAGCCCCCACCTGAATCCCATTGAGATGCTGTGGCATGAGCTTAAAAAGGCGGTTCATGCTGGAAAAGCCTCCAATGTGGCTGAATTACAACAATTCTGCAAAGATGAGTGGAACAAAATTCCTCCACAGCGCTGAAGAAGACTCACTGCCAGTTTAAAAACTGCATTTTGTGTCAACTTGTGTTATCTTTGTCTAATATTTAAACTTTTTTGAGGATCTGAAACATTTAAAAAAAGAAGAGGAAATCAGGCAAACACTTTTTCACACAACTGTATGTTATGAACAGCTGCTCTCATGTGTTGATGAGTTTAACGGAGTCGACAGTCTGGAGGTTTCTGTTGTTTCTGGCTCATCTGCATGAAGACGAGGACAGCTGCAGGAGGCAGCTCACTCCATCAGCGCAGACCTGCTTCCACTCAGCATTTACGCCGTTCTTATTTCACAGACAGTCTGTAACCATGTAGAAAACTCAGGTCACGTCCACTTATACTTGAAAAATGTAGTACGATCAAACTTTTTTAAACACCTTCTGGGGTCAGAGTTGAATCCCACAGCTGTTCTCTAAGTGTGGACGATTTCATGCAGGTTTTCATCTTGATAGTCCACTTCCATCTTTGTGGCACAGACTGGAAATGTTAGTTTATGTCGGTGATGGCTGTAACACAACGTGATGATGATGACGATGATGAACAGACGGAGCTGCTTCTGAGGAAGAGGAGGTTTTAATTACAGATGAACATGTGTGTGTGTGTTTGAAGTGGTTTTTAATAGAATGAGTACTTGCTCTCTCCCTCATTCTCTGCCAGGCTCGCTCGCCCTCCTCGCTCGCCCATTCGGCTCAGAGCATTTACACATCTGAGGACCGACATCAAACACGGCAGCTCATCATGGTGACCGCTGTGTGTAGGTGTGTGCGTCCCAGCTTTTACTTACTGAATACATCAGAGGAGCCTCATCATGACCCGAACACCACATGACCCTGAGATCCGGTCTTCCTCTGGGAGTGCAGGGTCTCTGTGGGGGTCTGGTTGGGTTTAAGGCTTCCGTGATGCTGATCTCGGGGCTCTTACTGATCCGTGAAGGACACAGCTGCATTTGCGTGATCACACATCTCACTCTGTTCTGCACTGATGTGCACGTATGAACAATCACTGTTGTTGTGCAAGTTTAACCCTTAAAACTCCAGCAAGTCTCCCTGAGCACCATCTCTCCTGTCATCAGTGTGTCGGGGACAGTAGTGTGTAAGTTTGTGGGGTGAATTGTGGTGGATAGGTGATCTACAAAAGTTTTTCAGACATTTATATCACGTCACACGGGAGCCTATTTCCAACACTCTGATAGAAAAAAACTTATATTTCATAATTATTACTCAGTTCTCTCATAATAATGAGATATTATCTGAAAAAAAACTATTAATAATAGATCATGATAATAACAGCTATCTCATAATTATGAGAAGTGTACTCTCATAATCTCATAATTATGAGACATTATGGCATTATCATGAGATAGTATCTCATAATTATGAGGTACTATCTCATAATTATGAGATACTGTACTATGACATGTCATTATGTGTTTCTCATTATTATGAGATATGTCATCATGAGATCGTATCTCAAAATTGTGAGTGTCTCATGATTAAGATACTATTTCACGATGACTTATCCAATAATCATGAGATAGTACTTTAAAATGAGATACTATCTCACAATTATGTGACATTATCTCATGATCGTGACAATATCATGATCATGAGACACTATCTCATGATGACATAATATCTCATAATTATGAGATACTGAACGATGGGATATGTCATTATCATGAGATAGTATCTCATAATTATGAGATATTGTGTCATTATCATGAGACACTAAGTATCTCATGATTATGAGGTATGTTATCATGAGAAAGTGTCTCATAATTATGAGATATGTCATTATCATGACATATCTCATAATTATGAGATATGTCATTATCATGACATAGTATCTCACAATTGTGAGATAGTGTCTCATAATTGAGGTACTATCTCATAATTATAAAATGTCATCTTAAGACAGTGTCTGATTATGACGTACTAATCATAATTATGAGATACTGTACGATGAGATATGTCATCATGAGACAGTATCTCATAACTGTGAGATAGCGTCTCATAATTGTGAGATAGCGTCTCATTATCATGAGATAGTATCTCAATATAAGTTTATATAATATAACCTGATATTTTGTTCATAGATAAATCAAACTTTATTTCAGTGCCATGTTTTATACAAAATATTACACGTTTACAGTCTGAAAGTTAAAAAACAAACTGTACAATCATCATGTTTACCTGGATCCAAATATACCAAATGCTTTCTTTACTTTGTTTTTTTTTTTCTTTGTTTTTAATTGCAAATTGTGACGATATGTACAGTGCGTTGTGTATGAAGTAATGTAGTACACAAAATAAACAATACTAGAAAACACAGAACGTAGAGAAGAGGAAACAAAAATAATTCAGAATTCAAAACAAAATCTGGTACCTTCAAAAGTGATATTACACATCGTCCTAATGAAGCTGAAAATGTCTAAGCAGTAGTAACGGCAATAATAACCACAGTTATAGTAATAGGAGTACTATTACTATTAGCATTAGTAGTCGTAGTAATAATAATAATAATAATAGTTTTTTTAATTAAAAGCTCTATGGGAATTTAAAAAATACATGTAAACACGTGTTTCTGAGTGAAAACTGCTGAGATTTTTCCTGGGTTTGACAGGAGTAGAATTCTCCTTCATGTTATCATCCATCTTTGTTAAATCCTGTGATGTCACATCATTCTGCGCATGTCAGACAGCACCGTTCTGCTTAGATGTTGCTGCATGTTGCAGATCAGAATGAATTTGTTCCCATGGAAACAGCTGCCTTAAAATCCTGTTTAGGAATGTTTTCAATCTGAAAGGGGAAAAAGTCTCCGTGTAAACGTGGCTGATGAGACAAGAAGAAGCGACAGATGATGCCTCCTCACCTCCCAGACCCCGGCTCCAATCAGAAACCTCGAAGGGGTCATGTTCTAATAAATAAAAACTCGTGTGACATCATCACATCAAATGTTATCAATCTCAGCTTTAAAGAAGAAAAGCAGGAGAAAAGACGACTGAGTGATTCTAACATATTCTGAAAGATCAGATCAATAAGATCCTCCATCACCTCTAATCCGCAAATAGGAAAAAGAACGGATCAAAAATGGTTTAAAAAAAAAAAAAAAAGAAAAAAATTGGGGGGGGGGGGGGGGGGGGGGAAGGTGTCTGGAATCCGTCCACCATCCAGCCATCGTCCCATCAGGACGTCGTCCATGTTTAAACCGGGTTCTGGTCTCCAGGTCCTCCCAGGTCCTCGTCTGTCCTGGAAGTCTCAGCAGGTCCGGTGGGCTCAGCTCTCTCCTGGAGGACTACAATGGTCTGTTCAGGTCCATCAGGTCGGCCAGCCAGAGGTCTGAGGACCAGGAGGAAGACGTTATCATCATCATCATGATGAGGAAACAGAAGTGAAGTTCTGACGGAGGAAAACGAGTCGAAACTAAAACTTCATCTGAGGCCCTGATCCAAACCAAGATCCTATAAGTCAAACACTGCCCCCATGTGGCAGAAAAATGCAACAACACGTAGATCTGCACTCCACAGAGCCACATCAGGGTCTGTAGACCAAGAGTCTGTAGACCAGGAGTCTGTGTAGACCAGGAGTCTGTGTAGACCAGGAGTCTGTGTAGACCAGGAGTCTGTAGACCAGGGGTGAGGTGGCAGGGTGGCAGGGTTGGGCAGGGTGGGACAGGAGTCTGTGTGACAGGAGTCTGTGACCAGGGTTGTGTGCAGGGGGCGGGGGGCAGGGTGTAGACAGGAGTTGTGTAGACAGGGTCTGTGTAGACAGGGTCTGTGACAGGAGTCTGTGTAGACAGGAGTCTGGCAGGAGTGAGCAGGGTCTGTGTAGAAGGAGTCTGTAGACAGGAGTCTGTAGACCAGGGTCTGAGACAGGAGTCTGGACAGGAGTGTAGACAGGGTTGTGTAGACAGGAGTCTGTGTGACAGGAGTCTGTGTAGACAGGGGACAGGGTGTGACAGGGCTGTGTAGACAGGAGTTGTAGACCAGGGTCTGTGTAGACCAGCTGTCTGCAACCTTTACAGTCCATTTAGTCATTTATCGCCTCAACCCAGCTCAATAAAAGCTGTTTAGCGCTGTTTCATGGCCTTTTGAGGAAAAAAAGGCAATTTATAATTTTTGATAAAAATTATTCATTTTAAAGGAATAAGTTTTATTTCTTCTTTTAGGTTTTTAAATAAAAAAAAACACTTGCAAAAAGAGGATGTACACATTTTTTCCAATCAGATGTTTTTCAGTGGGACACAACTGCTAATAAAAGGTTAAAAATAAATAAAAACATAGATATTTATGAGAAATTATGTGGGAAAACCCTCATTTCCATGCTTATGACAAGAGATCCAGATTTAAACTATAATACTGCTACTTTTAGTGTCATCATGTGGAAATTCAACACAATTATTCCATAAAAAACCTGCAAATATGATGTATATATTAACAAATATTAGCTGGTTCTTTATTATTTGTAGTCAAAATTACTGAGAGCCATTCTGGAAAGAGTTGCTGCTCTGGAGCCGCAGGTTGCCGACCCCCGGTGTAGATCCTGGTCCATGTTCGTTAAACCTGCTGCAGGAGGAGACGACTGTTTCCAGGCAACACGTTCACCCTCATCCTCACCTGAGCCAGCAGTCTTCATCAGTCCCTCTGCAGGACTACGGTCCTCCTCTCCAGCAGTCTTCATCAGTCCCTCTGCAGGACCACGGTCCTCCTCTCCAGCAGTCTTCATCAGTCCCTCTGCAGGACCACGGTCCTCCTCTCCAGCAGTCTTCATCAGTCCCTCTGCAGGACCACGGTCCTCCTCTCCAGCAGCCAGTGAGCTGCGATCCTGCTGGCGTAGATCACGTAGGACCAGGACAAGACCACCACGGCCAGCAGGAGCTGGAGGACAGCGAGACAAAGCAGACACGTCCATGACAACATGACCGGGAGAAGCAGCTGTGAAATATCATTATCTGATCATCCACGGCCTTTATGTCCTCTTATTAATGGAAAATAATCAATAATGTCCATCAGAACATATGCAGACCCTGAAACATGAACCAGAATCTGGGAATCTCCACAGCTGCTGATTTAAAGCCTTCGTTTCTAATTAATGCAGATTAATAAATGTAGTTTTACGTAAACAAGTGAATTTCATTAGCTTTGGGACAGATTCCAAATTCTAGAAACTTCCATACCAAACTGGGAATGTTTGAGGGGGAAATTAGGTGAACTCTTAAAAGTCCTCACAGGACATGAAATATCTCCAAACACACGTCAAAATAGTTTATTTAGTAGTCAAATCCGGATAAACAATAAAGAAATAAACATAAGTAGCGGGGAAATGATGAGCAAACAACGTTTAAGCAAGAAACAGGCTCCTGAACCGCATTAAATACTGAGTTTATAGACTTTTACGTCCAGCTTCATAAAGTCACTACGTCACTGTTTCAAGCGTCGGAGCCTCGATGCTAACGAAGCTAACCGGTTTAATCTGGAAAATTCACGAACTCCAGACACAGTTTGAGTTGGAGGCGAGTTTAAGGACTTTACCAGAGAATAAATCCGGTCCAGAGTCCGTCTGCTGACCGCCTCCATCCGCTCATCCACCCCAGAAAAGGATGAAACACCTGTCCAGCTAGCTTTGTTTACGGTGCTGCTGCTTCTTCTTCTGCTGCTTCTTTAACTGAGCCTTCTTCTTCGTCTTTTACTACGTTTACGATTGAGATGCAACGTCGCCACCTTGTGTTAAAAATGTCGGTTAAGTTACGGGTTAAGTTTCAGCTTTCTGTTTTCCAGATTTTCAAAACGTCTTTTTTTTTTTTTTTTTTTTTTTACAGTCTCCATGAAATATTACCTATTGTTTCAGTTAATCAACGTTTTTAAGCCTGAATGAGCAGCGCGCGGACGGCTGGTTGTGTTCCCGCCAGACAGTAGAGGGCGGTGCAGAGCAGAGCAGAGATAATTATTAACTTCTAGTCGTTCGCTAAAGGTTACTCTGATCATTATTAATGATGTGAATAAATGTATTATAATAATAATAATAATAATAATAATAATAATAATAATAATAATAATAATAATAATAATAATAATAATAATAAGTTACTCCAACCATTATCTGAAATACTGTTGGGTTTTTTCCCTCCCAGATATGGTGATTAAATGTTTTGTGATTTTGTAGATCCATTGTCCTCTTTAAGTTGTAATGAGTTATTATACGGTTGTATAAATTTGCTTAATATTTGAAGATATAAGTTCACACAAATTAACAGAAATAGATTTTATATAACAATAAAATACAAAAACATTCAATATATATAAAATTGACAAAATTCGTTTTTAAAAATCCATCAAACTGATTTTTTTTCCAGTAAAAAAAATAATAAATGTGTTTTAAGGAAATGTAAATGAATATAAAATATGAATTTATAAATTTCTAAAATGTATGATAAATGCAGTGAAGAAATTTAGTCAAATTAATATAAATGATATATGTTTTTTTTATTCTAAAAGGTAACAAAATTATGTAAATGTGTAACTGGGGCAAACATTGTTGAAACTGCAACTTTTTCGTAGGAATGTAAGGTTATTACATATAAACATCTTGATGATGCACTTGTCGGTCTTTTTAAAACAAAGTGTGAAGTTGGGAGTTTTCTTTATCTAGAGGTTATTATACTACTATTTTACTGGCCTGATCCTCTGAAGACCAGATTGCTCTGTATGTGGAACCAAAATTAACTAAAATGTTAACTGACACCCATAGTTCAGGCACACTTGGCTGAAAAACTATTCCTCGGGTGTACAGTGCTGGAAAAAGTTTGAGAACCACTTGTGTAGCAGTGGTTCTCAAACTTATTTTGCCTGCAGACCCCCTTTATGCAACAAGCTGTGGACTTAAAGGAAAAAAATATTATGAGTACAAATTTTACATTATGAGACCTCAAAAATAATAATAATAATAATAATAATAATAATAATAATGGTAGTCCTATCATTTTATACAAACATTATTTTAGCCCTGTTAAACAATAAAATAAAAAATTCTCATGAATAAATTAAATTAATCAACTATGAAGATGCAAAAATCACAATTTTATATTATTAATGAGACAAAGCAAAAATTATATTAAATTTAATTTAATTTAATTTTCTCATCGATTGTTTTCTGGCTGGAGGAAACAAGGACCCACAATGCACCGCGGCCCGTGTTCCACTCCAGCTGAGTACAGCTTTGGTCCGGACACCACCCGACACAAATGTCTCCGTTTTAACGATTGTGCCGTTTTAAACGGATCCTCTCGCCGTAGGATAGAAGAGTGACAACGTCTTTAAGGGCAAATGCCGCCCACGGCGCGGAATTCCTCCCGGAGAAGAAGAAAAAACGCGGATGAGGAGGTCCCGGAGCGAGCCGGGGAGTCGTCTGCTCAGGTCCATGAAGCTAGCTGCATTAGCATGCTAACACTCATCAGCTATCAACAAGCTAACTCACTCGTGTCCACCAGCGAGCTGTAGTAAATGTCACATTAACGTGTTTTCACGCAGGTGGTGGTCGCTGCTGCAAACGGATGAATTAAATGTTGATAAAGAGGTTTTACCGGAAAACGGAAGTAGTTGTAGCCGGTTAGCTACATGCTATCTGAGAGTTAGCACGTCAGTAAAACTCTGTAATCTCAGTGTCCGGACACTTTTCTGACTGAAAACACCCCCAAACTAAAATCAACAATAAACATGTGTGAGGAAACTAATCTAAGATGTAATATTTGTGATAAAACAGAGCTAAATTTACCAGGTTATCTCTGCTAGCATGCTGCACTGCTGCAGCCCAGCAAGTTTCCTTCACAGCTGCTGACCAGTCTGGTAACACAGTTTAACCAGTATGGGACTGGTTGCTGTCTGTTCTCCTCTGGAAAGATAAGTTCAGGTACTTGAAGGTTATTTGGGGCTGAAAACAGTTTCCATGAAGTGAGGAAGTTATCAGATGGAGGATGTAAACATGCAGAGCTGAAAGATGCTGGAAACATCAGTCATGATGGTTTTTTGCTTCAAATTAAGATCATGATTCTCTGAAACGTGTTTCCCCACAAAGATTTAGTAGTAATTAACATAAATCAACTAATTATCATAATAAAAGATTAAAAGATGTTATTTTTACACTCTTAGTCCGGGATTTAGATTTATTTAAACCATTTGATTTAAAAAATGTACTAAAATAAATAAGTTTGAGGTCATTACCAAAAACATATGAATGCACTCTAATTTGTAGAAAAAGTTAAACGTGTGAATAATTTTAAGTTTGATGGACACAAATTTCTAAGTTTTGGTCATGACCATGCAAATGTAAAGGAGCAGGTTTCCCACAATGCAGTTCACGTCTTTTAACAACAATTAGAGATAATTCACAATTTATACGCAATGTTGGGATTGTCATGTGACTGCCCTCAACTTGTTTCTTTATTCCTGTATGTACCTACGATCCAGCAGCTGCTGCACTATGACAGAAACATCTGTGGTCTGATACTAATTTCAGCTAAACCACAACCATAACAATTTCTTGCAGGACTATTTCAGTTCATTGAATACTTTAAATAAGATGATCATGAACTTGCAATGATGGCACAAATTAGAAAAGAAATGGCTCGTGTGAACAATCTTACCTAAATTATGTGAAATTAATCAGAGGCAGTTTCTTCCTCTACTTCATCAACTTTCAACTTTGTGACATTTTATCTTGTTCAAAAGAAGTTCTATAAACTGAAACCATCCTAGATCATTCTACAGTTACTCCCATTAATGAAAACTTAATTTTCCTACTACACGGAACTTGAAAGTTGAAGTGAAATACACTCAAGTTTTTATCATGCATTTTAGGGCAACCAGTTTCCTCAAATTTTTAAAGTGAATTTAACTTATCGGGGTTTAGAGCGTAGTTGTAATAGTTAAGTATAGACAGACAGAAATTGGCAGACCAACATTTTTATATATGTGTGTGTGTGTGTGTATGTATATATATATATATATTTTTGTTTTTTTGGGTTTTTTTGTGGGTAATTTGTGTTGTTGTGTTGTTTTGTATATTTAATATTGTCCCACATGGACAGTTCTCTTTAGATTTTTTCCCCTTTAGAAAGGACAAAGACATTTAGATCCAGTTTGGATATTTTTAAAGATGCTGTGGGCTCTTTCCATAAAAATGATAGCTGTGATCATTTTGGTCACAATAACCGTGATATGGAATTTTTATATTGTTACAGATGTTATATGTTTATAGAGATTATAGAAAGATGTATATATATGTATATTTATATTTACATAAAGGTATTTTTAGATGTATACATATATTAGAGGTGCAACGATTGATTAAAAAGTTCACAGCTCGGTTCTATATTTTAGTGTCACGGTTCAATATTTTTTCAATGCAATTTTTTTCTATATATATATATATATATATATATATATACCTTTTTGTAGCTATTTGGCTTTTGTCCACTTTAGCTTTCCATCAGGGTCATACTTTATATGAAAACCAAAACCAGTTCCAAACGCCAGACCTGAATGTAGTTGAATGAGTTGTTAAACGTAGATTTTAACACAGGCTCGAGCAGGTAAATTGTGGGTATCCGTTCCGGTTGCTGTCGGCACACCGGCCGGGCGGGCACCCGACATTAGATGTTTAACGTTTTTGGCCGTATATTCTTTGACGTGCTTGGTTCTTTTTTCAAATATGATTATTTTTCATTCTATCCTTCATTATATTAAACACCCCAAGGTTTTCTCAGTGACCCCCCTATCGGCGGCTAAACTAGCATCTATCTTCATCATACCTGTACTGTGATTCCCACCAGCCAGTAACAGACAGTCTTATCTTGACTCTTGTTATGTCTCTTCCTCTCTTTCTTTCCTGTCTTCCTCTCGTAATGTTTCCTTTAGTTTCCTTTCTGAATCCAACATGATATGCGTTAAAAACACTCGCTGTGTCGATACCAGGTTTAATGCCATTTGCTAGTAAATGATGCGGTGCTGCAACCAATAGTCAGCTGCCACATCACAGCTGCATCCCGGATGGAAACTTACATCCTGCTGTTTCTGAGCTTCGGGACACTGCTGGACAGTGACAGCTCGAAAATGCACATAATGAGTGTTGGTGTGACATTAGGACGAGTCAGAAACGCTAAATTTTAAGGTCTAAAAGCTACGTTGTGTGTCTTTAACTGTACAATCCTGGTATTTTCTTTTAAGTGACAAAAAGTATCGATATCAATGAAAAAGTACCATAAACTGCTTGTATCGTATTGACAGGGAAAACTTTGATATTTCCCATCCTTATTCACAGTGATGCATTTGAGGGGCTTGAAAAAATCTGGAAAGAAACAGAAGCATTTGTTTGTGATGCAGCTTGTCATATAAAACCTCAGAATCGTCGTGTCTAGAAATGAGATCTCGTGTACGTGTGAATCCAGATGGTGATTTCTTGTGGTGGTCCTGGTCTGAACCCAGTTTTCTGTTGTCCAGGTGATGGCGCCGACTCGGATGAAGCTGCGCGTGCGTCGCCGCGACCACGTGGTCACGGATGCTGCAGCAGGAGAACCAGAGAGGAGTCGGGAGGGCAGCAGGAGCAGCAGCAGGAGGAAAAACGCCCCCAAGAATGCCGCAGCGGTCGTTGCTGCCGCCTCCTCATCCTCCACGCCCCCTGCCCCGTCGGCCTCGGCGCGGGCCGTGATGGCGGCGGAGGAGGCGTCGCCCGACTCCAAGTGCCCGATCTGCCTGGACCGCTTCAACAACCTGGCGTACCTGGACCGCTGCCTGCACCGCTTCTGCTTCCCCTGCATCCAGGAGTGGTCGCACAACAAGGCGGAGTGCCCGCTCTGCAAGCAGCCGTTCGCCTCCATCCTGCACTCGGTGCGCGCCGAGGACGACTTCAAGGAGTACACGCTGCGGCCGGCCCCCGCCAGCGGCAGCGTGGCCGCCACCGTTGCCATGGTAGCCGCCATGGCGTCGGCGGCGCGCAGCGACCACCACATGAGGCTGATGCTGAGGAGGCACCGCGTGGCGGACGGGGGCGAGCCTGCCACCAGGAGGCGCAGGAGAGAGAGGGGGGGCAGGAGCAGGGCGGCGGAGGAGAGGGCGGGGGTGTGGGAGTGGTACCTGGACTCCCCTGCCCTTCCTCTCCCTCCTCTTCCTCACCATTTCCCCGTTTCCAATGTCGTCCCTGAGGACAGCGAGGAGGACGTGGGAGGAGGGGGGGATGCAGTGGAGCGTGGTGTCATATTTGAGGGGCTGGGGGGGGCGCCGGCACGCCTGGCCCCCACCACGCGGGCGCAGGAGCGTCTGATGGCGCGGCTGGCGGAGCGGCTGCAGCAGCAGGCCGACGGCGGCACCCCCCGCCTCCGGGACCGGGACATGTTGGACTTCCGCCGCGCCCTCTACCGCTTCGGCATCAGAGTCCACGGTGTTGCCGGGGTGACCCGTAACCAGGGGCAACAGCAGCGCGACATCACGGCCGATGGTTTCCGCCAGACTCCCACCAACCTGAACAGGCTCCGCCCCTGGCTGCGGCGGGAGCTGACGGTGCTGTACGGCGCCCACGGCTCGCTGGTGGACATCGTCCAGCGCATCATCACCGCGCGCCTCGCCCACCACGGCCTGGAGGACACGCCCACCATAGAAGAAGAGCTACGGCCGTTCCTGATGGCGCGCACCGAGCACTTCTTGCATGAGCTGGTGAACTTCGCCCGCTCGCCTCTCAGCCTGGATGGCTACGACGTTCAGGCCGTGTACAAGCCCGCTGCCCCCGCCAGCCCCTCCGACGGCAGCTCTGTCATCGCTATATCAGAGGGCGAGGATGAGGAGGGTGGAGGAAGGTCAGCGGAGGGTCCCTACAATGACCTCACCCGAACTGGAAGTGCCCTCAGCTTGTCGGGGTGGGACGATGAAACGCCGGGCCCCTCCTACTCCAGCGCCGAGCTGGCGTGCGCGCTCCCGCCACCACTCAGCCCCGCCCCCCAGGAGCCGGCCAATGAGGGCGCAGGAGAGAAGGAGGCGGAGGAGGAGTGTCTGATCGTCGGGTACAAAAAGCCGATCGCGGAGCGGACTCCCGAGCTGGTGCAGCTCTCCTCCGACACCGAGGGGGAGGAGAAGAAAAAGGAGGAGCAGGAGGCTCCGCCCCCTCTATATCTACCCATAATCCCCCCCTCCACGTCAGCCACCTGCAGAGAGGAGCCTGTTGCCGGGCAGAAGAGCGTCCAGGAGGCGAGCGAGCCGCTCCCTCCCGCGCGCTCGTGGTCGGGGAGTTCGGTGTGCTCGCTCAGCCCCCCGTCCAGGAAGCCCGACGAGAGGAGGAGGAGGAGGAAGAGGAGGAGGCGGGGGCAGGACCGCAGCGGCACCCTCTACAACCCCAACCGCTCCATCTACCCCGCCATGATGCGGCGCTCGCCCTCGCCCTTCCCCTCCAGCGTGGACTCGGGCTCGCCGCTGCCCCCCAGTCCCACCGACTCCAGCTGGGGCTTCCACTGCGCCCAGGTCTCCCCCTCACCTCCTCCGTTTCCTCGCCATCCCACTCACTGTCCTCCTCCCCCTCTGCTCCTCCCCTCCCTCGCCGCCGCCCCCGGGCCGCCCCCCACGCCGACGCTCTCCCCCAACGGAGTGCGCTCATCACGGGGAGAAGCCGGGGGGGAAGAGGAAGTACAAGAGCCGCCACCTGGACAGCGACGCCACGGGACCCTCCATGGAGGCCCAGCAGCCACGGGGAGAG
>JALJCO010010428.1:0-18150 GCA_023101725.1 Atherinomorus stipes
TGAAGGGTCAAGAACTGTACAACATGTTTACAAAATGTGTTAAATTAAGATGACATTAAAGATATTTGATTTGGCCAGCAAGCATAAATAATGCAATAATGTCACTTGAAATGGGTTGGAAAAAGAGGCAGTGTAGTGGCTTTGGGGTGTGTTGTTGAGGCAGATTAACAGTTAGTAAACCATATCACTCAAGATAATGTTAGAATTGATAATAATTTGACATTTTGTTGATTGATGTTTTTATGGCTTCATAACAGATGGAAAATGTACACTTGCTTTGAAATAAGGAAATTTGCATTTGACTCAGGCGTCAATGCAGCAAGGCAAAAACATATCAATGTTACAATGAGGGTTACATTTTGGGAAAGGTAACATTTTCATCTTAAATATTCTCTTTTTTTTTCCATTTTGTGGTGATTTTTTTTTTCTAAATATACTTTTCAAAATTATTCTTTTATTCCTGGAACTAAACCTTTCTGGATAGCTGTAGGGAGTCATTAACGCCAGCAAAGCCTCTCTGCTGGCCTAAACACTATCAGAAGCACTATTTACAACCTAAACTCTAATTTAATTTTCTGCAACTGTATTTATTTATTCCCAACAATTCATTCTTTTAAATTTCTTAGCATTTCTCTGGCAGCAATGCTTCCGTTACCTGTATGTGATTGATATTATTTTCGCCAATCAGATTTCAGCCTCTGTGTGTTGCCATGTCAATCTAATCTGCCCAGGGCCTTTAGAATCAGTTTTGCTGGCTGATGTAGCTTTAACAATGTCAGAAATTGACTTTTTTTTTAACCAATCAGATTTTAAATTTGCCTCACAGGGCCGGCTAGTGGGCTCATTGCAGTGATGTCAACATTCTCTGTCCTCTGATTGGTTAGTTCAAGCAAAACGTTTACAGCAAAAGTTCAGCTAGCATAGCTTGGTGTATTATGGTGTGATCTGCTCTTACCAATCCACTTGGCTTCAAAGTTTTTATGGCCACATTAGCAGCTGGAGGAGAAACAGACTTGGTTTCGGAAACATGGAAAACATTTTTAAGGTGAACTTTTCCAGAAAAGTTTATTGTTGTGAAAGTTAGGGATTGGCCAACTCTGGGGCTCAAAAGGATTTAATGATGGAAGTGAAACAGTATTGTTTTTGGCAGCTATCTGAGTTTTAGTCTTCTTTGACTTAAAATGCTTATTAGTTTTCGTCACATTTAAGTCATTTTTTTATCTGATAGTTTTTAGTCTAGTTTTAGTTGACGAAAATCAAAAATGTCTTAGTTCAGTTTTAGTCGACAAAATAAAAAAACGTTTGTCTAGTTTCAGTCAGTTAGACAATATTTTTAAGAAAAAAAAAAAGAGGAAAGTTTGAAATTAGGTCAGTAAGTATTGGAAATTGGAATCAAGGTAACAGGCTCTATCAAGTGAAAGTCATAAAACAGTTAACCTTATGACTTTTTTATATTAATAGCCTACAATACATTCTGTTTTCTTTGTGATGGATTGTAGGCTATTGGAAGTATTTGTTAATCATTTCATCTAGTGATGTGTTGTGCTCAGAAGAGCCTGCTCTGAGAATTTTAAAGCTTCTCATAAAAATACTGAATGCAAAAACTTTTAACACAAAAACCATTCATTTATTGCAAAATTAAGGTAAAAATATGGGGCTGCAAATATGTTAACTTAAGAGCCGTTCAGCAAATGAAAGAGCCGACTCTCTTTGGGAGCCGAATCAAAGAGCCGGCTCTGAAAAGAGAGCGAACTTCCCATCACTACACCAGTGATCGTTTCTGACCAACGCAGCCGAGCAGGTAACCCGCAAAAACGCTGTTTAGCAGATAGAGAGGACAAAGATTAATATCCCACTTCAGGTGTGGGTGGATATTTACGTAGTTCTGGCGGGTCGCGGTGAGAATAAGTTTCTTTTTCATTTGTCGTCATGACATGTTTTAAACATCAATCCGTTGCAATCATTTCCGGCGCAGGCAGAGACACTGCTGGTAATGTGAAGCAGGAATGGAGAACAAAGTTAAAACCAGGATGATGTTCTTTGGTACAGGAATCTCTGACACAAATAAATAAAGCCCCTAAATGGCAAAATGACAGAGACTACTATGAACTTCAGAAATTAATGTGCTACGTGCGGGTCAGGCTTGCCAGGGAGAGCCGCGGTTAGTGGGTCTCGGTTCGAGTGGATGTGGGTCGGCAAAACCTGCACAACCCTGATGTGCATGCGGCTGCACACTGAGCGGTGGTCAGCGTGCACCAACAAGGAGAGGATCAGGGCCGCCTTAACCTACTGGTAGGCCCCTGGGCTGAGAAGTTTTGTAGGCCCTGTCCCGTCCTCCAAATTTACTCGATTTTTCTCTTTTTTTTAAAAAAAAGTGTCATTAAAGAAAATACTATGTATGGCTGTTCCGAGTGTTTTGTTTTTAGTTTGACATTATATTAAATTTTCAGATAATGTGAGCAGAATGAAAAATAACAGTAATAATGATAATAATAATAATACAAAATCTGAAATAAGTAATAAAATAAATAAATAATAGCAGCAACAAATCAAACTAGACTTTAAGAAAGAATCAAACTGGCTGATTAGTTGATGCTGTCTCAAATAACCTGCGGTTCACTCATGAAAGCTATCAAGTCCACATTCAGCCAAATATTTCACACCTGCAACCCCCCTCTGTAGAACCTGTGTCCAGTATTCACATCGGTCATTTAACTGTTTCTCTGGTTTTGGAGTCTGCTGTTCCACAGTCGGCTGCTGGATTAATATAAGCAATCATGGTTTTTCTGGGGACATCACTGTCATTCATTCATTTTCTGCACAGCAGCAGGGTTGCAGGGGGCTGGAGTTTATCTATTATCAGGTGAGAGGCAGGTACACCTGGACAGGTCGCCAGTCTGTCGCTATGGACGTCACTGCCTTCTGCTAAATGATAAACATGATCACCCTCATGTTTGATGGAGAGTAACGTAGCCGTTCTCTGTTTACTCACTCCCCGTTACTTTGCGCCTGCAACGTGCGCTCTGACGCAAATTTATCAGCACTTTTATTTTGACAAGGTGTCGGTCCCATTTTTATCCTGTAAGTGTGGACTTTGGGCCGGTCAAAGTTTTCCCCAGAGGCCCAGGTCACCGCTAATGTGGCATCTCGTCCCCCCTCCTCTCTCTCTCTGATGCGCTTGTGCCCGTCTCAACCCCCCCCCACACCTCTGTATTCTTCTCCTGTGTCCGTTACCTCTGGCATCAGCGTGGGTGTCGCTGCCTCCTCAGTGGGTTAGATAAGCAGTTTCCTCGCTGTCATTTGTGTGAGGCTGAAAGAATCCAAAGAGCTTCGGGATGCTCTTTAGTCATTTTCTTGTAAAAACACCTCTAAAACCGTCATTTTTAGCCGACACAACCAACACCTGTCTCTAAAGTTAAGTGATGGAGCATCATCAGATTGTCACATGGCGGCGGGGCGGGGCTTGCTATGAACGGGTTTATTTGGATCAATCAGCAGTTTCTAATTTGCATATAATGTGATTGACAGGAAAACTGACAAATTGCATAATAATTTGACTTTTTGTGCATTTTTTTTCCCAAAAATGATAGGCCCCTGAACTCCATTGGCCCCTGGGCTTCAGTCCAGGTAAGCCCGTGCATTAAGGCGGCCTTGGAGAGGATGCAACTACTTTTTAAACTTTTGACAGATTAATGCAGAATATGTAGACATTTACTGCATTATGAACGTCTGACAGACCAGACACGAATATTTTCGTCCAGTCTCGTCTCGTCAACGAAAATTCACAGTCATGTTTTCTCGTCATGTTTTAGTCATCATAGAGAGAGTGTTTAGTTTGTCATTGTCTCATTGTCGTAGTTGGGATTGTTCAAGACCCCGACCTGTCTTTGAGGACGTACAGTGTGAGTAGTTAGATCGCATCCAAGTGTCACCTCGTACAGTATGAGGACAGACATCGCAAGCTGTGAACTTTTTTAACTCTGCGACTGATTCACACCATTTGAGTTGGGGATGTGAGCAATGATTGAAAAAAATTGTGCAGTGTATTTCAGACAGTAGATCATGGTTTGTTACATTGCATATTTGTATAGCATTGAAGGTTTCTTTTATTGTTACATGAAACTGGTGATATTAAGAAGTAGATGAAGTCGGGGAAGTGCCCAATGAAGGCCCAGGTACCAGATGCACAGCCCGCCACAATTGGTTAATACCTCAACTGGACGACTTGCAAGTAACAAGAATTACTCAAGAGGAGAGTAAAAAAAGAAAGAAAAATAGCGATGCATGAGACTGGCTCAAACTAAAAAAATAAATAAATAAATCACATAAAACATTGCAAATGATTTCATAAACATTTTTCTGTTTCATAATTGCTACTGAATGTTAAAACTTTATTTAGTCATGTAACCATTATGCTAATTAAAAGAGGCAGCATCACAGATCTGTACCTACTGTTTTGTCAAAAAGAGAATTTTGTCTTATACAACAAATTATATAAAGAGTACAAACCCAAACTTTTTTTCTTTTAAAAGTATTTCACAGTCAATCACCAAGAAAGCTATCATTCTCCATCCACAATCTCGGCTGTCATGTTTTCCCCTTTTGATTCTGGAGCTTTCCAGCTCTTGTATTTGTAGTTATTTCATATTTAATTCAAGCTCAAGTTGTGGCTCAGGTTGCTCTTAGGTTTGAGTGATATTTCCACTGTGTACTGCAAAATTGCAGAGTAAAGTGAAAAGAATAACAGGAACAGCTTTGGGGTATACAAGAGAGGCATTTGGCACTCTTGAGGAACTTTATTTACTTCTCCTTTCATATTTACATCCATGTTTCTGCAAAGTCTTTGAATTATGCCATCTGAATGTTGGAATTCTGTCATGGAAATTCGGCAAGGTTTGATCGGCTAGCAAGGTGTTCAATGTATTCAATCACAGCCACCACTTCGTTAAATGTTAAAGTAGCGGCATTGAAATGCAGGAAAATGACACATCTCTGGTCCCTTCCTTTGTACACTATAAACATAGAGGTGAAGTTTCTTTTTCTCTGTTCCTGTAAAATGATTAGTTTTCTTTCTGTCACTTTTTCGCCCACCTTTGAAGAAACTGAGGCACACATGAGCTAATGGACATTTTTATAAATATGTACATATCACACTCTGCTGCAATATACAGTACTTTACATTCTTTTTACATTTCTATGTAGAATGATATGTGAAACAAATTAATAAAAAAAAAGCTTTAAGGTATAAAGGAAGAACTTTGCACTTTATGGGGTTTTTATTCACTTCCCTTCCATCCATGCTTCCATGCAGTCTTTGAATTGTGCAATCTAAATGGCTGAATTGTGTGGTGGAAATTCACTGTTGCCTGATCAACAAGAGATATTCAGCATTCAACCACAGCCGCTGCGTTAACTGTTGAAATGAACAATGTAGAAATATAGAAACATGACAAATCTCTGTCCACTTCCTCATTACACTGTGAACATAAAGATGAAGATTTTTCTCCATTCCTGAAATAAAATGTTAGTTTTCTCATTGTTGCTTTTCCCCACACCTTCCAAGAAACCATCACGCAAATAAGGCAAGGCAAGTTTATTTGTATAGCACATTTCATGTACAGAACAATTCAAAGTGCTTTACATAAAACATTATAAGCAAAAGGGAGAGAAAAAAAACAATTAGAAGCATGATTCAGAATTAAAAGCATTTAAGATTAAAAGAGAGAATACAGAGACGTGCGGATTTTAACTTTTGAATAAAATCTACGTAAATGCAGCTGAGAACAGGTGGGTCTTCAGCCTGGATTTAAATAAACTAAGTGTTTCAGCTGATCTGAGACGTTCTGGGAGTTTGTTCCAGACATGTGGAGCATAGAAGCTGAACGCAGCTTCACCATGTCTGGTTCTGACTCTGGGAACTGATAAAAGGCCGGATCCAGATGACCTGAGGGGTCTAGTAGGTTCATACTGGGTCAAGAGGTCACTGATGTATTTTGGGCCTAAACCATTCAGAGCTTTATAGACCAGCAGCAGAACTTTAAAGTCTATTCTCTGATGGACCGGCAGCCAGTGTAAAGACCTCAGAACTGGACTGATGTGGTACACTTTTCTGGTCTTTAATAATAATAAATAAATAAATGAATTACTGAAAATGCATCATTTCAAAACAAATCTTGTTGGTTGTCATTTCAGACATGGTCATCAAACAAATCAAAGTGCAGAATTATAGTGGCTAAATTATGCAAAACATTTAAAACTGAGTCACTACATTTCTGTCAGGATAATATCATTTGTGATGTCTGTTAACTTGTGCCTTTTAATTTACAGACCTTTTTCACCCCCAAAACAGCCTTCCCCTCCACAATAAGACCAGTCCTAGACATTTCTAAATCTAATTAAAGCGAGAGTTGGCAATTCTGTCCGGAAACACTTTTTGTTATACTGGGTAAAATGGTCCTTCCATTCTGACAGTAGTCAATACATCATGTATTCATAAAAAAGAAGGAAAAAGTCCGACCTCTCTGAGAGCTGCATTTCTGTAAAAACTGACCAACCCCTGTCATTCTGAATTGCAGGAATTGGTCATTCGCAACATATAAAGAACGATTTGATGCTTCTATGTCTCTTCTCTGAAATCCCTCCCCTCTCACTGTCCCCCACGTGAACCAATCTGTGCGCTGCTCACTGTAAACAAATATAGCTAACAGACTGCTAGCTGCTGCTGCGCCACAAAAAACAAAGCAAAACAACACAACAGATAAGGATCAAGTCTTGGAGGTGTTGATGTTTGCAGTGTGGACACCACAGAAGGAGTTGGAGGTGAGTAGATCAAAGCTTTCAAAAATGTGGTTTGTCAGCTGTTTACTATCAAACTAACGAGCTATCCACTCGACTGTTATCGTTAATCTGCTTGTAAAACATTGGCGCACACATCCATGCCCTCTGAAGGTTTGGTTTCGGGTGGTGTGTATTCTTAAATGTTGTTTGCTTGAACTGTTTGTCCAACATTGCCAACCCTACCCCTACCAAAAAGAAGTATTCCTTAAGTACATGTCATTAAGTATACTCAAGTATACTAAAGTTTATCCCCCAAGTGTACTTTTATTTACCAAGTACACTGCTATCAGTGTACTACCAGTATACTAACAAGTGTACTTCTTGGGACTAAATTGGCCCAATTTAAGTATTTAAAAGTATACTTTTAAGTACACTTGAAGTAATCTTCTGGTATACTGTGAGTGTACTCGTACTAAAACTTCAAGCTCACTTTTACTTTTAGAAAGTACACTTTAAAGTATACTGTAAGTATATTTCTAGGCATACTGTTAGTTTACTCATATTAAAACTAAGCTTACTTTTACTTTTGGAAAGTACACTTTTAAGTGTACTAAAAGTATTCTCTGTATACTGTTAGTTTTCTAGCAGTAAATCTCTCAATGCCCTTTTAATGCAAGAAAACAATCCGCCACTGCCAACTCCCCAGCGACAAAAGTCACCAGCAGCCGCTAAGTGACGCCATCGAAGCAGCCAGCCAGCATCTCGCACAAGCAATACCATTTAATGGCTAACTACGTTGGTCTTTTACAAGGGTACTGAAGGGGTAACATACACATTTCAGTCATGGTGCAAAGAAGACCCAGTTGTGCCACCAGGCATCATGGGAAATAATGTAGATGAGGGGGGCGTGGTCAAGAAGAAGAAAAAAAAGTTCTTTTTCGTCAAGTCACTTCATACTCCACAAGAAGGACTGCGTTCACCCAGTGATTATACATTTACAATAAACTTCGTCCGTGGCAGGATGGAGTTGAGCACGCGGTGGTGTGCGTGTATTTAAATGCCACGTGTGTAGTTTACATTTTTTGTACTTTCTCACCACCTCTATCAGATGTTTATTAAAACTATCTGTTCAGCGTCGGGTCTGCAGAGATGTGGAGCTGACAGCTCTCTGTTTCTCAAGCGTCTGTTTTAACCCCCGCCCCGCCTCAAATGTCCGTCCAAACACACAATGCTTCTCTGAGCTCCCCGAGAAGAAAGTTCTGCTCAGCTGAGGGGTCAAGAACAAGCCGCAAGCCGTCCTCACACAGGTCCGCGAGAACAAAATGACGTAATTTTGTTCTCATGGCCTCGAGAACAAGAAGAAAGTTGGTGGAGTATGTAGCAGCCTTAAGTTGGCAACAATGAAGTAGACTTTTAAGTATACAGAAAGTAACCTTTTAGGTTTGCTATGACTTTACTGATAATACACTTATAGTCCACTGTTTAGTGTTTAAAAATACATTTTCAAATATACTCAAAATTGCCTTAGTATACTTCTACTCCACCTTGAGTAAAATAAATATTATAAAATTTATGTCAGAAATAGATTCAGGTGTTTTATTTGACTTCACCGAATGGTCCAGTAACATTTGAACTCTCAGTATCAAAGAAACCAGTATGTTTGAAAATGTACTATGAATGTACTACTATTAAAGTATATTTTATTAGTAAATGCCAAGTAAACTTTAAGTATATTTCTAATAAGTACATAAGACAGTATACTTTCAGTTTACTATTTATTTAAAGTTTAAAATGAGTATACTTAAAGTATACTTGCATACACTACTTTTTGGTAAGGGTAAGTATAGGTTAAATATGTTAAACTTCTAGTATATTTATTAGTAAATGCCAAGTAAAATTTGTTAAGTATATTTCTTATAAGTACATAAATAGTAAACTGAAAGTATACTGTCTTATTTAAAGTTTAAAAATAGTATACTAAAAACATACTTGCATATACTACATTTGGTAAGGGTAGCTTTGAATGACTATTGGCAAGGCAAGGCAAGGCAAGTTTATTTGTATAGCACATTTCATGTACAGAACAACTCAAAGTGCTTTACATAAAACATTATATGCATCTTGCAATTATCTTGCTTTTAAAAATTGTTGAGCTTTGGCATTTGTACTGAATGTGGTTTCATTCATGCCTTTAATTCATTTTATTTTCAGTTCATTGTATCTATTTCCCCTTTTTATGTGTATTTTAGTTGTCTTGGTTGTAAAGCACTTTGGTCAAGTAAAATAAGGTTTAATTGACTTAATTTAGGAAAAAATTTTGAAAACACATGTATCCTTACAATAATTAGACAAAGAGTACAAAAATAATTTACGCTGAATGGTGACCTACTGGTTAAATTTCTCTTTTTCCCTTTTTTTAGAAATAATAAAACTATGATAGCCAGGTGTTAAAAAAAAAAAAAAAAAAAAGTCATTTGCTGTATTTCAGTCATTTAATTTTTGGGTAGACAGCTGACTGTGCACCAGTAAAAGGATGACAGCATGTTTGGTTTGCTGCTGATGATTTAATTTAAATAACTGAAGCTAAAAAAAAAAAAAAAAAAAAAAAACATAGTTGTTTTCTTTTCCTGATTTTATTTTGAAATGCAAAAACCTAAGAATGAGCCATAGATGGATTTAGTCACACTGGACTAAAAGTCGTATTTCTTTATTAAAGATAGGGCAATTTTTCAGATTTGTAGTATTTGATTTGTTACTGATAAAGATTCCCTTATCACCCAAATTCCAAAGATAATGCCTGCAAATGATTATAAAAATCCTAATTGAGAAGGATAAACTTGTGTTTTTGTGGATTTGTTCCACCACACAGACAGTACCCAGATGTCCCAAATGAACTCCTCTCACTGAGATAAGGCTGTTTTGGGATCTTTGCTCTTGGAGCAAAATATAGTTGTCACAAGCCTAGAGTGCCCTCATGTGATACTAGACAGTAATCTTTACTCCTCGGCTCCTCTCGGTCATTAAGAATAAACACTTAGAAATATGTTAAATTGTATACATGTTGATATATAAGTCACACTGGACTATACATTGCAGGAGCAACGTATAGTCCAAAAAAAGTGTGACTTATAGTCCAAAAAATATGGTATATGAATAAATGAATGAATAAAAGTTTCAGGGCATCCAAATTACATTTGTGGTTGACTTCTACTTCAAAGTAATAAGAAAGAAGTTTTAATGCCAAACATCTCCAAAGTAATTAATCAATCAAATTAAAAATCACAGAATATACACAGAAAAAAGGGTGAATATTTGCAGTGACATGACAGCAAAACCAGGGGACAAGGCTGTTCCATTACACCAAGTGAGGACCCCCAGTGTGTGGTAAATCTGTATTTAAGCTTAAATTATATTATAATGAGCTCCATCAAGGCTTAAAGTACGAGAGGGCTCTTTTGAATAATTCAATGTGAACCTTTGGGAAACAGAGCAAGACAATCCTGTGCCAGTCAACAGCCCTCTTTCCCTTTCCTTTTTTATTATCTATTCAAAAGCCATCAAAGTGAGCAAAACATACTGTATTCAGTGGATGCAAATATATGAATGAATAAATCATCTGCAAGGTAATCAACTCATGAGAAATCATAGTTTACCGTAGTTTACCTTTTTTTTTTTATCAGATATACCGGAAGTTACAGAAAACTCAAGGGATATTCAGGACTGATCCTTTGAAGGCTGTAAATACATGAACTGAATTATTCTTTATTTTAGCCAAAGAGGCTCAGCTGATTGATGGATGATGGATTGGTCTTTCGATCACAACTGCCCTACAGTTTTATTTAGTGTTAAAAAAAATATATTATAAGATCAAATGATGTTGTTTGCTAATCGTGGTGATGAATAATGCCAATAAATGTATGTGTTAAACAATTTGCTTTAAAAGATGGACAGTTCTTTATGTGCAATGATAGTTTTGGTTCGTGGAGTCTTCAGTCTGCCTCTTTTCATCTATATTTATTGTGTAACTGTATGTGAAGGTGGGGCATTTACATTTAGAAATGATGAGTGAGAAAAATAGCTCAAATAAACCCAAACTATTGTTGTGCTGAGAGTACCACTCTGCATTAATTTTGTTCAGCATCCAAATGTGTTTGCCTTGGCCAACAACCTACAATTATCATTCTGTCAGAAGATGCTGCGTCAGACAATGATTTTTTTTTTCTAATTTATTTTATTTCAATTTTTCTCATAATCTGCTTCACACTAAACAAATCATTTCATTGTTTTGTGACATGGAGTGACTGGGGCTGTTTTGTTTCAAACAGTGTGACAGTTTGTTTCCTTGTCAGCGCAGCTCTTGTCAGGGGTCACAGGAAGTGGCTTTTGAAGACTGTGACATGAATGAAATCTTTATTCCAGTGCTCTTTACAAAAATGCTCTAGACCTTCTGTCAGTTTAAACACATGAAAAACAGTCAAACAGTTGAGTAAACAGAAAAAAAAAAAACTTTGAAGACATTGTCTCGGAAATCAAAACCCACTCACTGTTTAATCCACATTTGTAGTGGCAGTTCCCACCAATGTTTTAACAAGTGCAGTGGCATATTTAAAGTATCTTTTGGTTGTTTCTGATTAGCTGCCACTGAACCTTGACTTTAATCCCATAAGCTCAGCCTCAAAGCATAGGCTCCGGACAAGCCTGATGATGGGGGGAATTGCAGAGTTGTTCTTCTAACTAGTTTTTCTAATCCATCATCCAAGGCTTATCACATGTAACCTTGGATGCAACAATCCCCCCGATGGCCTAGTCTTTCAGATCAGCGTACCCTAACCAAAACTTCACAGATTCACCATATCCAACAGAAAAACTGCTTTTTAACAACTAAGTTTTCTGTTACAAAGACGAAGAAGCCTGTGTGTGCTAAAGTTTGGTGTAACTTCTTGACACTGTGCAGACAAAAGCGCTGTGTGATTAACTGTGTGAAGTGAAGAAAAAAATTGCCAAACAGAGGTCACTCAAATAGTAAAACCTTTTAAATTCAATGCAAATCTCATTTTATTAAAGTTGAGCTTTCATGTATTTGAATTGTTACTGATTGAATATGTGAAAAAAAGAAAAAAAAATAGGAAAAAGCTTCCTTAAAGACACACAATGTAACTTTTAGACCTAACGAATGTGCGTTTCTGACTTGTTTTGATGGCACACCAACATTCCGTCCTTGCCCAGAGGCGTCACAGGGCTCAGAAACAGTAGTATGTAAGCTTCCCATCCAAGACGCGACTGTGATGTCGCAGCCGACTATTGGTTGCGCACCGTGTCACTTACTAGTAAATGGATATGAACCAGGTATGAACACTGTGGGTGTTTTGAACGTGCATCATGTCGGATTCGGTAACGAAATGCAAGGAAACCTTACCAGAGGAAGAGAGGAAAAGAAAGAGAGGAAGGGACAGAACAAGAGTGAAGATAATGCTGCGTTCCATTTGAACTCGGAAGTCGGAAATTCCCAGTTCCGAGTAGGAAGTTTCAACTGGAACGGCCCCCTGAAGTCGGATTTCCCACTCTGGAAGTCGGACAACTCTCGCAGCTCTGAGTTCAGATTTAAAGATGGCCGCGCCCAGTGTTAGCAGTTTTTGAAGCTCCTGTAATGTTACATTTATTTACACTTCTTACTAATATTTTGTTGTAGTAAATTAGTCGTACACGTAGTATTGGTTTATACAGATGTAGGGGGAAGCTGCTGTAGTGTAATCCACATTTTTCATGTGGTATACGTGAACTACAACGCCAGCTGTGCTAACAACGGTTAATGACAATAGCCTTAGCAAACATGTTGTTTTGCTAGGCTGCTAACTGGTTTTCCTACCAGTGAGCTGGAACGCAAGTTGGTCGAGTGTGACGTTACCCCCCAGTTCCCACTTCCCACTTCTGAGGAAAATGGAACGCAGCATTAGACTGCCTTTTACTGGCTGGAGTGAATCACAGTACAGGTATGATACAAGATAGATGCTAGTTTAGCCGTCAATAGGGGTCACTGAGAAAACTGCTTAAAATTCAGTTGTGTGTCTTTAACTTGGACACAAAGGCTTGATGAATATCACCCTTTGGCATCATTAACGTGTGGTTCGTGCAGATGCAAACAGTAGAAACTGATGCAGTCCATCGGGCTTTATGCTACAGGTGTGTAGGAGGAAATGTTCATGAAAAACAAGAAAGAAAAAAACATGTACACTCTCCTCTTGCACTAAACCTAGTAGAAAGCAACACTTCAGTCAGTCGTATTCCTGCTGTTAGAAGTCTTTATTCTGTTGCTCAGTCCTGAGATTCAGTGATTGAGGCAACTCCTGTATCTGTGTTCTTGTGTAGATGCAGAGAACTGATGCAATGATGCTCATATGCCTGATTGAGTTTAGATGGACTCAGTTACATGGTTAAAAATGTTAACAGTAATTGGATTTTCATCAGCCTTTTATGATTGGCATTTTGAAGTTGCGCAGCAGAAATTGTTGGTGGGAAATGTGAAATACTGCCTAGAGTTTTTTACTACATCTGTTTGAGGTGGTGTTACTGTAGCTCTCATTTATCTCTTCCTTCTAATCTTTAGATGGAAATTATTCATGCAAATCAGTTCTCATGTAGGTTATGAGTTAAATTGATGATCTGCTTGCTTTTCACAGAGAATAAACATCTCCAATACTCACAGATATTAAAAACAAAACACAACATATTCAGTTGCAAAACATTCCTGAAGGTATATCTTCATTTTCTTCTTGTTTATGGTATAGCATGTGCAGTGCACAGACAAATGTCCATAACAGAAAAAGAAAAAATGGTTTAACCCTTTTTATTTTTCTAAAAGTATCATATAAGTCTTAGCATGTAGGGATCACATTGACCTAATGAGAGTTTTTAAAGCAGTATAGTAGATTTTCAACCATTTTCTTACATAAAGTTTCATTTGCAATATTCTTTTTAAAAAGAAAGAAAAATAAATATCACATAGGTCTGAGATATCACAGTGACCTGATAAGATTTTAAAGCATTACACATTCAAGTTACTTCTCTGCCACATAAAAGGGTCTTCTCTGAAGATGGAGAGGTAGTAACAAAGATGAAGAATGGGCTGAAGTCTTTCTCAGTTCTTAAAAATAAATGTTTTTCACCCCCAAATGCCCAAAAAGCAACCAAATGTGGTGTAATAGGTTAGACCAGGGGTGGGCAACTCCAGTCCTTGAGGGCCGGCATCCTGCAGGTATTAAGAGTTTCCCTGCTGCAAAACACCTGACTCCAGTCAATGAGTAATTGAGTCACAAGGTGTGTTATAGGTTGTGTTTCCACAGGGGAACTCCACCTGGATGCCAGCCCTCTAGAAACAGTTTCCCATACCTGAGTTAGACAAACCAAAGGAGGATGCAAGCAGCAGCTATGGAGGGCTCAAAGCCCTTTTAACTTTTTCTTTGACAACTTTGCTTGTGTGCGAAACAAAGTGTGATCCCTGGGTGTGATAGAATTACCATAATTATCACACTATTGAGCTCACCTAAATATAAACTACATCCACTGACAAGACTTGTAAAGGCCACACTTGTCGATGCTGCAGATGTCTGCACTGTAACATGACATATTGATACAGGAAAATGTTGCACAGAAAGTACATTTTCTTTGAAACTTTAAATATATACCGGTAATAGACATAAATATCTACCATGAATGCTTTTTTTCTATGCCATTGTACATTATTCTACAATTTGAAATAAGTAAATTATGAGCAATCTTGCAGGCAGTGTTTTCCTTTAGTTAGCGACAAGTTATGTGCCCACTAGCAACTTTTGTTGCCGCTCACAGAAATCAGCCCATGAACAAAAAATATTTATCCCAGGTACAATTTTTAAGGAGAGTGTTACTTTAGAGACTATAAATACGTTTGGGGAAAATCAGAAGAAATTTCTGAAAATGAGCTCTTTCCAGAAGGATTTGCATTTCCCATGTCAGAAGGAACAGAAAGCACATGATGTCATGTGACAGGAAGAACTTTGAAACTATTTTCTATAAACTAAAACCCCTTGTCAAAGTTGTCTACTAGCATATTAAGTTGAAAAAGTTGCATTAGTACCATAAAGTGTTGATGACACGACCTTTAAAGTTATACCGTGTAACTTTTGGCCACTAACGGCACTAAACCTGTAACTTCCTACAGGCACCACAACTGTCTCAAAATTGAACAGTCTCAGTCTACGTTTTAGAAAAGTGTTGCAGACCACTTTGAAAAGCTGATTTTTAAGTCATCAAGCCATTAATCAAAGCGCTCCAGGATCCAATGAGAGAGACAGCCCGCTCCTGAGAAGTTACAATGCCTGGTTTTTGAGAATGGCAGCCCCCTCAGAGCAACGGCATGCGTCAAGTGCTCTATATTGACCACAGAAATCAGTTGTAGTTACTTATATTAATAATAATGTTAGAATATATCATAATATTTGGCTAACATTGGATTCAAAAGTTGCACGGTATCACTTTAACTTCAAGTAACTTTGCCATACAACAACACACAAGACAAAATAAGTAGTTCTGTGCAGTTAGAAGTTAATCAGACATGTATTTACGTAAATATCTGATATTTGGAGTGTTAGGAGTCTCAGCTAAAGGCTAATAGCTTTTTAGTCGTGAAATGAGTCGCCATGTTGTGTCGTCAGCGACTGTACAGAGTTGCGGTCCGCCCATTTAGTTACTAATCTGAGCTGTGGAAAACATGAAAGATGCTCCAGAACAGCTAGATTGGAACTGGATTGTGTGGTGGGACCATCAGCCAGTTCAGAAAAGTGTGAAAATGCTTAAGAATTTGGGGAAATCACATTTTACAAGCTAGAACCGGAGTAGACCTGTAGCCAGCTGCCTACAGTCTGTCTCCCAGCCTCAGGTCCACTGGTTCAGCTAAAAGCCTGCAAGACCACACCGAGGAACGACCCGGAACAACATAGACAACAGACCCACAAAGGAGTTTGACATACAGTAGAGCCAGGCGTGACAGAAAGGAGGCACTCCTCCCTGTGTTAGCTCGCAGCTAACGACAGCCGCAAGCTAGCCACGGTAAATAATTAGCCTTTAAAAAATGAGAAGATAACAACTTACATGGTTCCTGTGGAGTTTTAAATGGTTCCCTTTTATAAGGATGAAGATGGAGGAAAGGATGCAGCTTTGGAAGCAGCTGGAGGAGATCTGATGACCAGAGACATCCTCATATAACCGAGCAGCAGCTGTCCCGATACAGTAGCTGTTTGACCGATGTGATGAAGCATCGATGGATGAAAAAGAAAATTTCCGAGGAGATGATCGCAGTTTCATTGTGAAGTCTCACCACGCTGGAGCCTGAACTTTCAGTAAACTGATGCTGTACAGGAGAGACGAGCAGAGGTTCGCTTGCTGCCTGTTTTCCGATGAGTCCGACTCCAATCTGCTTCCTTATCCTCTTCAAAATAAAATTCTAAATCTGTAGTAAACCTAAATAAACTAACGCTGTACTAACGAGCTTTTAATCATTTCAAGGAACTTGAAAACCCCAATAAAGCCACTTCAATGTTAAATAAGCTGCAAAGATTCTCTTGCAGACGTCACGTCCGGTTTTGGCTCACAGCGCCACAGTCTGGTCAGAAAAGCAGTGATGTTTTCTAATAAGTCATTAATGCAGCTGTGCTTGTTTCTGTTTAGATCATCATGAAAGATGTTTTGGTCTATAAAACATGGCAAAAAATGTCAAAAACGTGTCATCAGCATTTTAAAGCAGAACTCAGTAACTTTTTCACCTCAATAAATGCTTTTCAGAATCCCTGTGGGACCAAACAAAGTGTTTACGGAGCGATTTGATGTTACCTTCCCTCCCGCCAGTATCTCTGGCCTGTAAGTGGTACTTGCAAGTCTGCTGTGCAGATCCGACACAGATCTTGTGACAGCAGAAACCGCTGTACGGCACTCAGGTCCCCTATCCACTGAACTGCTTCCAGCGCTGGTTTACGCCAGACCCAGACTAAAAAATGGTTCTTTAGCTTCCCACCACCTAAACACCGTTTTCTGGCTCTCAAAACCAACTCTTTGCTGGACTAGAGTGAAGATCTGGTTCACGTAGCTTGTGCCACTCTGGGTGAAGCAACACCGAGCCTCACACCCAAAAAGACTCAATAATTACTTTTCATGCCGGCAAAAAGTAAATAAAAGTTTTTATTATTACCTGAAACCCACCAACACCAGAGAAAAATATAATCCACGGCACATTTACCCACAAAATGCGGGTAAAACGTCCCACTGCAGGAGACACAGGACTCTGTTTGAGCAGAGGGAGACGATCTGCTGCTACCAATGTAGAAAAGTAGCATCAACAAGCTAGCAAAAGCTGAGAAATATATTCAGGGATCAAAATAGAGGAAAGATGAGTAGAGAAGACGTTTGTGTGCTGTTGGGGTGTAGGGGGAGTACGAACTTTACGACAGTGAAAGGAGGCCACTAGGGAGCCCCGAGCTGAAGTTACTGAGTTCTGCTTTAAGATGTTTTAGTATGATAATGACAGTGATACACTTGTGCAACAATTGTTGCCAGTGGGGCAAAATGAGTTCATGCCAAGCTTACGTGCAGCGGATCTGTTTCCTTCATTCACAGCCAGATCGATCGCCTTTAACTTGAAAGCAGCATCATATGCATTTATTCATTTTATGTGATGAGAGTGTGTATATTAAATACAAAACAGCTGATCTAAAGAATTTAGAGTGAGTGCATTTCATTTCATTTGAGTGGTTTCAGTGGTCCACTGTGAACTGTTTGGTAATTTCATTGGTCTGATGTAACAAAGCTCAATGTTTTGTTGGCGTGAAACTCGTAAGCCCATCAAAAGCTATCAATTAGCTGCATCATTGTTTAAAGCCTGGATCAGACTACACAATGGTTTTCATCACTCACGACAGTCGCTATGTCAGATTAATACATTGTGTCATAAAATCGGACAGTGTCTTGTTACCTGCGAGTGGTCACACTACAAGAATGTCACCAGACACAACAACTGTCTGATCATCGCGTGGTGTCCCAAGAGACGGTACAAGATGGGTTGGCGGGACAAGAAGCTGTCAATCAGTCCCTAGAGGACACATCAAAGATGCACGGAAACTGATGCCACTGCTCAACAAATTAGAGCCCTGCATTGGAACCCCAGGCCCGGGGCCCCGACAGCCGCTTATTACAGAGATGTGTGCTGTGTTTGTGTTTAACCAATTTAAACGGCACCACTGGAACGGAGCAACCGCTCCTCCCTTCTCCCCTCCCCGCTCTACGTCTCTCTCACATCCCTACTGTGCAGGTGACAATGTGCTTGTTAATAGATTGATAGTTCTACTG
>JALJCO010010431.1:0-290721 GCA_023101725.1 Atherinomorus stipes
GATAACCAAGTCATCTATCAAAAGGAAACTGTATGAAAAATGGCCTTACACCAAAGCCTTGGTCTAAATTTACTTAATACCATGCAAAACAACAATTTTCATTCTCTAGAGGGATTTTACTTACCCTTTTGGTGTTTTAAATCTGAAGGATGAATGCTGATTGTTGAAGCTGAAAATGCAGAAGAAAATGTCTGCTCTTGAAAAAAATATTGTAATGCCCCGTTATTTTGCAGTAGTTTACTGGTAGTCATTCTACTTGATTCTGACAACAGAAAAAGAAGTTATTTAACAATAGTCTACTGTACTTTGGAAAGACAGCACACTACTGCTAGATTTCTGCCGTTAATTTACAGAAATTTCTAAGAGTGTACATCTTATCTGGAATTCACGAGACCACAAAACAGGCTTGTCAGTTAAAATATACCTTGGCTCCATCAAAAGAATATTAACCTTCATCTACTAGTTTTTACAGTTTGAAGTGTTCTGTCCCAGTTTATAAAATATTGTCAGTTATGCTGATGGCCTCAGTGTCAAGAACTGTGGAGCCTCTAGCAGTTTCAGTTTATAGTGCATATTAGATATTAATTACAATTTCTCAAGTGAATCGGTTGCGTGACTAACGATTGAGAAAAAAATTAAACAAACCCAAATTAAGCTTATTAACTGCACTGTCTTTATTTCAATTTTGCAAGTGAGGTTGTAGCTGGTTTAAACAGCCTGTAGATAGTGAAGCTGCCATTAGCGCTTGCATTATCTTAGGCTGAATGAGATTTAACACGTAATATTTTATTTTGACATTACTAAAGCTGAACCGACTATAGATGAATGACCCATCTGTTATCAGAGCTGCAGCCTAAATGACAGTTATTCTGACAAGATGTCATCAGACCCAATGTTCAGTTTCAACTCAACTCACCTTTATTGTCAAATGTGCTGTATGGTACACATACAACACAGATGAAATTACAAACCTCTCAAACCCATGGTGCATAATAATATATAAACTATAAGATAAAAAATATAAAACATAGGAATCCGCTCAGATAACTAAAAATCTAAACACGAAACTAAGTTTAAATACTAAAGACGATTACAAATGTACAGATGGGAATGTAATGGTAAAGTTTGACAATGTAACATTACAATGGTCCTGATGGACAACAGTGCATATAGCCAATGTAAACGATGTAGCTAATAGGGATGAGCCGGATACTCGTTTCAGACGAGTATCTAGTACTGATAATGCATTTTTGACGAGTACGAGCATGATACGAGTAAAACTGGTCAATATCTGTGCTCGTGCTGAAGGAGAATCCTTATTTGATAACTGACTGTCTGCACGCTCTGTGATTGGCCAGTCACACACAGCACCCGCCCTCCTGCACACACGTCTCTGCAGTGCGAGCTGTCCTGCACTCTCACGCACACACACACAGTGATTGATCTCTGCTTGACTCGTGCTCACGTTGCTCTTTCGTACTCAGACTTTCTTCAACTCGTCTTTATTTCTGTTTGTATGATATTTAAAGTTACTTAGCGAACTTCTTTCATAACGTACGCGGTGTATTTGATAAGTCAGAGCTGAAAACGGCTGAAAAGTTGTGTCAGTCGCTGCCTCCACTCTGCCCCCCCACTCTGCCTCTCTCCTTTACCGTCTGCTTGCTTTTAGTTTGGCTGTGATGTAAAAACTTCTGAACTCGTTCTGAACGCGGTTTTTCAGAAGGATACAGTGAACCAGGCTGATATATTTCACCGTTTGTTCTGACTGGATGTTTACACGAATCACCAAGTTCACACAGATCATTAAAACATAAACAGACCAGTTACACACACACACGCACACAGCTGAACACACAAAGTAGCAGTTATTAACATTTTTATTGAAGGCTATATTATAAAAAGAAGAGTAATATAAATAGAGATGTCCCGATCCGATCACGTGATCGGGGATCGGGGCCCGATCACGTGATTTCAGACTCGATCGGAATCGGCTGTTACTTCCCGATCAGGGATCGGTTAAATGTTTCCTTTACTGATACGGCAGCAGCGGGCTGCTCCTCTTTTTCCTCTGCGTGGTTTCCTCTCAGTTTCGGTTTTATGACCAGCGGTTGGTTTGATTCTGCCTCATGTGAACCGCCCCGTCCTGCACGCAGCTCAGTGCTGTTTACAGCATCACCAGGCGGTGCAGGAGTTTAAATGTAACGCACCAGCAGGCAGCAGCCTGTTCACTCAGACATAACTACAGGGAAGGCGGCTGCAGCTGAACTGATGAGCTGCTTTTAAAAAGTTTGATCCATTAATCAAAGCAAACAACAATAAGTCAACATAACGTGTAACACGTGGTTCATATTTAGCGAAGCAACGCGACAATGTGCTGGTTTAAGGTTAGTTGTGCAGTAGGGCTGTCAAAATTGCTCCAAAATGACGTTCGAATATTTGCTCTAAAATTTACACATAATTCGAATAAATTCGAATATCCATTTGAGCAATGTGCAGGAGGACAAACTAATACAAGACATAACTACTTGTACAGACTCAGCCGACGAGCGTTTTGTGTGTTGCGCCATCTTGCGCTGCCGCCGTTGCCTAGGGAACGAGTCCCAATTACCTCCTATCTGCCAACATGGAAAGCAGCGTCAATATCTGGATTTACAATGTTGGACAGTCGTCTAAGGTCATGATAACCTATAGGTATGTTATCCAGAGATCTCTAAAGTATTCTGACATTTTATTTATTTACATCGGAGCATTGATTTAAACTATTATTCATCTCTGGAAACTGGCTTTAATAACAAGCCACACCGGAATAACACGGAAATGTCGTGATTACTTATCAAAGTTTAAAAAACCAAACCCTTTCAGAGCTCGTTACTTATCTATTTTGTCATAAATTTGGCTTTTGGTATTGTTTAAGGACTGTACAGACCACGTAGCCTTCACATGTCCTGCAAATGAGACTAAAGGCTGCAGGAAACCGTCTTCCTGATTTCTTTGTGTTTGCGACTGAACTGTTTTTATTTTCTGGTCTCAACGTTGCCCTGATCAGAGCAAATAACCTTATATTTCACAATATCTCCCTGATAATTCATTAACTTACAGCAACACTCAGCTGTCTCGTTTAGCATTAGCTAGCATAAAAACGTTATGCAGTGCCTCATTTTCGGGAGCATAGATACGTAAATTAAAGTGTCAGGTTAATGAGTGTTCATCATAATTTACCGTGTTTTTGTTGTTAGTGATTAAATCCAGTGTTTTCTCCAACGTGGCAGCAAGTTATTCCTCCTCTGTTCTGTGTGTCCGATATTCCTTCCTGATACGAACACACTGACATCAGTGGACTGAGCGCGAGCAGCAGAAATGTCCACTTTTGTCACAGACAGAAGAGATCTTCATGAAATAAATGTCTGCGATCTTCTTATTCGCTTATTACCACAATTAAAGTTTTCCAATACTGTTCCAACAACCAGGAATGTGACGTCCTTCCAGATTTCCTCCATGTTAAGAAAAAAGTCCCATTCTCATCTGTTCTAATTATGTACAGAAACACTGCCCAGGCAATAGTGGACGGTCTAGTTGTGGCGTTTAGCCGGTTTCGTCTATGTTTTTTTTTTTTTTTTTTTTTTAGTGTTTATTTCATTATTAACATCTTTAACAATGCCCTGGAAATTAGAAAATGAACTCGCAGTTCCCCCACCCCCGCATCTCCTTAACTTGTGCGAGCGATTAAAGATCCCGACAAATTGAAATGAAATTAACGGATAATGATGCTCGAGCAGCTGCAATAAACATGGAGCAACTTGAAACAGTCGGCCTGTAATCAAACCAGTGTAGCAAATGTAGGCCTAATAATAATAATAGGCCTAAAATAGGCCGTTTTTCCCACCGTTTATTTAAAGTTCGAATATTAATTTTCACGTTCGAATCTTGGATTTTTATTAATATTCGAACATATATTCGAATTTAGAATATTCGTTGACAGCCCTATTGTGCAGCGCGTGCATCGCTGCGGGTTTGACGGGGCTGCTGGTTGACGTGACCCGCGGAGAAGTGACAGAAAAAAGAAAAGAAAGCTTTGTTTGCCATTAATGAACGGAGTAAAACCGAAGCACACATTACATTAGGCCTATCTGTTGTTTCAGAGTTTATTTGAAATCTAGTGTTGGTTTTATTTGCTGTCCAAAAATAATCATGTGTTTCTAAGCTTCAGAGAAATGGAGAAATAACCAGCTTCCTTTGTGATTTCCACAGACATGCATAAATGATTACTTACTCATTAATTTGACGTTAGTTTGGTATATAAATGTATGCTAAATATGTTTTCTTTTTTAGAATATGGCTGGAAGAATGTAATTGATCAGAGGAGGTGTCATAATAAAGTAAAATAAGAATAAATAAAACGAAAAAATACAACAAACATGGCACCTCCTGATTCCCCAATTGCACCTTCGAGCTGATAGGATTCAGAATCAGATTAGGCTGCAGTGTTTCCCCTACAGACCACTGCTGTAGGGGAAACACTGTCTTTTTCTCTTAAATTTTCATTTTATTATAGAAGTATCGGATCGAGACTCGGTATCGGCCGATCCTCAAAATCAAATGACTCGTACTCGGAATCGGGGGCAAAAAACCCTGATCGGGACATCTCTAAATATAAATATTACAAACTAAGCTTTAAATGCTGTATATAGGCTTTTTATAGGCTTTGAATACAGTAGATATTTTAACTGTTACACAGCGCCACACACACTTTCTCTCTCTCTCTCTCTCCCTATACTATGAGTGATACACACACACCTTAATCATTGTCTAACTTTGTGTGGGGAAAAAAACAGAATGTTAGGTAATTAAATAAATAAATAATTAAAATTGAATGAATTATTGAGAAAAAAATTCACAAGTTGATCATAAAATAAAACAGAAAATAGACAAAAAATAAAGTTGTGTTAAGTATAAAAACTTGTTCATGCATACTTCGTAGTTCATAATTTCAAACTGGATGCATTGTGTGTACTGAAAAATATTCATCTAATGATTTTATTTAAAAACAAAATACTGAAAATATTTCCTTTGCTATTGTGATCAAAAACATTGAATCTCAACTCTGAGGCTGTTCTGTAAATAGTGATCAAATAAACAACAATTAAGAAACTTCTGATCAATTCGTATCAATTTCAGACTAAAAATTATGTGCTGAGTCAAACCCCACCCACTTCCGCTTAAACCACACCCACTGCCGGTTTAAGCCCCCCACTCCAAGTACAGATACAGATAATGGTGTACTCGCTCATCCCTCGTAGCTAACATGTACAGCAGGTTATTAGCAATGTAACAGTACAGTGGCAATAGTGTAAATAATGCGTATGGCAGAGTAAACTGGGCAGCAGTCCTGATGGATGCAATGGTGTGACGTGTGTTAGTGCCATTTGGTGCAATGTTCTGCAGTGTTGAACTGTTGCCATTTTCTAAAGTCAAAGTCTGGACACATTTTCTCATTTGAATGAGAATGAGAAGGTGCATCCAAACTTTTGACTGGAAATGTAAGTCCCTGGTGAGCGTACCATCTTGATATTAGAATTTGTAACATTCTGTTGAAGAACAAGCACTGTTGAGTAAAATTTTACACAATATGTAAATATTTATCGTCTGAATTCTACATTGCAAAAAGTTATTAATCTAGATTAATGTTATAAATTAGTGTCTAAACAATTTCATTCATACCATGGATAATAATGCCCAAAAATCATGTCTTGTGTGTGGATGTGTGTGTGTGTGTGTCTGTCTCTCCCCCCCATTGCTTCCCCCACCTCCCTCCACCGCTGGTAACCCTTAGTAAGACTGAGGTTAACACCATCTGCGATCAACTACATCTGCCTGTCGCCAGGTCCCGGATGTGTGGCACAAAAGTTTGAATTTAAAGCAGAACTCAGTAACTTCAGCTCGGGGCTCCCCCTAGTGGCGTCCTTTCACTGTCGTGTTCAACCCCCCCTTACACCCCCACAGCACACAGACGGCTTCTCTACCTGTCTTTCCTCTATTTTGATCGCTGGATATATTTCTAAGCTTTTACTAGCTTGTTGATGCTACTTTGCTGCGTTGGTAGCAGCACCTCGTCTCCCTCTACTCAAAGCAAAGACCTGTCTCTTCTGAAACGGGACGTTTAACCCGCGATTTGCGGGTAAATATGCCGTGGAATATATTTTTCTCTGGTGTTGGCGAGGAGCAGGTAAGAATACGAACTTTTATTTACTTTTTGCGGACGTGACAAGTGATTATTGAGCCTGAATCAGTGATGCTTCACCCGGCGCCCAGGCAGCGCAAGCTACGTGAATCACTCTGGTCCAGCAAAGAGTTGGTTATGAGAGCCAGGAGCCGTGTTTAGGTGGTGTGAAGCTAAAGAAATGTTTTCTTCGACTTAGCGCTGGTAGTCTGGTTCAAATCAGAGCTGGAAGCAGCTCGGTAGATAGGGGACCTGAGTACCGTACAGCGGTTTCTGTTGTCGCAAGTTCTGCTCGGGTCGACGCAGGCAAAGTTGTTTTTAGCTGCTCGCAGGCCAGAGGCCCCGGCGGGAGGGGGGGAAACATTGAATCGCTCCGTAAACACTTTGTTTAGCCCCACGGGGATTCCGAAAAGCATTTATTGAGGTAAAAAAGTTACTGAGTTTCCCCTTTAAGAACTGAATTATCCAGCACCAGTCAGGTTCATTATCCTGATCTGGTTTTCTATCCAGCACCAGTCAGGTTCATTATCCTGGTCTGGTTTTCTATCCAGCACCAGTCGGGTTCATTTATCCTGGTCTGGTTTTCTATCCAGCACCAGTCAGGTTCATTATCCTGGTCTGGTTTTCTATCCAGTACCAGTCAGGTTCATTATCCTGGTCTGGTTTTCTATCCAGCACCAGTCAGGTTCATTATCCTGGTCTGGTTTTCTATCCAGCACCAGTCAGGTTCATTATCCTGGTCTGGTTTTCTATCCAGCACCAGTCGGGTTCATTTATCCTGGTCTGGTTTTCTATCCAGCACCAGTCAGGTTCATTATCCTGGTCTGGTTTTCTATCCAGTACCAGTCAGGTTCATTATCCTGGTCTGGTTTTCTATCCAGCACCAGTCAGGTTCATTATCCTGGTCTGGTTTTCTATCCAGTACCAAGCAGGTTCATTATCCTGGTCTGGTTTTCTATCCAGCACCAGTCAGGTTCATTATCCTGATCTAGTTTTCTATCCAGCACCAGTCAGGTTCATGATCCTGGTCTGGTTTTCTATCCAGTACCAGTCAGGTTCATTATCCTGGTCTGGTTTTCTATCCAGTACCAGTCAGGTTCATTATCCTGATCTGGTTTTCTATCCAGTACCAAGCAGGTTCATTATCCTGGTCTGGTTTTCTATCCAGCATCAGCTCACAAACTGGTTTAAACATCTCATTTCCTCTAGAACAGGTTTATATTGAGCTCTTGGACAAAAAACTAAATAACTGATTTTATCAGGTTTACATGACAGCATGTCATAGCTACTCTCTGAGTTTCTCTATGATGCCCACGGACACGTGCACGTCCACGGGATGAGCGTGCATGACGCCTCAGACAGTGCGCGCGTCTGAAAACACGTCAACCAGCTGAAACTCAGACACAGATATCAGTTTAAACTCTACTGAGGAGATGAAGATGGAAACACTCACCTCCTCTTCACTTAGCTACTTGTGAGAATGAGCACGTTGCGGGAACGTGCACAGCTGATACCGCTTTTAAAATCACGTTAAATTATGTCAGCATGTCACCTTAGATCTGAACTTTAAGAATATAGCACTACTTCATGGAATGAAACGAGTTTTATCAGGAATTATACAATCCTTTATGGTTTTCTGTCCTCTGTTTTTTCTGTCTTTTTTTTTTTATCAGTTTGGAAACGCGACATGACTTAACAGAGTGTATCTGCTTGTGATTATTTATTCTGATTAACACAAATGCTGTGACTGGAAGGTTACTGTTACAGAGTCCATGAATGCATCATTCAGCAGAGATGATTTGTAGTTGTAGGTTATCAACACAGCAGCTATCACACTTACTGGTGTTCATCCTCCCAATGCTGAGACGCTGATGGGGAAACACACTGATTTTGCGACTTTTATTCAGCTCCCTTGGTTGGTGGAGCTTCAGCTCAACAATCTCTCATCCATGTTGTTACGAGTTGTTAGAAACAGGATGGTGATGCTGCGCGGGTCCGTTATGTCCGGTGGCAGCAGGAACTTAATGAAACAATAAATAAATAAATAAACAAATCCTGCACTCAACAGTTCGGTACAGGATCGTGCCGAACCGTGAGTAGCGTACCGAACAGTTCCATACAAATACATGTACCGTTACAGCCCTATCTTGCATTAATTGCCGTTCACGTCAATGTCAAATGTTTTTAAAGGCCCCGTAGGGAATTGAACCCCATCCCAACACTGGGAGCACCATACCAGAGCCTTTGGCTTATTTTTGCAAGACATGACTAAACCTGCATCCAGAACAGGATTTTGGTGTCAACATTTTATATTATAGGCAGGATAGGGGATGCTGGGAAAACGGTTCGAGCAAGCTGAATTTGAGAAAATATGGAGGACAGAGCTTGACTATTGTCAAGATACGGTATTTATGGGTTTACTGTTCATTAGGGATTTAATTGTTCCGATATTATGTTGGAATACAAACATTGGTTATTATTATGATTTTGCTGCTTATTTAAATGTTAAAATTTATACTTTGAAAAGATAAATGGTACAGTGAGATTGACTGACCAATAATGTGAAATGGAGAGGGGGTGGGACTTTTTATAAGTGTTTACTTCTACCCACTTCTTCATTGGACATATATTTGGGTTAAATTGCTTGTTATAGTTAATTGTTGATCCCTGTTAGACAGGGTAAGTTTTGTATTTTGTGGGTTTTTTTTGTCCAAAAATAATTAAATTAAATGAAATATTCAACTTTCGGTTTTTGGAGAACAGAATGATGCAGAATAAATATTTAACCATTGAACGATGTTCATGTGCATTAAAAAGTTTAGAGAAAGTTTAATTCAGTTCACCTGGAAAGGTTGTAGTAGATTTTGGATTTATTCTGACATCATACAAAAAGCCAAATATCCTTAACTTTTTGTGAGTAATGTATTTCACCTCCAACTTCTTCTGCAGCGTAAAACGTCCTCACTGCAAACCCCACCACCTCCATGACTTCATCCTCATCCATTTTTTTCTTTTAAGAGCAAACAGCAGCAGATAAGAGCAGCGAGCAGCCATGTTGGTGTCGGTTGGTCTGCACTGTGAGACGCTCACGGTGAGTCGCGACCACGCGCGAGGAGGGAGGGGGCGCAGCTAACGGCAGTCGAGTTTGATGGACAAAATAATCATTCAGTCAATCAGCACGGACCGTTCACAACCCCATCCAATGAAATGAGGTTTGTTCTGTCCTGTTCGTTCCACAGGTGATTAATTTTTTACATTTTTGTGTCAGAACATTTAATTGATTGTCTGCAATCGAGGTGTGAAGAAGACTTAAAGCAACATAGTAAAAAATGCTCCTGGAAAACATCCTCCACCTGCCTTTAACGCAGGAAACACAACCGTTCTATTTTTAAACCACTGCACACACATAATCCAACAGTTTCAAAATAAAACAACACATTTACGATAAAGCAGTCTTGGAAAACATTTAAAGATCTTCAGATAATCCTGAAAAGCAAACCATGTACAGTTTTATGGAACTGAGGGAATTTGGTTTCAAATGACACACAGAAGACTAATATTTGCATTTTGATATGGATCCTACACTCAGCATGACCTTGGATGCTTTCCTAGACTGCCCGTCTTGTCTCCATATTATAATCTACTCAAACGTACAATTTACCGCCTCATGGTCACTAAAATAAGTTGCTGCAACTGTACAGCAACTCTACACCGCTGTCAATAAGGATTTTATTGGTTTAATGCAGTTTTAATTCTCTTTTCCAGTTTTACCTGTGTTTTCCTATGTGGGTTTCCACATATGAGGCAGGGCTGGACGATATATAAAAAAAAAACATCCATAAAAATAAAAAAAATTGTATTGATCGATATATATATATATATATACATATATATATATATGTATATATATATATATATATAGCCATTTTAGGTGCAGCACTGGCCATTTAAAGGGGAAGTTTGTTTTTTTTTTCAACCTGGATCTATTTTCTAGCATGGAATCCGTTCATTTCCTCCCCCAGACAGTTTTGGTGCAACTTAATTCCTTCAGGAGATATTTAGATCCACTCCAGATCAGCATCACAGCAGATCATGTCCACTATAATGGAAGTGATGGGGCAACCTGGCGCAGCCTCTAAAGAAGACATTTTCTGTCACAAACTCCTTCATTTCACCAATGTTTTCTTACCAAACATTAGTCAGACCCCCCTGTGAGTTCGAAGCGGCTTTTTTTGTGGAGATTTGTCCTTATATTGGACATACGCTGATCTGGAGTGGATCTAAATATCTCCTGAAGGAATTCAAGTTGCACCAAAACTGTCTGGGGGAGGAAATGAACAGATTTGATGCTAGACAGTAGGTCCAGATTGAAAAAAACGAACTATCCCTTCAAGCTTTTGCTGTATGACCGACTCATAATAAAGATCACACTAACACTGAATTCCAGTCCAGCCTTTACCTGGGTCTGTGTTTGTGATTGGCGCCGCCATTACGGTGGGGACGAGTCCCAATGACCTCCTATCTAACATGGAAAGCAGCGTGAATATCTGAATTTACAACGTTGGACAGTCGTCTAAGGTCATGATAATTTATAGGTATGTTATCCAGACATCTCTAAAGTATTCTGACATTTTTTATTTTATTTTTTACATCGGAGCATTAACTTAAACTATTATTCATCTCCAGAAACTGGCTTTAATAACAAGCCACACTGGAATAACACGCACATCTCACAATTACTTATCAAAGTTTAAAAAAATAAACTCTTTCAAAGCTGGTTCCTTTTCTATTTTCTCCCATATTTGGCTTTTGGTATTGTTTAAGGACTGTTAGACCACGTAGCCTTCACATGTCCTGCAGGTGAAGCTAAAGGCTGCAGGACACCGTCTTTCTGATCCGTTTGTGTTTCTGACTGAACTGGTTTTATTTTCTGGTCCCAACGTTGTCCTGATCAGAGCAAATAACGTGATATTTCACAATATCTCCCAGATTAGTCATTAACTCTCAGCAACACCACAGCTGTCTCTGTTAGCATTAGCTAGCATGAGAACGTTATGCGGTGCCTCATTTTCGGGAGCATAGATACGTGAAATAAAGAGTCAGATTAATGTGTGTTCACCATAATCGACCGTGTTTTTGTTGTTTGTTGTTCGAACACACTGACATCAGTGGACTGAGCAGCATCGTCCACTTTTGTCCCAGACAGCAGAAATCTTCATGAAATCAATGTCCATGATCTTCTTCTTCAATTATTACCGCATTAAATTTTTCCTCTGATGTTCCAACAACCAGGAAATGAGATAAAGAGGCAAGTGTCCTAGAGAATGATGTTTCCTCCCTCAGCTTCGTCACTTCTTCGTCTCGGTTTCGTCTCAGCTCCGTCTCATCGTCATCACTGTAAAAAATATGAGCTACAATTGTAGAAGACTTGTCCCCAGAACACCGGCTCCTCTGCGTCCCCCTGTTAGACTTGGCCTTTATAAGCTGTCATCAGCTCATCATTCAATGCAGCTGTGTTTGACTCTGGGTCACAGCTTGCCACTTAAGGACTGTGCTTGAGTTGTGTAACAGTCTGCTTCTATGTCTGTAGTTGTTGCTCATCTGAGGCCTGTACGACGAAGCCGGATCTTCTCTTATCGAGGTAACTTCGAGGTTAACCCTGGGTTTTTCATCCTATGACGCTGGTTCACTTCTGATCGGGTTATATCTCCCCGGTAACTTATGCTGAACGCCTAACCTGGTCCGGACCAGGTTAAGTTCTGGATAAGAGATCTCCAAGTATAAAAGCACCACCCCCTGACCAATCAGCACTCTTGGAAAATGGCCTGCCCATTTTTAGAAGATCCTGTCGACACTGGTGCGCAGATCGTGAGAGGAGTTCTTAGAAGAGAAAGAATATTCAGAGATGGTGCAACCCTTTTTGATTTGCCACGTGACACTTTATATGAAAGATATAGGTTTTCCTCTGCTGGACTCCGTTACATCTGTCAGCTGTTAGAGCCGTACATCACAAATGTACCGCATCGCAGCCGGGCACCGACAACACCACAGATGCTCTGCATCACACTGAGGTTTTATTATTGAATTGAATTAATTTTGATTTAGACCAACGCCTCACCTCGAGTGAAAAAAAAAATAGTGCTGTACTGATGTAGCTAAATAGCTTATTTTTTGTAGCCAAATTATGCTCATGGTCCCACTCAGTAAAACGTCATTCATTCATTCATTCATTCACTGGTAGTTTGATGCACACCGTTGGCGACACTGAAAACGTATGCAAAAACATGTCATGTAATACCCGCTTTTTCCCTGTGGGCTGCACAAATATTAAATGAAATTCCATTCATTCATGAAAGAGTGTGGCAGCATAGAATCTCGTCAATGGCCGGTTTGGATTATATATTTGTATTTGTTCTTTACTTGTTCCCATGATCGTCTTGCACTGCTGGGGTTGCATCTGAAATAATGTGATTAAGAGGTCACACATGTAGAAAACATGAATTTATGTTATGTCATTAAATCCTTCTGGAGTGTAATCCCTGGTCCACGTCTGCTTGTGTTGCTTCCCTTCCTCCCCAGCACTGACAGGGTGGTAACAGTCGGAGCCTACTGGCCCTCGCGCACCGTCGGTGTCCAGTCAGATGGGCTTTTACTCGAGCATAGGGTTATGGCGTCATGCTGAAGTTTCTTTTCCACATCTGTAGGCAACAGTCGGGCTTTTATCAACCAGAAACTCCACAGTACGAATGAAATGTGTGAGACACTTCGGTGTAAGTTGATGGGCCAGAGATCACCACTGGGCTGGTGTGAGTCGCCAGAAGGCTTCGAAGAAATCATAAACTTCATAAATGAGGAGATAAAAGTGTTTTTTAAAGGTGACTTCGGCATGAGTAGTTTAGTTGATTAAAAATGTGTTAACAGATTATTCTCCCTTGATTACATCTTTGGCAGATATATTATTATTTATCATTTTATTGGTTTTACAATAATCTGGCACCCCCCTGAAACAGGGCTGGGCGATAAACCGAAATCTTACCCACACTGACATTTACGGCGATAACCGACGGTTTGTTTATTGGAATTGACCTGTGGCTAAACCACGCCCCCAAAAGCGATGAGCCAATCAGAGCGCGCACAGCTAACCCACTACACTCGGACATTCCCCGCTTGAACGTTGTCTGTTTGTTTTTGTTCGTTTTTATGTGTTTTGTTTAGTTTAAAATGGTCAAACAGTGTGCATGGGGTACATGCATCTTCGACACTAGGTACCCTGAGAGGCTGGGTGACGGGGGGTATTTTTTGCCCTTTACCAAGCCACATCAAGCCAAAGTTATGCTGCAGACCACAACATCAACTGAATATGGATAAAATGAACAAGGATGTCTACATCTGTTCTGAGGTAAGGCATCCCTAACGTTGGTTTAAGTTGGCTAACGCTAGCCAACCGTGCTAGTTTTGGTACTTTGGTAACGGTACATAAGAGGTACAGTATAACTGTTGTGTAGTAACATCCATAACGACACGCCTCTGGCTTCCAAGCTGCAGACAGGCTCTACTCCGCTCCCGTGGCTGTTTGATCAGTTTTTTTCAGACGATCACTTTTTGGCACAACACTGGCAGTCGTGCAGTAGTTTGTACAAGAAACAGGCCCGGATTTAGACAGCCCCACTAGGAGGTGCAGGTAGCATATAAGGGGGGGCAAGGGCGGCGCAGCCGGAAAATTTTGAGGGTGTCAAATCACCCAAACCCCTAAAATGCATAGAAAACTATACTAACTAACTATGCTATCATCATGGCAGTAGGGGAGAGCGGGGTAATGTGAGACACCTGCTATTTCTTGGCAAATAAACACATTTGTGGTCAGGCGACCAGAATGTTTTCAAGCTCCTCCCATTACCCACTTACCAGGAAGGAGAAGTTGTGCTAGTACTATGTTAAGTATGTTTTTTTTCACAAAAATGTGTTTTTTGCATGTAAAAGTAAATTTTGTGTCAAAGCAAATTAATTCAGGTAGAAAAACTTCTATCAAGCATGTTGATGAACCTCTAACATGTAAAACCATGTACTTGATGCTGGTTAAAGATTTGCCGGAATTGCAAGATATGTTGTTTTTTCTAAAAAAGTGGCTCTGGGGTAAAGTGAGACAAATGCTGTGGGGTAAAGTGAGACACTGTCTTGAAGCACAAGTTTAGTTTAGTCTTAAACATGTTTTTTTGTAATATTAAGTTACATATCGTCGCTGTCCGATGAAAAACACGCATCTCCAAAAGTCTTACTTTTCAGGAGCATGAAAAAACTGTTTTTCTTACAAACTAATTGACAAAATAAGGCGAAGTCTGGGTTTATTGACATTTTTTAGACCCGGAATGAAACCTTGTGCTCACAATCATTGATGACCGGTTTAAATTAATTTTAACGGACATGCGTGTATTTTTGACAGCAAGCGGACATACGTGTTTCTATTATTATGTACTCTTACGAGGTCCGGTTAACATGTGGGCCTACGGTTTCCTCTTTATGTCACACCAAGCTGGTAAACTATTTATAGCAAGTTATGCTACATTTCCGCTTAGCATGTGATGCTAATCAAGGGTTTTTCTAAGCATTTTATATTAATATCAGGGTAATTCACGGGCGAACAGCTGTCAGATGTTGACGTGAGCGCGTCACATAATGCTGAGTGCTCGTGCGACTCTTACTAATGCGGCTGTATTTAACAACATAATGTACCGACGTCAATTTAATTAACTTCGATCATCTGAAAAAAGCATTGTGCTGTTCAGTTATGCTTATCCTGGACAGAAAAACTATTTTACCTGTCAAATGTTATCCTTCTGAACTGCAGACATCCTCTGCTGCACTGCACCCTGTGACGTATGTCCAAGCCTTACTACAGGACATAACTGTCCCACAGAAAAGACACCTCTGATGTAAAAGGCACTTCTTCCAAGTGGGACAAAAATGAGGATGCTTTTCCTGACTGCCTGGCCAGTAGAAAAACATTTTACTATCCCCAAAACTGATGAGGTGCATTTCATCTGCCTTGTACTGTTTACAGTCAGCAGCTAAGTAAACACTCAAACCAGCTGTTTTTTGTTTTCCAGATGAAATCAGATCTCATTTAAATCTAGAAAGAGGTTGGTTGCTGCTGCATTCCTGTCTGTGGTGAACTACAGTTAACTCACCTGCCTCCTCTAGAAGCTGACAGTCCCTGGATACCCTGCATCATGGAGCTTCCAGATTTACAAATACAATAAAACTAAAACTTCTTGTTTTACTGGACTGTTTTAAAAGGATGTTTAGCAACTTGAAGATGAACACATCTGGCTGCAGATACTTCCACTGATGTTCCTGTTTATTTTAATCTCGGTCATTTTAATTAAATTTACCTGATACAAACTTTACTGAAATCTTGTACATTTTTAATTAAACTGTGTACAAACTTTAACATACTGCTGCTCATCTTGGCTAGGGCATTCTGAAAAAAAGAGATTTTGCATCTCAATAAGAAACTAATTTTTAATACCAATATGGAAGAGGTGCTTTTTTCCCAGCATACCTGTTGTCTCTTCAACAGCACACCCAATGATGCTATGTCTAGTAAGTTATGAGCTATTGCTATACATGTTAACCAGTTACCATTCTATACTTATACACTGAATATTAGCAAATACCAGGGTACAAATAAAGTCAAACTGATTTCATTAACACTCAGTAGTGACTGAAATTCATGTCAGAAAATGAAGACATTAAACTCACACAAGTTGGCACAAATACAATCAAAGAAGAATAAACACAGACCAATCAAGAATAAATTAATTGCTTGGTACTTTAACTTCAGATAAATAACACTACAAACAAAATAGTGTACGATAGTTTCACTAGTTCTGTGCAACAGAACTGTGTTGCACAAGCAAAACTGTTGCAGATGTTGCAGAGTTTTGTCTGTTTTGTCTGTGCAACAGACAAAACACTGTTGCAGATGTTGCAGTTTTGTCTGTGCAGCAGAACTGTGTTGCACAGACAAAACTCTGTTGCAGATGTTGCAGTTTTGTCTGTGCAGCAGAACTGTGTTGCACAGACAAAACTCTGTTGCAGATGTTGCAGTTTTGTCTGTGCAGCAGAACTGTGTTGCACAGACAAAACTCTGTTGCAGATGTTGCAGAGTTTTGTCTGTGCAACAGAATTGTGTTGCACAAACAAAACTCTGTTGCAGAGTTTTGTCTGTGCAGCAGAATTATGTTGCACAGATAAAACTCCAACAGTTTTGTTTGTGCAACATAGTTGCAGCATGCCGATCCAGCCATTTCTGTTTTTTATTAGCATCATCATAAATGTGCACGTTATTTGATAACAAACAGAATCAAGTACATTTATATCTGTGTTCATTTGTTACCTTAAAAAAAAAACAGGCTTAATGTTTACGTCAAGCTGGATGTCATCACTCACATGGCAAGATAAATAGTTTATTCATTCAACAACAGCATCGGATCGATGTCGGCCGATACTCAGCCCAGGTATCGGACTGGAAAAACCTGGATCAGTGCATCTCTAGAACAAACTAAACCCTTCTGCTTAACATTGTGTTATTGACGTGTGTGTGTGTGAGTATGTGGCTCCGTCCGTCCGTCCCGCCATCACTCGTGTTGAAGTCCGCCGTAGAAAGCGTGGGAATCTTTTGACATAACCCTCTTCAGCTCTTGAAGGTGTCTAAACTTCAAGTCTTTTTCTTTCTGCATCTGTAGAGCGACGTCACCATGGTGATGCTCTTCTTCCTCAGAGATGGTGGGGGGGGCAGATAGGGTTTCCAGTCGTCTGAGTGGCACAGCTTATAATCCAGCATGCCATCCACGTTGTATCTAATTGATGGACAAGAACAGCAGAGACAGCAGAGAGCAACGTCACCATTGTTTCGCATAATTTCAAGTATCGGTCTCTGCCAGTCACGTGACATTTGTTGGTAAGACGCCATTTTAGGTGGAAAACAGTCAGTGGTCCCGTTTATCAAACAAGCGTGGAAATGAGCGCACACATGATCATAAAAATGATCTCATGATTGTATCCACATGTGATTTATGAATGTTCGTGTCTGACCAAACAACAGAATCTATGTCAGAAATCCCTCCTCATCCAGCTGTTTCTGAAGCAGCAGCGCAGACAGCTGGAGGCGGATCTGAGCCTGACCCGCATAGGGACTGAAGAAAAGATAACTTTCATTAGCTAAGCTAAGAAACAGTCTGCTGACTGAGAACTTATAGACAACAACATTATGGTACAGATTACTTAATAGAAACGACGGATCGCCTCCTGTGTCCTCCGTGTCTCAGTGGGAGCTGCAGGTGTCATACCAGCCGGCAGATCTTTACAGCAGTGTTATAACTTCTGATGAAGGTGACAACTGATCGCCAAACATGTCAAGATAAATCAGACTTTATTATCTCACTGTTGATGTCTGAATGAAGAAAGAAAACTCAGCTGCTTGTAAGAAGTGGGACAGTCAGGCTGCAGAAAGGCGCAGGTGCATCGGACCAGCAGGAAACGCTGCTGTAGACTCAGAGAAAGTTTGCAACACAACCCTGACCTGTGTGGAGCTGTACGGCATCGCTGGAGCTCCTTTCCCCCTAAGAGTTTATTGACAAGTTAAAGAACAGAAATACTAGTTTATGAACATTATTTGCAGCCAGAAGCGCTGGTAAATGAAGCTCCCAACAGAGTAATGCAGGAGACAGGAGGTAATCCGTCCTATTAAGCAATCTATACCTTTGTTGTACAAGTGCTCAGTCGGTAGACTGTTTATTAGCTTAACTAATGAAAGCTATTGTTTATGCCCCTATCCGGGTCTGACCCGTATCCGACCGCCTCCACCTGCAGCGCTGCTGCTTCAGGCTAGACACAGCTGGATGACGTAGATTCTGTTGTTTGGTCAGACACAAACATTTTAAAAATCACACGTGGATGCAATCATAAGATCAGATATGCGCTCATTTCCACGCCGGTTTGACCACTAACTTTTTTCCACTTAAAATGGTGTGAAACCTGGTTACTGCTGGTTAAGCAACAAATGTTACGTCACTCAGCAGAGACCAATTATCAGATTGCCAACCTTCCCAATACCAACCTTCATTTTCAGATTCTTCTGGGACACAGGAGAGTCATCTTTGTCACATCTGAGTGAGTCTTGGGAGAGAAAGAGAAACATGTTTACACAAAGCTTACACAAAGAGACAAAATTATCCTGAAAAACAGGCAAACAGGCATGCATAGATTACACACTGATGATACATATCCGTCAGAAATCTAATGTACAAGTAAACAACAGCACAAGGTCTGTTAACGGACTTAGCAAATCAATCAGATACAAAAGAAAACATTACTGGAGACTAAAAGCAGCAACAACATGTTCTCTGCTGCAAAAGAAACGTGTCAACAAAATGCCAGCTGTTACCCATCTAATTGCCATACAATGCTGCATTCCGTTTACCTCGAAACTGGGTAGTGGGAACTGGGGGGGACCGACAAACCCGACCAAACTGCGTTCTAGTTACTGGTCTGAAAACCAGTTAGCAGCCTAGCAAAACAACGTGTTAGCTAAAACGAGCTGGTGTTGTAGTTCACATATACCGCATGGAAATTATGAATTACACCACAGCAGCGTCCCCCTATATCTACATATACCAACACTATGTGTACGACTGGTTTCATGCAGCAGAAATAGTAAGATGTGTAATTAAACGTAACATACAGGAGCTGCTAACACTGCTAGCGCTGCTAACACCGGGTGCCGTGTTAGCTGCGCTAGCATCTGAACTCAGACCTGCAAGGATTATCAGACTTCCCAGTAGGAAATCCGATTTCGGGGGGCCGTTCCAGTTGAAACGTCCTACTCGGAAATGTGAATTTTTGACTTTCGAGTTTAAATGGAAAGCAGCAAAGAGATGGCGTTTAGTCAGCTAGCATTAGCTAGCATCATGGTACTCGTCAGGAGCGAGTTGTAAATAACGACAAAAAAGTTGCACTTGAAACAATCCACACAAATAACAACCGTGAGTGCATATTACCTTGTGAAAACTGGAATGTAGTTGTCAAACATTAAGCTTATAATCATACTTTACCTTCTAAGCGATCGGTGTAGGTCCGGTCTGCTCTCGGACCTCATGAACAACGTGGGGGCGGGCTGACGTGACAAAGGGGCGGGAGATGCGTGTTCTTGACTGACACTCATGGCATCCAATGGAGATAAGTTTTAAATAGATTGCTGTATAAAACCTCTTCCCGTTGGTTATTTAGATATCTACTGCATCAGTTGCTAGAGAAGAATGTGGACATATCAGATATGATAAAACCTCAAAAACGTCAAAATTGGACATACGTGCTTTCTATCGGACAGCGACGATATGTTTTATTTTAGAGACCCAGGCTCATCTAACAGGTTCTGATGGTTCCATGCTCTGACCCAGAGGCTGCGTACTAGCTGGTTCTGACTGTCCTTTGTCCTGGTCCCACACTGTGAATGTGAATAGTCACCGATTATTTTGGCGATTCGTTGACTAATTGGATGGTACAAAAATTGTAGCATATTTACAGAACCAGTCAAAAGTTTGGAAACGTTCTCATTAAATCTAATGGAAAAATAGGTTCAAGCTTCTCTGGTCGTGTGTATGTTCATTTATGTCAATATACAATTCTAGAAGCTGACCAGACAGAAAAACGAGGCACCAGAAGGTACAGTGGCAATTTTTAGAGGAAAAAAAAAAAGCTTATAAACATTAAATGATCTGTCCATTATAAAATCGGTCACCAACTATTTTGATTGTCGACGATTCGTTGATTAGTCGATTTATCATGGCAGCCCTACTTTGGATAAATTTCAAGTGTTTGAAAAATGTGCTTATCTGACCAATCCCCATGGTTCTGTTACCTTTCTGACAGTAGTTTTGGAACGTGCGGTTGTCAGTCCAGCTGTAATTGTTAAAAATGGTTGTTATGGTATTTTTAAAGTGGAAAATGTAAGAGGATCAGCTTACCCACTAACATGTTCACTTTACCCCACTGATTTTTTCCTATTTGTCTCACTTTACCCCGAGGCTGGGGTAAAGTCAGACACAAGACCACTTTTTTTTTTTTTAAACAATCATATTTTCATTGCCCTTTGTACTAAAAACATTCTGATCATTTCCATAACTAGAAAACATCCTGAATTAATGGGAAATGTGAAAATTTTATTGATATATCATTTTGTCTTGGTAAGAGGGGACCAAATGTAAAAACTGTATCACATTACCCCGCTCTCCCCTACATCTATCCACATCTCTGTCTCTCTTTGATCCATTTGATTGGTCTTCTAGGTTTTATGTTGTTCGCTCTTCCTGACACTAACCTCTGCATTTACCCGGGCTTGGGACCAGCACAAAAAGGACACTGGCTTGTGTCTGCTGAGGATCGATCTATCTATCTGTCTGTCTGTCTGTCTGTCTGTCTGTCTGTCTGTCTGTCCGGACGGACGTCCATCCATCCATAATTTTATTTTTATCTCTATTTCTTTTTTGTGTTTTTTTTTTTTTTGTCATTTTTATTTCTTTCGTTCTTTACACAGCATGGCTCTCATCAGTCATTATAACATCAGTCGTCTGCTTTTCTGTGTTCAAGTCCATATTCACACCTGTTGTTATAGCCTTCTTGTGAGCCAGAGTGGCTTAATTTTTTTCACATGTCACATGTGGCTTGTGAGAAAACCAGTGGATGGATTTTTTTTCCTGCTCTTTACATTGTGTAGATTGTACTATAGGACCATTACCACCATCAAATGAGTTTATTAATAATCATCAAACTTTCAAATCATAGACCATGGCTTTAACGATCTATGGTCTGGATGTATTTTGGATTTTTTTTTTAAGGATGCTGGGAGGAAACTTTTTTATTTATTTGTTTATTGTATGAATGCAGTCTAGCGCATTCAGAAAATCCATGGGAGAGGTGCTATGACTTTTAGTATTGATTACTTCAACCGTTTTCAAGTTATTGATCATTTATTGATAAATTTGTCCCATTCATTTCTATGGGGAAGCCTTCAAATCCTTAAAAAAAACTTTCACCTCTTTCAAACCCTAAGGCTTTTTCATATTTTCAGCTAGAAACACCATTCAAACTTTATTCAAATCAGCAAAGATTCAGCTATTCAGGAATGCCTTTTCAACTTGATATCTTCAACCAGTTTTGAACAATGCCAGCTTACAAATGATTAAACTTTTAGAAAATTCAGCTCCTTCTCACCCTTCAGCTCTATTCTACTTTCACAACTTCAAATTTTTCCTTTCATTTCAGCGTTCATATCTTCAGCTTAATTTCACCTAGAAAGACCATACAAACTTTCAAACATTCTTCAGGGGTGTCACTACTAGAATCTGTATTGTCACATTTATACTTTTAACCATTTTTGAGTTATGCCTTCTCAAAAGACATAAGAAGTTCCACTTTTCAGGCCAAAATTTTTCATCCCCCCAAAAATCTCAAACAAATGCCCATAACTTCCACAGTTTTCATCGCACAAAAATAAAATTTACATCATTACGGAGCTTGAAGCCTTGGCTTTGTCGGCTGTTCCGGGTCCAAAATCCGTCAGATGCACCATTTTCGAACTACGCCTCTCGGATCTTACAAAGTCACCATTTTTCTCCTATTAAACTCCATTGTTATCCTGAAAGCTGCTGCTAAAACGTCATGTGGATTAAACTTGCCACCATTTAAATTCTGTTCATGTTAGGATAAAACTAAATACATTTCTGAGTTCCTCAAAACCTCGTGGCACTCGCGGTGAAAAAATTATTTTGATTTCTGTTATGTTTTTCTCTCAGTGAACAGTTGTTCAGGGAGTGTGCCCAAGCTTTTTTCAAGCTTTCTTGAATGGAGTTCTGAAACCATAAAGCCTGTCATTTAAAGTCTGTAACATACGCAGGTGGTTCCGTTGTCATGACAACGTGATCAGCTCTCCCAGCTGTGTTAATTAGGTTCACCTTTGACCTAATTCTCATAGAAATACACATGTAGGAACTCTCTAATGTATTTTTTACTACTAACTGATCAGGATTGTCTCTCTGTCATGCTTTTGTGTCTTCAGACTTCCATAAGGTCACTTCAGCCATAATTTCCTATCTTAAGCTGATTACACCTTTTTTCAGAGCATTTTAGTTTTAGTTTTGAATATATTTTAATCTAATGTTTGTTGTTGATTCTACCTGACTGTTGTTTTATACCTCGTGTAAAGCGTCTTTGAGCTTTTGTAAAAGAGCTCCATGACTAAAATGTATTATTATTTTCAAATATTTAAAGCTACTTCTGACCATTTTAAGCCAATTTCAGCCAAAATCATTCAACTGTTTCATCCATCTTCAACCCCGTGAGCATTATAGTTCAACTTATTCAGCTTCTTTAGCATTATAGTTCAGTGTCTTCAGCATTACGCATTCACACACGTTACGAAATAACAACAGTTTCTCGTTTATGGAATAATTTGAATGTTTCTGCTACATTACCTTATTAATGTTAATTTCCATCCACAGTCCCGTAGTTCTGTTTTTGTTGTATTTTATCTTGAAAATGTTAAGATTTTGTCTTCTTAAATCTTTTAAACTTTTTTATGCACTCCTTGTACAACACTTCGGTCAACGAAAGTTGTTGTTAATGTGCTTCATAAATAAACTTTATTTATTTGCTCGCCATCGTCAAAATGCATGTTGTTCTTTGGGTTTTTTAAGACGTCGTGCTCTTTTCATAAAAATAGATCATTCCGTTTTCTACAACATCATTTAAACTGTTGGCAGCTGTCATCCACTCATCATCCAGCTTAATGACCATGCCTTCACGAAACACGTACGTATAAAAGTGAGAGAACTGTTGGCCTAAATGTTTGTAACATATCACAGACTTGAGGGAGTAAAGCTGGTCTCCGTTCTCTGTAGGGACAAGAATGTCTTTTGAAAATGTTACGTTACTGCTGGGTTGTGAGGGATAATGTTTCCACGGTAAGCAGAGTGTGACTATATCAGGGAGAGGCTCTGGGAAACGAGATTCCTGCTTCAGTGTGGACTTGCAGTTTTTACAGCGGTCCATGCCACTGTTCTCTTGGAGAGCAGCGTTAAACAGCGAGTTGAGGCTGTGTTTCTGCTGTAGCTGCGGCAGATAGAAGACCTCGCCTCGCCTGTCCGTTCTGCTCTCAGTGAATCCACACTGTTCACACCTGCTGCGGTTGTTCACTTGAAGGCATGACTGAATCCCAGACTGCTGCAACTGAGGTAATAAACGTGCCAGAAAGTCCACAGAATCATTTTGCTGTTCAAGGCGTAGCAAGGGGTCGAAAAGGCTCAATTCCTCTAAAACGGGATAGATATCTGATGCTGTAATCAGACTTCCAGGATTTTCAGAGGCTTTTAAAAGCAGTTTTTCATGCTTAAATGAAGAATCGTTCAGAGCTCCCTGAGTGAGTTTGTCTCTGACAGCGTTCAGGTTTAAGAGGCTCTGAAATGTGGCGTTCAGCCAGCAATTATTATATGAATTAGCAAACTTGCAGAACTGCTGCATGACTGAATGTCTCTGCACGGATGGAGGACGTTCCGCATTATTTTCTTTCTCGCCCCCTTCATGACGGTCCTGTGTGTTTGGGGTGCGATGTTTCTTGTTGAAGCTCATGCCCCAGATGGCGGAGCGGGGCCCCTGAGGCCTCCCGCCCACGTTAACTCCTGTCTGTGAGACTGGAGTTGATGGTTTCTGTTGATTTGACCTTGATGCTGAATCCAGCTGTGGTCCAGAGATTTTCTGTGGCTGCAAGTCACCTTGTTTAGCTGCGACTTTCTCATGGACGTGAGAGCTTGGGCCCACAGATGCTTTTGGTCCCGACGCCTGATGGTTGCTACGAGTTGTCATGTTGAGTTTCATAGTAAGTTCGGTCGTTTTCCACTGTAAATCCTTGACTGTCTTCTCCTGAGACTCCAGTCTAGATTTCAGTATTTGGTTTGCTTGGATCGCCTTTTCCAAGTGTGTCTTTAAATGTTCCACCTCGTCTGCGTTCCCCGCCGGTCTCCGTTCGTACCGACCTGCGTTTGGTTTGTCAGAGGTCTGATCCAGTTCTCCAAAGACCTCCTTGTATTTTCTTATTTCCCGTTGAAACTGTCTCCTAATACGGCTCTCTAGTTCACGTTGGCGGTCGAACTCCACCAAACTGTCCCACGTGCTTTTGGACGCTTCTTCTGCCAGAATTCGTTTTTCTTTCTCAGCAACAAGAACCTGATCTTTTTCCTCCATTTGGGCCTTCAGAACCTTGAGCTGACCCGTCAAGTTGCACACCAGATCTCTGGTGGATTTTAACTCTTGCAGGTCTTGTTCGGCCTTTGTGCATTTTTCTTTTTCCACAGACAGAAACAGATGTTTCTTCTGCAGCTGTCCTCTTAAATGCTCTACTAGATTGGTTAAGTAGCTTACCTGATTTCTGCTAGACGCTAACTCTTGTTCAGCTGTGATCCTTTGATTTCTCTCCACTGTGAGACACTCGTTATTTCTTTGCAGTGTCTGGTTGAGATTTCCCAGCTGATTTTGCAGGTATTGAACGTGCCTCTGAAGGGATTGTGCTGGCGCTTTCAGAGCCTTGTTTCCAGGATATGGGAAAGTAGATTCGGCCTTACGGTGGTGACGTCTTTCACCAGATTGAGTTTCTTTCTTGTTGTCTGCCATTTCAGTTTGTCAAAACAAGTGATGTTTTAAAGAACACAGTGTATAAATATGTCTTTAGCAAAAGCTGAGAGGTATTTCCTAAAATTTGTGTCTTTGTACCAAAAATTTAATTTGAGAGCAAAAATCACTCCTTTCCTAACGGCAATCCACGAGATAATGAGCTTGGCCTTTCAGAAAGAACACATTATAGAAAGAATTCATGACATCATAAGCAGGTGATGATGTCAGCAGCCTTTGTTCAGCCCGTGTCATCGTTGCTAGGCAACTTCGGAATTTCTGACATGAAAGTCACATGTTTGATCTCTGTTCCAGCTGCCTGCTTGCTCTGATTGTTGCTTGTTGTTGTTTGTTTTGTTTTTTGATCCTTTATTTTGATCATAGCACATGTCACAGCAGGGGTCCGTTACACGAAGCAGGTTCAACATACTCTGAGTGTAACCCTGAACTCTGAGTTGATCTACTCGGAGACACGAAACTCTGAGTTTTCAATCCCAGAACAGCTGATTTGACTTAGGGGAGTTCAACTCGGGGTTTTACACATGCGCTACCATGATAAAAAGCCAGCATCAATGGAGCACTGGTTCGACGAGTTACCATGGCAACGTAGGCACGAGGGCGGGGCTGCATTTGCCATTGAATGGAACCATAACTTCTAAAGCCTCATATGGCGAGTTTGAACTGCTGCTGCTGCAAAAAAAAGAAAAGAAAGAAAGACGTGTGGGAGAAGAACTAAGTTTAAATGCTGTCCTTTACAATCAATTATGTTACCGGGTAGAACTGGTTAATGATGACGCGACAGCATCCTTTCAGTATGCTTGCAGGTAGTTTTGTGCATTGATGCCTGGTTGGTCGAATGGTTTGTGCACCTGCCCCCCACCTGGGAGGCTGATGTTTGAATCCAGTTCTGCACTTTCAACCTCTATGTGAGGTGATCAACTGTGGTACAGGGAGGGAAGACTGCAGAGGAATCTGAAAATCCTGGGAATTTCAGTGAATGTACATGCCTTTTTTTAAACTTAATAAATTTGAAAGTGATCCAAATCTTACCTTTAGTTTTTATCCTTGATTGAGAGTGATAGCTTTTAATGTTTTGATGGCATTATGGAATTTTCGTTGACATTTTTGTAAATGTCATTGTACATTGTGAATATTGCACTAAATCTTGATTTAAAGAAAATCATGAATCAAATTGAAATTGCAATATCTGCCATAAAAATTGCAATTCGATTTTTTTATAAAATCATTCTGCCCTAATTCAAACAGTAATTCACACATTAAAGGAGCTAGGGGCAGAAACTGTGAAAGAATACATGAACATCCAGTTTTTAAAATACTAATGGGTGATAAAGCGTTAAAGACCAAAAAGAACGAGCCCACCCACAAGTCTCTCCGGCTGTGTGCTGCATAATGCGCTACAATTCAGTGGCTGAATTGCCGCGCAGTCTGACGGATGTGACGTCAATTGACGCTGCATACGCGTCCCTGTCAGCTTTGATAGAGGAAGAAGATGGCCATGGTGGATTTAAACACAAAGGGATTCTTTTGCCATCAGCAAATGATTCAGATCAACTGAAAGACACTAAAAAGTGTAACTACGAAGAAAAAGACTTATCAGTGTAGCAAACAATGTTATAGCATCAGTTTGTAAGCGTTCCCATGCCAGCTTGGCTGGTGGCTGCAGCGCCAGTCACGTCACTCGTGAGTTTCATTTCTTCATCCTGACCCTACTTCCTTTATTATACAGTACCTACAACAGAAAATATACCATCTTTCACAAAAGCAAGGCTTGCCTCCAGAGCCCCAATCTTTAGCCTCTGAGCCTCAATGTTGGCCTGGTCTTGCTCCCAACCTTGTTTGAGATCATGATTTCCTTTTAAAAGGAGATGGATCTGTCTGTCCTGCTTTTTTCAGGCGGAATATTCTTATCGTGTCAAGAGCTGTCCGGCCAGCAGAACAAAATCTTGTGTAGACTGTTGGCCGTGGCACCGCCTCATCAACACCAGCATACTGAAAAACAGATGACAAACAACATATTTCCATATGAAACATTAGGCAAATATGAAATATAAAAAAAATTAAGATACTTTAAAGTTATAGTCCGAAATTCCCCCTGTAAGACTTGAGCAACACCTTTTCCATGATATTCTCATTTTTTGGAAAGGGTCTGTAGATATATACAAAAAAATTCTCACTCTTTGATCCATAAAAAATGTTGAATATAATCATAGATGAACTAAGAGATTCAATTTGCTCACTAGACAGCAGATCATTTGTAAAAACAAAGTAAATGGATATCAGACACTGAGCAGTGACGGCCTGTAATGGCACGGCTGCTCAATTACAGTAGTAGCATAACAATGGCAAACAGAGACAGAAGGACGAAATGGAGAGATTATGGATTAGGATTAATTAAGTGACCCCTCGCCCAGCAAGCATGGCGAGAATGCTAACTGCTGCTAAAAGCTATGAAACAGACACCTGGACGAACTGAATAGTTTTCAGAGTGTTGGAATAATGAAGCTGCTGCCTGTCCGATGCGTTTTGCTAGCTGAACACATTGTGCGCGCCCAGCAGGCAGTCAGTTCTTATCCATTATTGTTGGACTCGTTTCCCAACATGAACCGTTAACTGTGTATTCTGGTAACACCGCCTGTTCCAGTGGCTGTGTGGAGTCTGTTTCCAGTTGTAAACTGGTTTAAATCCACCAGCAGAGCCATGATGCTCAGAGAGACTGGACACCATCTCGCTACTCATCTTTGAAAATGAGCTAGCAGACAAATCGGACTCTGACGATAAAATAATAAATGCGTTAAGGCCAAGCGGCCTTCTTTGAACTTCAAACTGAGAGCTGCCGTGCACACAGCTGCTTTATTGTGTCTTTTATTCTGCTGCTGAGCCCGATGTGTTCAGATAAATAGCTGTTGATCATGCGTAATGTGGATACTTTATGGCTCTATGAGAGTGTATGAGTACACACATCTTTGGATCCACTTGCGTCCGCTCAGCGTCAAGCCCGGAGGCTAAACCTAAGGCTGTATTACGAACACACTGCATGCGGAAGCGCACCGAAGCGCAGCAGTTTTATTTCTGTGCCCACGTTAACAGACGGTGTCGACCACATCAGGCGCTGTGTGGTGCGCTGCAGCGTGCAATGCCAATATCGGCGAGCACCATGGAGCGATTGTTTTGGCTTCTGTCCCTTTTCCTACGCAAAGAAAGAATTGAGTTCTGGATACAGTTCTTTGGAGAGCTGTAAGACGAAGGCCTTTTCTGGGGTGACTTCCTGGACATAAGGTTTCTCCTTTTTGTTGGCGCTGTTACATCAGGATAACGCAGATTACAGAGAAAACATTCTGTGTGGGTGCAGAGCTCAAAGTAGGTTCCCCTGAAAACACTCCACAAAGGGGAAATCTATACTCCTTTCAGGTTATATTTACCTTTCTTGGGGTTCCTGATATTTTGTAAATTAAATGAATCTCACTTAGTGATCAGCGTTGCGCTTTTATTGATTTATCACACGTAATATCAACGACGAAGGTGATCGTTTCTTTCAGCACCCTGGACAGCAACATTGCTTATTGTGTACTGTGAGCCAATAGTGACCACTTGTGTTTTTTTATTTATTTGTTTGTTTATTTTCTGTGGTTGTTAAAAGACTTTCCGTCCATCTGTAATATGTTTTTATATCAGCTGCATACAGTAGACTCGTAGCCGAATGTTCGTGACAATTACCGAATGTTCGTGACAGTTGCCGTTTTTGACCTCATGCATGCAACACTATGTGCAGTGCGCATGCAAGTTACTTGTGCACGGCCGAAAATGAGGCTCTCTCTAAAGCCCATATGTATTGCAAATCCTAATGGGGGCGGGGGTATTTATTGTCTTTTTCTTTGTCTGTGTGCTATATCGGGCTTGACCGACGTTGTTTTTGGATAAATAGCTCTTTTGGACGTAATACCAACTGTTTCTAGAACTCCATTCTTTACCTATAGCCCCCCACCAGCTCTTGATCCATTGGTTTTAAGTGCTGGACACAGCGATGAAACTCTGACTGCCAGATCTGTTGTCGGTGTCATGTTGGCGGAGGGAGGTTTGGATGTCTCTGATAACGGCATTCTCCATTCCTAAATGTTTGTGAACGTCGCTTTTAACCAAATGGTTTCACAGGAAAGCTCGTCAATACAAACATAACTGCAGATTCCATAGGATATTTATTTGTCATATGAATCTACGCACCAAATATAGTTTGGTCTCGGTTTAGCCTCTGGGCTTGACGCTGAGTGGATCCAGAGATGCGAGGATTAACCGCACATCCACCTATAACCATTCAGTGTCCCGGGCCCTTGCTGCTGCTTCTGGATGAAGTAACTTGGCTAAACTCTGCATACTGTTTACATCTCAATCCGTATGCTTTCAGCACCTGAATCAGGCTAAGTGTCTCTCACCAATTACCACCCTGTGTTTGATTGCAAGAGACCGCAGGATATCATTATAGTTCATTCCAAGGTTGAAATAAAATGAAATCAAGTCTATATTCTCTAATTATACGACTTCTACTATTTCGTTCCCACGCATTTATGGCCACGACTTAGTAATGCGTGGCCACAAGTTGACATCTTGTGAACTTTTTTTCTGTCCATGTCACCAGATGGGCTCCAGAGAATTTGGCAATGTGCGTGAATTATTAAAATTATTCGCCATGTGTCTTTGTTGATAGAACAGCTGTAGTGAGAACGGGAGCCGGGAGGAGTAGCTGCAGCTCCCTACAAAGTGGAAAGTGTGGCACCGGGTTCAGCTGTAGTTTATGGTAGTAATACTAAGTAGTATTACTTAGTTGTGTAGGAAATGTATTGTTTTGGCACCACCAGTACTGTACCTTGCAACACTAAATGTTTAACGGTGTGTTCAGACCGAGCGCGATGTGGGCGTCAAAATCGCACCTGACGCCCAAAGTTGGACGCTTGGTCACTAAAAAGTCAGACGCCTGATTCGCCGCGTCTTGACGCGCGGCGAGACTAGGCTCTCGACGCCTTGACGCGGCGCGTCGAGGAGAGGAGAAGTTGAACATTGGCGGATGCAGTCGAGAGAGTAGCTTGGCTTTATTTGATAAATAAAGCTAGGGAACGTCGTCGCAGGGCTTCTCGGCGACATATCTGGGTGCACCAGATAATTCAAAGGCGTTCTGAGTTTGGTGAGTTTCACCATCTACTCCAGGAGCTGCGTGCTGATGAGGGTCGCTTTCAGCGCTATTTCCGGCTCTCCCCGGCCCAGTTTGACGACCTGCTGACTCGCATCGGTGCCCGCATCACCTACCAGGACACCAAATACAGGCGCTCCATTTCAGCTGAGGAGCTGTCCATCTGTCTCCGGTGAGTTTCCTCCAGGAACTCAGTTGATGATTACTAATTTATAGGATTATTATTTCAGCCACTGAAAGTAGGCTGCAGATACAGGAAACCACATTCAAACTGGATCTAAACCAGGAATAGACAAGTATACCCTATACGTAAAAATTTCCAGAATATTACATACACACGCATATATATATATATATATATATATATATATATATGTATACATATAAGTGTTTTATATATATATATATATATATATATGTATGTATATATATATATATATGTATGTATATATGCGTGTGATTTTACTTTAATATAGCTTCATGACATTACAGCACTACTATTTTTTTATCTTAAAATGCTTTACTTGTGGATCTAACCTGAGATAGAAAATTTTCCATGCTGTCCAGATGCAGAACATATTTGTTGGAATACATGCTGCCGCTATCTTTAACTTCGTAAAAATGTTTTTGTAAACAAGTTGAATATTGACTTTTCAAATGCTTTTTTTCTTTCTTTTAAAAAATAATGCAGGTTTTTTGCAACTGGAGACTCCTACAGGAGCATCGCCAACAGCTTCCAGGTGGGGGTCTCCACTGTGTCCACCATTGTCCCAGACGTGGTGACAGCCATCTGGGAGGGCCTTGCGGAGGAGTTCATGGCGGTGCCAGGAGGAGAGGAGTGGAGGTCCATTGCGGGGGAGTTTGCGGAGCAGTGGAACTTCCCTCTGTGCTGTGGTGCTCTGGATGGGAAGCACGTTGCGCTGAAGGCACCAACTCTGGCTCCCTTTTCTTTAATTATAAGGGACACCATTCTTTGGTTCTCCTGGCTCTTGTGGACGCCCGCTACAGGTTCCGGGTCATCGACGTTGGGGGATACGGCCGAACCAGCGATGGGGGGATCCTGGCCAACTCCACCTTTGGTCAGGCTCTGCGAGAGGGCACCCTCGACCTGCCTCCTGACCAGCTCCTCCCTGGAGCAGAGCACCGAGGACCCCAGCCCCATGTCATCGTGGCGGATGAGGCTTTTCCTCTGTGGTGGAATTTGATGCGACCCTATCCTGGACGCGGCGGCCTCACCCTGGAGCAGCGCATCTTTAATTACCGTCTCTCCCGGGCTCGACTGGTGGTAGAAGGTGCGTTTGGGATCTGGTCTGCTCAGTGGAGGATGTTTCGCCGTGCACTGTAGATGTACCCAGAAGTTGTGGAGAAATGCGTGAAGGCGACTTGCGTTCTCCACAATTTCCTGCGGGCAGATGGGCGGGCACCGGTGGTGAGAGGAGCTCGAAGACCAGAGGAGCCACTTCCAGGTGTGGGGCGGATGGGAGCCAACTTCGCTTCCAGGGAGGCTACAAATGCCAGAGAGGCATTCATGGCCTACTTCTGTGAAGAGGGAGCAGTACCATGGCAGCCAAAGGAGTAGTCGTGTCCTCTGCAGGACAGACCCACAACGGCTCTTTTCAGAGCCACCCATCCAAACTAAAGAGCATTCCTTTTACTACTAAAATGTACTTATTTGTGTGGGGGCAGGTGAATACTGAACCTGAATCAAAATCATCCATACATTTCTTCCTTGCTTAAGTCCAAACCCATTGCTGTATTATATTCTGTGTTGTTAATCTGTCTCCCTCCTGCAGGAAATGACTCTCCGGATTCTGCTGCTGCTCCGGCTCCAGTTAATCCAAAGGTTAAAAAATGTGCATTCAAAACAACTCTGTTGGCTTAACAGGACATGAATAAATTATTTAAATAAACTAAAAACTTTTAGCTCTAGTCTATAAATCTGTGGGTGTTTTTCTCTGCATGTATACACATTTGTGACGACTAGTACTAAATTCCTGAAAAAGCTTTATTCCGCCACCAGGCAACATGTAAAAGATAAGTATGATGAGCTAGAAGTATCAGACCAAATCTTTAGTAGTGAAAGGTTAAATACAAAACTAAATCAATATAAAAACATATACAAACTATTTACAATATTTAAAGAAGAAAATAAACTATTTACATTGGGAACAGAAAGGACCTTGCTTGGAGGAACAGTGGTGGAAGAGTGTGAGGGACACAAATCTGTCTGTTTCCTCTCCTGCAATAAATGCCACCTCGCTTAAAAAAGCATCACTCTGTGGACTCCAATGGTGTCAAATCAAGTAAAACTGTGCTATTTTCATATAATAATTTGTGAATTTGAAATTTTTACGAAGTCTTTCGACTGAGGAGGCACCTTTTGCAGGAGAGGAAGCAGAGAGAGAAGGAAGTGCTCATTGTCCGAGCAGGCGACTCTGGTCCTCAGGGCATTCAACATTTCCCTCTCCAGGTTTGTGAGCTCCTGGGACCCCTGCTTCTTCCTCTTCCTTGCTGGACCTTCAAAACACACAGTGAAATGAGACTATTAAATAGACAAAGTTTTTAACAGAATGGATTAGCAGCAGTATACACAGCTTAATTTTTAAAAAGATGTTCATGTAGGTTATGTTGGCATGACACTATTGGCACAGAACATGTTTAGTAAGTGAATGAATAAACACAGTAACATAGCGCAGCACAAATTTATATAAAAATGTATTGATTGGGCAAGTCATTGTCATGTGAACCAGATTTTTAGAAGTGAGGTTCCACCAAACAGACATGCCTAGCATAAACCAAGAATACAAGTAGGGATGCACTGATCCAGTTTTTTCCGATCCAATCCGATACGGATACCTGGGCTGAGTGTATTGACCAATACTGATCCAATACTACTTTTGAATCATTGAACTGTATATCTTGACATGTGAGTGAAGGCATCAGGCTTGACATCAACATTTAGCCTTGTTTAAAGAAAGATAAATTAACACAGAGAAGTGTATTTATTTTTTCTAACAAATAGCAAAGTGTAGATTTATTATAATACTAATAAAAACATAAATGACTGGATCAGAATGCTGGATCGGTTTTCGTTCATCTGATATCTGATCCAGCTAATTTGTCAGTACTGTATTGGAGCCGATATCTGATCCAGGTATCAGACTGATGCATCTCTATGCAGATCAATATGCATAATAGGCTCAAAATACAGCTAATTGTATATATCAGGCATCGGCCAATATTTGACCTGTGGTAATGCGGTATCAGAAGTGAACAAGTGAGATTTGGACAGTCCTATATCTAGCTTGATCACTACACACCTGTAGGTGCAACTGCAGAGGATGGAGCAGCAGAGGATGGACCAGGCTGCTCAGAAGAAGCAGCAGCAGATGGCTCCAAGTCCAATTCAGGCATCTGGTCACAGACCGCTGCAGCACTTTCTGTCATAAGATTTATTACATTTTTAATAATAATAATAATAATAATAATGACAGCAGCAGATAAAACAACAAGGCTTCAAACTGTGTACACAGACTGTCATTTATTTATTCAACCTGTGAATGCACTTAGCTACACTTAACAACAGACCTCTTGTATCTGACGCCTCTGCTGCTGCTTCTTCTGGGTCTCCCTGGTCGTACCCAGCGGTCTGCCCCTCCTCGACCCTTCCCTGCATGTTGCCACTCGTCTCTCGTGGCGAGACAAAGGGCTCGAGGAAGGACAGGACAGCAGGTACTTCCACCTCTGCGCTGTCCCTGCAGCTGCACCACTTTTCTTCCTCTCTTTCTCCTTCTTGCTTTCCTTTATATATGTGTCCCTCAGACTCTTCCACCTTTTTCTGCATATTTCCACTGAAGAAACACATCGATCCGTCAGCGTGGAAAATAGTAGCGGCTACATTGTGTTGGACGGATTTAGCTTAGCTCAGACACCGTGGTTAAAGTTTGACTGACTTACCCGAGACACCGACTTCCTCGCTTATCGTCCTCCAAGCAAGGTCCTTTCTGTTCCTGTCTCGGTGGTGTGGGTTCCCGAGATCGTACAGCACCGGGTGGGCGCACACAGCTACAATGAGTTTGTCCTCCATTGTAAAAATAAATAGGAATGAATGAATGAATGAATGAATGCTTGCTGTCTGGTCTACGTGACTTCCTCCCGCTCGGAGATGCGCCGGTCTGATTGACGTCAGACCCGGCGGCTTCCTCTGATTGGTCGACGCCCCGCGTCAAGACGCCAAAGTTCAGATTTTCCAACTCCGGCGTGTGATGCCCTTGACGCGCGTCAAGGGTGTCAAACGCTCAAAATCTCAAAACTCGACGCACGAAACGCGCCGCAGGTTTTTCGACGCCTCCTCGACGCGCTTCGGCCATTGACTTTGCATGTAAACCTGACGCCCTTGACGCCCAAATCACGCTTGGTCTGAACACACTGTAAATCACAGCCCCAAATTTTATATTCCTCCCCGCAATTCACTCTGTCATTAGGCTACTCTGCTTAGACCGTGACTAGTTGAGACAAGTTCCTGCTGACCAGTGTGCTTGCAACAACATAGCATAATTAAATGTGTTATTGTTGATATTGCGCTGATTGTACGACAGGCTGTAGCAAACGATATATAGCACAATTCCTTACTTATGGGAAACATTGCAAGAGCAACAGGCTTAGCTATGAACTTACCTCCAAGCAGCACAGCACAGTACAAGGGAGAAGTGTATGGGATCAAAATCATGCCAGAGACAATTTGTGTGTGAAAAAGATTTTTCATGTAAAATAATGTTTTGAAGTTGTATAAAACAAGTCGTGCTTGTAAAAAAAAGTTATGAACCCACAGAATCATTTTGTGGTTGTGTGAGAAACCTTTGTGTGCAGAAATATTATTTGCAAACATGTAGATCAGTTTCGTAGTTGTGTTTTATTTTTCTGTGTGTGTGAAAATTGAATTTGTACCTGTAAAAGTTTCGCCACACAAAAATATCTGTACGAGTGCGACACCTAGGGCTCGTGTGCGACACTGCACCTACGAGCTCACAAAACAGAAACCTACAACCACAAAACTTTTTTACGGATTGAAGACAAGTCAAAGTCGTGCCACTAACAGCCAATCAGGACACTGCATTCTGGCAAGCCAAACAGCCAATGATGTGGTGGATTGGTGATGACGTTTATTTTTGGGGACGAAGATGATACCGTTAGCAAAGGCTCTTGGCTGCTAGCAGTCAGAGCGCAGCGGGAGCTACATACTTGTTGCAAGAGGGAGGCTGTTCAATCCGAAGCCGGCCACTGATCTGATTACTAACAGGCCTGCTGGAGAAGGCGGCTACTGGCAGAAGAACTTGGCCGGTTATTTTGGTGTTGATCGCCGCAGCTTATTGAATCGTATATTGTACTGGACGTGTGTTAGCTTTGAAAAGGCTAACGACTAGCACATCTTGGCTGGTCCCACTGGAAGCTGGCAACCATTTAAAGCTGAGTCGTATAATGCTGTGGTTACCGTGTCAAAGTCCCCTTAAAAATAATAAAGAAAGAAAGAAAAGCAAAATCGTGTTTTACTGGCAGGTTGTGCAGTAAGCTGCCACCACATAGCCTACTGTTTACTTGATTGCTGCAGTCGTAAAGAAAAGAAAGAAAAAGCGACGGCGTTAGTCTTTTATAAAAGGCATGTGCGATTATCTGGTTAATAAGGAAAGTAATGTAAAATTCTTTGTGTTCCTGTCACTCATGTGAATAGCCAGAGCTACCTAGAACATTTTCAGTTTCAATGGGCTCGACTTCCAGGGAGTCCACATAGCCTATCTGTGCCAGCCCGTCCAGATCAAACGCGATGTCGGTGTTAAAAACACGTTTGATGCCCAAAGTGGGACGCTGGGCCACATAAAATCAGACACAATAGGCTATAGAAAATCTTAAAGAACCACTTTCTAACTACCAGGCCGATCAGATTCTGATCATCATTGTTGACACATCATTTGTGAACATTCCTACATTATTTTACAGCCTAAATAAAAGGACTAAATTGTATATGACGCACGTTTATTTATTTTGCATATATTTTCAATTAACACGTTTGCTCTTTATTTCACATTACTGGTATGTAAGTTAAACGTTTTATTTACATTAGCCTACCAACCCACCGAGCATTTTTTTGGTCTAAAAGACGTCTATTAGACGTCTAAATGTCCTTAGACGTCTCGGCTAAAATCGGTCTACCAGCGGTCTAAAAGTGAAAGTTTTTTAGTCGTCTAAGTTTAGACTAGACGTCTGATAGACGTCTAAAAGACGGCTACGTTTATACGCCTCGTCTGTTCTTAGACGTAGATTAGCCGTTATTTAAACGGCTATTTATAGACGTCTAAATTTAGACGTTTGCCATACGTTTATTTTTATACCAAAACTATACGGCTCGTCTAATCTTAGACGTTTAAATGACTGCTAATGAACGTCTATTTATAGTCTAAATTTAGACGTTTGCCATACGTTTACTTTTATACCAAATTTAAACACTATTAAATCCAGCCATTACAATCTGTTATTTACAATAAACCTAGGTATAGTAAAGGAAATTAAAGTTGTTAAAATCTAATGTTAAATTAAGTGGACCAAATTTAACCTGTGATCTTTACTTTGATGTAGTTCCAGGATGTTATGAAAATTTATTTACATCATGGGGTTTTTTTTTTCAGATCCTTTAAAAAAGTTTCAGTAACACTGTCATTCTTATTTTTCCACTGGATATATATAAACAATATACATAGCCATTTTTAATTTTTATTTTTAAACATACATTGCAAAAAAAAATAAAAGCGCAAAGTCAAATATACAATATTATCAAAACATAATAAAATTGTATTCTTTAAAGATTGTGGTGAAAAACTAGCAAAGTGAAATATACGAAATTACAATAATAAAATAAAAATCTAGTTATTTGTATGTAAAACCAAAATGCAAAATATATACACATATGTATTTATTACACCAGTGGTGTCCTGGGCTGGCCCTCTTATAGCCCCCACCACCTTCAGCTGGAGCCTGTTTATATTGTATGGCCAACGCTGAGCTGATCATGTCACCCAAAGCCTCTCTGAACGTTTTCCGAACAGCTTCTGAAAACAAAGAAATAGAAGAAAGAGAGAAATTGCAAGTGTGGTTGCCTATACATGTGACCTATGTTATATGTGACAGAAATATTATCCAATAAGGAAAGGTAGATGCTTTCAAAGGACTTGACTCAGTGGACACAGGACATCACACTTTTGAGACTTTAAAGTTACAATGTAAAGAAAAAGAATAATGAATCAATAGTCTGACTATAACTGTAGTTAGGTTCTCTTTAGCAAAACTACACCAGTATTACAGAGATTACCTAGAAGGCTACAGTCCAGACAAGTTGTTTGTCAATGTGTGTCATTTAAGTCACATTTCTAACATGAAGAACTAGTTTTTCTATTTACCAGTAATAACAGAGAAGGGCCCTCTTTCCATGAAGCCCCCCATCTTACACACTGAATTTTCACATTATGTCATTTGTGAAGAGTATGCAACAGATTAAAGAAAAAAAAAAAATGTAAACAGTAAACTCATATAACCTGTATTACACTACCACATTGTAAACATCCACTGGTATGTGGCCTGTCCTTCAGTGCAGATATTAAATTAAACTTTTTGTGTTATCATACCTGTCCATGGTTGGTGCACGTCTTCACATCCTCCCCCTGACATGAGTCAGCTCTGCAATCTGTATGAAATTACAAATTATCAACAGTGTCAATGTGCCTTACATTAAAAATAAAGAAATTTGAAGAAAATAACCTCACAAACTTCCCGCACCCACATCCGTGCAACACATATAACCTTAACGTTTGTGTGGGAAGCACTTTTCTTCCAAATCATTAAAAAAAGAAAGAAAAAAGTACGAATGAAAACAACTGCTACAAGCATTTGAGGTTAACTGCAGCTGCTAGGTAGCAGGCGAGCTAACAGGCTAGTTAGCAGAACGCCGGCGAGCTAACAGACGAGCTGCTAGCTAGCCTGTTAGCTTGTTCATTAATGACCAAAAACTGCAGGACAAAACAACATATCAACAACGTACCCTTGAACACTCACCTATAAGCAGCTCTTCTGTGTCTTTGACGAGTTCTAGTCGACGCTTCCTTTGACAAAAACCCCGAATTTCTCAGAGTGAATGTTCGGAAGGACGCAGCTCGGCATCAGCCTGCCGAGTCCGACCGGAGCTTCCAGCGTGGTGCTGCCCCCTGGTGGGGAGGGATCATAAAGGAAACGACCGCTGCCTACTGTATCTCATCTATGTTTACTTTAATGTTTATGCAACTGTCTCCCATCGAACTGCCAAAATTTATCTTTGTCTTCACACATACATATAGCCTATTATTTAATTTCATAGGAATTTCTGGCATTAGGCTACACAATAAACTTTATCGCAAACTGCTTTTGTTTATCTATAGGTTAATAGTGAGAACTAATTCTAAACATATTTGGTGCAATCTGTGCTTAAAAATGAAAAATAACTTAGGCTCATATAAAACTGGTCTAAATCGAGACGTTGATTAAACGTCAAAATCAAGACTAGATTTAAACCTGTATAATGGTCATTAAAATGATTTGCGTCAGATATTGGGACACTTACAGTTAATTTACAGTTATTTTTTCAACAATAGTAGTTATTTAATGTGTTCAATTCAATCGTCTAGATTTGGTATTTAAAAAAGACGTCGATATGAGGTCTTGATTTAGACATCCAAATCAAGGCTAAAAATGTACTTTACTATATTGATCGTTAGCCATTCAAACCATTTAAGTCCAATATTTGGACAGCGGTTGTGCAAGTTTTTTTGTTCAGTTGTCGTTGTTTTACGTTTTTAATTCAATGGTCTAAATTTGGTCTAAAAAAGACGTTGATATGAGGTCTTGATTTAGACGTCTAAATTGAGTATAAATCTAAACTACTCTGTAGGTTGGTGAATGACTGTTTAAAATGTTTTTATTCAACATTTGGCCATCATTTATACAACTTACAGTTTTTTTTCAAGTAATATTTAACAATTAATGGATTAAATGCTGTAGTCTAGATTCGGGGTTAAATATAGACCGATTTTAGACGGGCTAATTTCGGTCTAACCTTTACACGAGACGTCTAATAGACGTCTTGTGCTCAGTGGGAAACTTCTAATTTCTGATATTCACTCGTGTGTCTCTGGGATTCATTAATGACGCAGGGATTCCCCGACATCGACACAGTCACTGCCTTAAGCATTGTGACTTCCACAGACACTGGGGGCAGGGGATGGCTTCATCTAGCTATTTGCATGAAGCCCTGGTGCTTCCATAAGAATGACGCACAAGGCTCGGCTGCGTTTCTCTGTTATTAAGGCGCTTTATAGCGCACCTGATGCGGGACAAACTGTTTCATAACAGCACACTTAACTTAACGCCCACAAGCTTTGTTAGGGATAAAAAAAAAAAAAGCTTGCTACCCAGCCCTCCTCTCTCTCCCGTGTGACAGTGACAGCTCAATGCGTGTCACTGATTACCACCACGTCACCCATGCCAGACGTCACCATGACAACCAAAATTAAAATAATCAAGCATCACCTTCAGAATGCAGAGGATTGTTTTACATGAACAATGTTGGAACAATGTTGAAACCCAGAAGCGCGCAGTGTTCTGCTGTTGACGCATCACACAGAAAAACCCTACCGGCATAAGTTGACGGACCACGACTCACGCACGCGCACGTGGTGTCAATCGGGCTTAAAGGCTTTACAGATATCATAAACTTCATAAATAATGAGGACAACGTGTTTTTTGTGGATGCGTTTCACCACACTGTTCCAGGCTCCTGCAGGTGACGGTTCTCCTGAAGCTGGTGAAGTCAGTTTGGAGAAGCAGAGGATTTTTTTTCTTCTTCAAATAGGCTGTTATTAAAATACGGGAAATTTACAGAGTCCCGAGAGAGAGACAGGGGAGCAGGACAGGTTGGCGGAGGACGTCTGATCCCCCTGGCTGGGGGCTCAGGGGATGGTGGCGGTGGAGAAACATGGCTCGGGAGTCAGAGGACGGTTGTGGACCCCAAGAGGAGGCTCAGTGCGGCCGCCACGGACCGGGATGGATCCACAGCCAGTGAAGGCGCCAGTCATCACAAGCGCCTTTTTGCATTTTAGTTCTTTTATTTTATTACTTTTATTTGAGCATTTATTGAGCCTATTTTTCCACTTATATTACTTTAGTACCATGTTTATTTCTTTAATAAAGTTCTTATTGTTTTTATTCAGTACTACCTGCTGGCGATGGCTTCCCTTTCTTGAAATAATGTTGATTTTTGGTTTATGTTAAATCTATCATGAATCGACCTCTTGCTTTTCAAAGTTGAAAAAAAAGACATTAAAACAACATTGTATTATAGTAACATTTATCATTGAATAAAAAAAATCCGTTTAATGAACAAAGTAAACTAAAAATTAGATAACCTGAGATTCCAGCTGACATGTTAGACGCTGGATAATTGATCAGTTGTTTATGTTTACTGAATAGCTGTGAATGAATGAGACACAGACAATCATGTGAACTCCAGCTTTATCAATGTCTGGAAAAAAAAAACAACCTTAGTTGCATTTCAATGACAAAGAAATGGATAAAGAAAATATCGGTGGCTAAAACTGAACATACCTGACAAACTGCTTTTCTCTATAAACAGTGAAGTTATCCATACAAGGCAGTTTACCTGTCAACTTGGCATTTACACGTCCTCCTTTACCAGTTAAAATAATAATAAATAGGCAAATAAAAGCCCCTTGTTGAACGCCTGGTAAGAGGTATCATGCCCGTTTAAGCACTTACACGGCTTAGCCTCAGTCTTTCATCACAACACAACTCATCCCCCAACATTCATGTACATGCGGAGGAAGAACACAATCCAGTGGGACTATCCGAGATGTGCTAGTCGTTAGCCTCTCCAAAGCTAACGCACGTTCAGCAAGACAGATGATCCAATAAGCTGCGGCGATCAACACCAAAATAACCGGCCAAGTTCTTCTGCCAGTAGCCACCTTCTCCAGCAGGCCTGTTAGTAATCAGATCAGTGGCCGACTTCGGATTGAACAGCCTCCCTCTTGCTCCAAGTATGTAGCTCCCGCTGCGCTCTGACTGCTAGCAGCCAAGAGCCTTTGCTAACGGTATCGTCTTCGTCCCCAAAAATAAACGTCATCACCAATCCACCACATCATTGGCTGTTTGGCTTGCCAGAATGCAGTGTCCTGATTGGCTGTTAGTGGCACGACTTTGACTTGTCTTCAATCCGTAAAAAAGTTTTGTGGTTGTAGGTTTCTGTTTTGTGAGCTCGTAGGTGCAGTGTCGCACACGAGCCCTAGGTGTCGCACTCGTACAGATATTTTTGTGTGGCGAAACTTTTACAGGTACAAATTCAATTTTCACACACACAGAAAAATAAAACACAAATACGAAACTGATCTACATGTTTGCAAATAATATTTCTGCACACAAAGGTTTCTCACACAACCACAAAATGATTCTGTGGGTTCATAACTTTTTTTTACAAGCACGACTTGTTTTATACAACTTCAAAACATTATTTTACATGAAAAATCTTTTTCACACACAAATTGTCTCTGGCATGATTTTGATCCCATAGAAGTAGGTGTATGGCGGAAGACGCGGCTGGCTCCGAAGAAGGTCAAACCAACCAATAGAAACACGTTTCTCATTCCCCCGCGTAGGCCCCGCCCATCAACTGCACTTGACTTCACAAGCAAAACTTTAGGATTTGCAAGCAAAAAGGAGAGATTTGTAAACAAAAGTTTTTCACTTGAAAGCAAAGTAGACTGATTTGCAACCAAAATTTTTAGCTTGAAATCAAAAAGGATTGTTTTATAAGCAAAATAGTGTTTTTTTTTTGTCAAACATTATTTTGAAGAAATATGCTGTTTCATATTTTTATTTTTCAATTTCAAACTGTTTTGTTTTGATCTCAAAAAAATTTTAATAAGCAAAATAGTTTTTTTTTCAAACTTTTTTTTTTTAAATTTAAGTTGAAGAAATATGCTGTTCTATATTTTTTATTTTTCAATTGCAACCTGTTTTGTTTTAATCTCAATTTTTTTTTTTGATTGCCACTTGCTTTTTTTGCTCTTAAAACTCTTTTTTGATTTTAAATCTATTTTATTTGGTTGAACAATAAAGAAACAAAATTCTCTCCATAGAGGAGAGCCAGGAGAGGAAGCTACGTTGATTACAGCTACAAAATAGAAAAATAAAAATCTGAAATCGTTAACTGCTGCCTCCTTTTTATTGCCAACTTGTGAGACTGCATACAATTGTAGAGTACTGACGCCTTTTGGGCAAAGTTTAAAGGTTTCTTGCGCACGCTGCAGAGTGCTTTGCTGGGTTTACCTTTGACTAAACCACGCTAACCCCGGCTTTACACCTGGTCCGTGGCGTGAGCGCAGCGCAGCGGCGCGCCCTGCGCACCGGATCGCACCCATGTAATCAATGGTGTGAAACATATTGCTCATGCTGCGGTGCGTGAGCGGTCCGTCGTCGCTCCGGCATGCCATGCCGCTGCGCTACAGATACGCGCCAGCTCTATTTTTGACGCTCCACGCACCGACACCGCATCAATATCGGTAGTTCAGATCGACCCAGACAGGAAGTCAGACACAGGTTCAGTGTAAAATATCCGGTAACTTCCTAAACAAAAGCCACTGTGCAGCTTTTAAACTGCTGAACTACCTGAACATGACAACATCTCCGTGTCCACAAGGTTACAGTGAAATAAGAAACCATGACGCATGAACATGTGGACAAATTGAACCATTTGGATGTGAATGAACCATTTGGATGTGAATCACAGGCGATCTAGCAGCCCTCTCGTGATTTCGTGATGTCACCAATCAACAACAGCTGGTGCACTCGCGGGAGCGCTGCACGGCCGCACAGTGAACGGTGTAAATGCTTGCGCCGAGGAAGTCGCAGCAAAGCCGCTGCGTGGCGCTGCGCTCACGTCACGGACCAGGTGTAAAGCCGGGGTAAGACCTCGTCCTCCAACCACTTATGCAGAAATTGGCATTTCCCACCTTCCGTCATGTAATTTTTGCACAAGACAGTCTGGCTGCAGATCTCCAGAATTTGGCCGCTTCCGTTGCGACTCAAGAGTACCGGTGTACCAATGTCAACCAACATGTTATACTTCCAACCAAAATTAAATTCAGATGTTTATATAATCAAAATAAATCGTGTGAAAAAAAAATTCCCGTAAAGTTTACATAATTTTTGATGCCTCGAAAAGTTAAGTTCATGCGTTTTCATGTTATTTAATGCCTGAATTTTCACAAGATCTATTTAATGACTTTTCATGCTTTTTAATGATTCGCGGAAACCCTGTAGTAGCTCTCGAGGACCGGACTGGGGCACCCCTGAATTAATACTGTAGATACAGTTAATGCACATAGATAAAAAAAGAGGAATACAGAAATGATGGAAAATAACTGGTAGTTGCAGGATACAAGTCTAAGGATGATTTGTTCAAAGTATATTCTCTGAGGTCCAGTCTGTTCATTTCCCCTCTCATTCTCATGAATGTTGCAATATCACATTAACAATTTTTTTTAAACTTCCTTAGAAAGTTTGATCGAGATAATTAGAAACCACTTCCTATCTCACATATTTGTACTGAACTTTAGACATGCAGGACAGTGAGGGACTTTTCAAGTGCATTTAAAGGTAAATATTACTTTATTTATACATGTGAAGATAATTTATAGAGTGAAAACATGAAAACTTTCAGCCATTTCATCATCTGTACAAATAGTGAACTCCTTAACTGTTTAGCTTTTCTATTTAGATTATGAAGCAGATAACAGACCGGCAGAAAGCCATGAACTGGATGTTCATTTAAATTAGCAGTTTAATCAGTGATGTTGTAATTTTCATGAATTAAGTATTTTTTCTGTATTAAATAACATCAATTTGTAGTCTTTCTTCTACCTTATGCCAAATATTTTTACTATTCTGTAGATCTTGGAAAAGTGTGTAAATCAACACACATAATATTTCGAGCACATTCTTGAATAATAATGTAAATATAATAAACCACATCATCACTTTTTTCAATTTTCACAAATTTTCATTTCATTTCATTTCATTTCACTTACATTTGCCACAACCTCAATTCCATCTGCCAGGCAGTAAAGTGAAGAATGGAGAATTTCTACATGAACAGCACATCAAGTGACAAAAGCCACTATTACAGCAGAATCAGGTTCAATGTGGGTCATTATAACATCACTGAATACAGCCATGAGGAATCACTGATGAATGTGGTGGAATGGATCATCGTTTGTTTTGGACTTCCTTTGACTCTCGTGGCCATCGCAGCAGTTTATTCTCTGGTGTGTATCAGATTTACTTTTATTAGTTTAGCTTAGTTTAGTTTATTTCAAAGGGGACAATGCAATTTCATAAAAACACATGAATAAACATGGCTAAAAAAGCCAGAATTAGCCAGAAGGCTATTTTTCCTCTGTAGTCCCCTGGCCATGCTGGAGAAAAGCACTAAAATGCATCAGTTCAGTATAATGAACGTATTGTTCCTGATGTGTTCTGGTGGAACGGATTGACTTTGTTTCAGTCAGTTCTGAACCAGCCCGACATCAGATGACTTGGTTCAGTTGTTATTTGAAGAACAAGGAAACAAATTTAGTCAGAGTTAAAGTTCAGTACTGGTAAATGTTTCATGCTATTTATTTACATTGATCAATGTTTTCCTGCAGGTACGGCGAGATCACGTTGCTCCAGTCTACATCATTAACCTCCTGATTTCTGACCTCGTTCAGCTGTGCTGTATGACTGCATGGAAAGCGGGAAAATTGAATTCCTACACCATTTGCTTCTACTTTTTTGGTGTGATGGCCAGTGTTGGATTCATGGTGTGCATCTCCCTGGAAAGGTAAATAAATGTATCCATGTGCACCACTGATCTGTCTGACCATTATCAGATCAAGCTCTATTTATAAAGCACTTTTTAATATATATATATATATATATATATATATATATATATATATATATATATATAAAGCAGTTGCTAAAGGCTAAGCTAAAAAAAACAATACTTCTTGAACTTCATTTTAAGATTATCAGTAGTCTGCAGCCATGTTGCTATGGCAGGCTGTTCCACAGATGAGGGCCTTGGTGTTGGATTAAACAGATACAGTACCCACAGGATAATGTGCCTTCATTTTCTACTCACTACTCGTACTTCCCTGATGTGTGTCCATGACAGTGCAAGTTCATAACACTACAGAAGCCGTTGCAAGGTCTGCGTCTCCCCGAGTTGGAAAAAACTCGATTAGACATTTGTGTCATCGTCCTTGTCTGGCTCACAGCAGAATGTAAACAGATGAAAAGCAGAATTTCTTCTTCTACACTTGCATTATCATGAGAGTAGGCACTGAACACGCAATCTCGTCTGGTTTGGTCTGTTGCAGCTTCCGTAGTGTCGTGAACTCGAATGGACTCGCATAGGGGAAGTATGATGTTCTACTGTTTAGGCTATAAAAATATACAAAATGATGTGGTTTACAGTAAATTATGGACGCTACCCACTCAGGACACTTGAATTACATTGGACGAGCAGTATGGAGGAATAATGCCAAGTTTTTGTGGACTTTTATGGACTTCTAACACGATGAAACTATGATCATCTCCTCTAAAATAGTCTTTTTCATCCATCGTTGCTTCATAACATCGGTCATACAGCTCCTGATTGGCAGACAGCTGTGGCTCAGTTATATGAACGTCTCCAGTCATCAGATCTCCTCCAGCTGCTTTCAAAGATCCATCCTTCCCTCCAGGGGTGTAGCACCAAATTTTGGGCCCTGTACACTCTCAAAGTAAGTGGGCCCCTATACATGCCAAGGCACGAGGTGCATGACCAAAAAACAAGAAAAAAGCCGGTATTTATTGAAAATAAATAAGCATAAATAGGGTTTTAAGCTACAGTTAGATTATATTGATGCATTTGGCTTACATGTTCATTAAAAGTCAAACATAAAGTAAACATCAGATATGCTTTCTAATAACAGATGCTTAGACTATCCTAATTATTTGCTATAACTCACAGTATGAATTATGGTCAGCAAGTTCCAGAGGAAAAATGTTTTTTAGCCATTTTTCAGCCAGATGGAGTTGTTAGGAATAGCTAGTTGTTTTTTTTATGTTCTCACCACCTACATAAATTATAAGATCTTAGGGCTGGACGATTATGGAAAAAATGATAATCACTATTATTTTGACTGATGTTGAAATCACAATTAATATATACGATTATTTATTGATTTTTTAATAAAAAAAAGTGTTTATTGAACCACCAAAACTCAACCTCAGATGTAACTTTTTGAAAAAACACAAACAGAAATAAATAAGAAACAAGTAAGCGAGTAAAATAAGAATAATATATTAAAATAACTATGGCAATAATAATCTCCCCAGTCTACATGCATTCCTGTTCTGTACTCCCTGCAGTTTGCTTCCTATAACTCCACCAGTCTGTTCACTTCAGGATTAATCATTTTTCTTCGATTACAGTGTTTCTATGATTGTGAGAAGGCAAAATTGAAATCACGATCATAATTTGATTAATTGTCCAGCCCTATAAGATCTTATCAATTTCAATTCAATATCAGTTTGGTTCTTTATCAATTCCCTTTATGGCCCAGTTTTCTGTAAGGAAACAAGCATACAACACTGACATTACAGCGTCAAAAAAACTAATATCCTAAAAAGAGTCAGCTACGCAAAATCTTTGGCAATCCCAAACAAATGGTGTAAAGAAAAAGATTAAGATTAATAAAATCCTCTGAAACTGATGTAGATGACGAAAAAACACGGGAAATGAAAAATTAGCCTGAATAAATTAGGATAGAAATATAAATGCTGGACTGACAAGGTCAATTTAGTTGTAAAAAATTAGTCGGAGTGAGCGCTCTGTCCAAGGTGTGTTTGTGAAATCTTTGACGCCCCCGCGACTGCAGCTGCAAGACGGAGTTGTGGATAGTTTCCTCTCTCTCTCTTTCTCTCTCCCTCGCGCAAGCCAACAAACGAATTTAACGGGGCATCACAAGGGGGAGCTCACCCTTAAATACATGAACAATCTCACCTTATCTTTGCTCATGTTTAAACTCACCCCGGCTTTTACACCTGGTCCGTGACGTGAGCGCAGCGCAGCGGCTTTGCTGCGACTTCCTCGGCGTGAGCATTTACACCGTTCACTGTGCGGCCGCGCTGTGCGGCTGCGCAGCGCACCAGCTGTTGTGAGATTCGTGACATCACGGAATCACAAGTGGACTGCTATGCCTGTGATTCTCATCCACATGGTTCATTTTGTCCACATGTTAATGCGTCATGATTTCTTGTTTCACTGTAACCTTGTGGACACGGAGATGCTGTCATGTTCAGGTAGTTCAGCAGTTTAAAAGCTGCACAGTGGCTTTTGTTTAGGAAGTTACCGGATATTTTACACTGAACCTGTGTCTGACTTCCTTTCTGGTTCGACCTGAACTACTGATATTGAGGTGGTGTTGGTGCGTGGAGCGTCAAAAATAGAGTTGGCGCGTATCTGAAGCGCAGCGGCGCGGCATGCCAGAGCGACGACGGACCGCTCACGCGGCGTGATCAATATGTTTCAAACCATTGATTACATGGGTGTGATCCGGTGCGCATGGCACTCACGGACCAGGTGTAAAACCGGGGTCAGCATCATCAGAAGAACCGCCAGGACTCACCACTGCTGCACCAGCGCTGCTGTTTGTTTCTGAAACTGGTCGATGTTGACCAATAACGTTAGCTGGTCCACAAGCAGCCTATTAGCAACTAGCTAAGCTACAGACTCAACGTGAGCATACAAACACAAGTAGCAGCTGTCTGGAGTGGACGGTTAACTTTAACTGGACTTTGCAAGAATAAGCAAACTCGGTTCACCTGTGGAGAAAAAAACAGTCAACAGTAGCCCCCCCCTTCCGTCTTTTTTCTCTCACTTTCTTCTTTTGATATCACGATTTATGCTTTTTGGGCCTCATGATGTTTAGCCTCCAGGTCATTCTAAAGTGGGCTGACGTTGCTCTTTGCCAGCTGCTGTCAGGTGGACTAAACCATTTTGCGTCTATGAGAGGGGGGCTCCCAGAATGTTTCAAATTTTGGGAAGACTGTGACATAAAGTTGATTCTCTCAGTTGATAGCATCTATATGTTTAAAATAAATGATGACCCCATTTAATTGGAGGGTCGAATTAATACAAAATAAAACATCACAAAAAAAAAAATCTGTCTTTTCATGGGCCCCTCTCCATGCTTGCGCCCTGGGTAGTCAGGTCCACTTTTCCCCCCACTACAACGCCCATGCTTCCCTCCATCCTTATCCTTATTAACGGAAACTACTTAAAACTCGACTGGAACCATGTAAGTTATCTTCTTATTTTCTAAAGGCTAATTATCTACTGAGGCTAGCTTGCAGCTGCCATTAGCTGGGAGCTAACACAGGAAGCGAGTGCCTGTTTCTGTCATGCCTGGCTCTACTGTATGTCAAACCGCTGCAACTCCTTTGTGGGTCTGTTGTTCCGGGTCACTCCTTACAGTTCTGGTTCCTTCGGTGTGGTCTTGCAGGCTTAACCAGTGGACCTGAGGCTGGGAGACAGACTGTAGGCAGTTAGCTACAGTTCTACTCTGGCTCTAGCTTGTAAAATGTGATTTCCCCAAATTCCTCAGCATTATCACACTTTTCTGAACTGGCTGATGATCCCACCACACAAACCAGTTCTAATCTAGCTGTTCTGGATCCATTTTTCATGTTTTCCACGGCTTAGATTATACATGTAACTCAATGGGTGGACCGAACCTTTGTACAGTCGCTGACGACACAACATGACTGCTTGTTTTACGACTGAAAAGCTATTAGCCTTTAGCCGAGCCTCCTAAACATTAGATATTTACGTAAATACACGTCTGATTAACTTCTAACTGCACAGAACTACTTATTTTGTCTTGGTGTGTTGTTGTATAGCAAAGTTACTTGAAGTTAAGGTCGTGTCGTCAGCACTTTAAGGCCTTGCTGTTGGTTAGAAATAGTCTTTTCAGGGAAGCCAGAGAGCAAGGCATTACAGTAATCTAGAGAAACGCGAGAAACAAAAACAAGCATCAGCACCGGTTCAACTTTAATTCAGTTCTAAAAAATATTTAAGAAGAAGACTATTAAAGGTTGAATATGGAACATTTTTATGAAAAGCTATATTTTAACAGATAAATAAATAAATAAATAAATAAATAAATAAATAAAAACATCCACAAGTGGTTTGGAGGGATGCAAAATGAACGTACAACATTTCCTAAAAAATATATATATTTTTAGCCGGAAAATAAATGTAAAATAAATTTTAAAGGGTCTGACAATGGCTTTATGTCGACATCAACAAACCAATACAGGCCGCCATTGTGGATTGCCAAATAGATGGGTTTCCCATTTGCAAACATTGGCAGTTGTGCGCGGAGCAAGGGGGGGCAAAAAGCCTGTGTTTTGTACTGCAGTCTACAGCCAATCACGCACTCATATCAACGTTTGGAAAGGAGGTGATTCCAACTGTAAGGGGCTCACCTGCACAGCTGTCGGTGAGTCTCGCTGCTTGTGTAACGTTCTGCTTTATTGTGTATGAAATCCTGGTAGACAGAAGACAGACTGGCTAACCGCTAACAAGCTAACGGTATAAACTCAAACGCCATCTGAGTTACAACCCCCGTGCTTTGTATTAAATCTCCAGGATGCGTTGTTATGCAGTGTGAATGTTTGTAAACAGTTTCACATCAGTTTTTTCCTCTTTCTATTTTCCGTGTCTGAGCTACAGTGTTGTGATGCAGCCGTGAACTGTTCAATGACTGGTCGCGGCCGTGATACTGGTGTAGTGATCTCAAGCCCAAAGGTCTCAGCAAAAGGATACACACATCTAGCCAAATATACTTTGGGACACATACTGATTGATAGAGGCCACATTTGGATGTAAAACAGACATCCCAAGGAGGAATTTTGCTCAGAGAAGGACCTACTCTGAGCAACCACTAATTTACGGTCCTGAGTGCAACTCAGGAGAGGACCTGCATTTTGGTAAAACAAACAAAGGCCAATCGGTGAACTTTGAACCCATCCTCCAAGCTTGAGATACTCCTTCACAGTATTTACGACCTGCTATAAATTGGTTCCTTATAGCCAATTTTGTAATGTGTTCTTAACATCCAAGAACTGTTTTATATTGTTAGGAAAGTAAGCTCATGTTAATCCCATGATGAAGACTTTTCTTTTGATATGCAACATGACATACTTTGGTGATTAGAAACTAGACGTTTCTTCCCCAAATTCACATCACATGCATTCCAGGATTTGCTGCATAAAGGCGAAGAAAGAGACACTTTACCCAACTGCTGAAATCCACTTTTATGTTAGAAATGGACTTCCTCATATCAAATGATGTCTAACACATGTATTTTCTTTACAGGAATCTTAAATCATCAAGATTAATCCTGTTTTATCTGTTTAGCTGATTTGTTTATTCAATGCCTTCCTTTATTCATATAATTCAGATCTTTGCTTTATTTTATTTTATTGTGTTCATTTTATTTCATCATGTCTGAATAATTGATCCATTTGTACACATGCCTCACTTAGAATTCACAGATGCTTATAACCATTAAGCTTAACTGATAGTCAAATGATCATTTGAGATGTGTCTTACTATTGGATGAAACCTGACTCTGTCAGCTTCCCATTGGCTGACAAGCTGCAAGTCACATTCCACTGCCAGGCAGAGCGCGAAGCTCTGAACTGAGAGATTCAGATCGGAAAGAGAACTGATCTGGGAGAACTGGAAGGAATAAAGGCAGAACTGAAGAAACTTGGAACAATGAGGAAAGAATGAGACGAAACCTGCTCTGAACTTAGCAGAGTTCAGAACCACGGATCACTCAGGGAGGAGTGATGCAGAGAAGACGACTTTAACCCAAATCATCTTTACTATCAACCATCCCGTGACATCAGTCCTGAAGCTGCACGTCTCTGGGGAGACGGATGAGAGAGAAAGGACGAACCAGAACCACCACTGAGCTGACAGCCCGCAGAGAGCCGGACGAACTTCCAGGAGATCGGGAAGATTTTTGGGATCCATCCACCCGACCATCTTCCAAAGGATTTGAGGAACAGTCCAGCAGAACCAGGGCGTGAGTGAAGCACCTCAGTCAGACGGAGCCTCTGAGGAGAATCCTGATCATTTGCTATGAAATATGATCTGATGTCACAAGAAGTTGGTGATAGTGAATTAATCCAGGCCTACGGTTTACCAGACCCAATTTAACTTTGTTTAGTTGGATTAAGAAATCCTTCCTTCTTTTTCTTTGAACATTTATTAATTAACTGAGGCTTAATTAATTTATGTTTCATTTTCATACCATCTCACATTTCTTCCACAAGATAACTTTTGGTTGATCATCATGTTCACATATGTCTTGTATATATTTTGTACATACATTATCTCAAGTAGTTTGTAGACTAGTTAATAAATACTCCGTATTATCTTAACTAGTCGTTGTTTGTGGTTTTTCTGATGTATCATGAAAGGTCACTTCAAGCGAGAACTCATGAAAGCGTCCTGAGACTGATCACTTAATCAAATCAATCTAAGAATTAATTTAAGACTTTAATGGTTTTCCTTGCTTCCATTACATATCAAATAAGTAAGGTGGTGCTCCGAGGCTGTATTAGTATTGATATTAATAGAAATATTAATATTAATATTAATATCATACAAAGTGACGCTATATATATTGTGGTTGCCCAAGCTCAATCACAACACTGGTTACAGTACCAGTCTGCTCACTACAACACAGGAATATTTTCTGCCACTGCGGTGGTTTAATCCGACATGGCGACCATGGTGAAAGACTAAATAAATCATGTAGTCTGAACCTGCATAAGTTATCTGAGAGGGATTTCTGAAGATCAGTCACTCCTGCTGTCCTGTTATCACCATTTTCAACTGTTTACATGCACTAACTTTTTGATTTTTGTAATCGAATAATTGCCAGGACTCAGACATTATATTTCCCCGCCACATTCACATCATCTCACAATTGCATCTGTATTAAAAGTAGAGTCTTGCATGTAGACACACGTCTCCCTCATAGTTCAATAATGCTTTTCCTGTGTTTTCTTGCCCCCTGGTTGCGCGCCCATCTTATCTGTGATGTTGCTCGGAAACCCATCTATATGATCTCTGTGTGGCAACAGTATGTTGGGCACAGTTAGGCCAGCACAGGGAAACAGTGGAGTCAGCAAATCAAGCAGCTGCTTCAGAGCCCAGGAGATATTGCTATCTGTCTCTGAAGAGGAGTGACATGAGAAAAGCAAAAACTGGAGTAAATTTAGGTGAAGACTACACTAGATGGACCCTTATAAACATTTTCCATGGCATCAAAACATGGAATTGGCAAATTTCCTCTTGTTTGCTAATGTGGCTAAAGTTAGCTGTCAGTTATAAACTCCTCTGTAATACTTATTGGACATATTGCAGGCTGTTGGTCATTTGTCGTATCGCCAGCAAGTCTGGCATCCCAGCAGCTGGAGTTGTTTTTCTGCCGTTGCAACTACAACCTAGACACACATGATGGTCGCTGTTCCGTCCGTGTTCCATATTCAACCTGTAAATCCTACATTGAATTTAAAAGCTGATATCAAATGGCAATTACAGTGATTTTTTTTGGGGGGGGGGGGGGATCTTGTGGATTGTGATTAGAGCTTTGTTTGAAGTATTGTGATACTGTATATACTGCACAAAAGTGCCCACTTTTCTAAGAGTGCCATTCAATGGCAAGCTTTTGATACTGTTAGACTTATAGTAAGGGGTGGGCGAAATAAAATTAGGCTTCAGCCTATTCCTTTTCAGTCATTCATATGGGGTCGGGGGTGAGGTCCTGTCCCAGGTGGAGGAGTTCAAGTATCTGGATAGAGTATGCGGATGCTGCATCAGTCTGTTGTGGTGAAGAAGGAGCTGAGCCAGAAGGCAAAGCTCTCAATTCATCAATGGATCTACGTTCCTACCCTCACCTCATGAACTGTGGGTCATGGCCGCAAGAACAAGATACAAGCGGGTACAAGCGGCCAAAATGATTTTCCTCCGCAGGGTGGCCGGGCTCTCCCTTAGAGATAGGGTGAGGAGCTCAGTCATCCGGAAGGGACTCAAAGTAGAGCCGCTGCTCCTCCGTATAGAGAGGAGCCAGATTAGGTGGCTCTGGCATCTGGTCAGGCGCCTCCTGGACATCTCCCTGGTGAGGCGTTCCAGGCACGTTCCACCGGGACAAGACCCAGAACACTCTGTAGGGACTAAATCTCCCAGCTGGCCTGGGAACGCCTCGGGATCCCCCTGGATGAGCTGGTGGCTGTGACCAGGGAGAGGGAAGTCTAACTACAGCGTTTTCATTAAAACAATTAATTTTTTTAAATGAATACATTCACAGACCTTTTAGAGGGGTGCAGGGGTGTTTGGGCATCACTAGTCACTCTTTTGTAAAATTACTAGTACAATTTTTTTTTTTTATTATAGCATAATAATAATTGCTCTATCAATTTTGATGGGTCCAAAATATATGAATATTCACATCTGATTACCATGCCAATATACACACTAAGGGATTCTGCGCTATTACCATTAGTTAGTCGCTAGCTCGATTGTTCTGTGTAGAATAGCATCTTCCTTGCGTTACATTTCTCAAATTCAAGCAGACAAAAAAACAAGCAGGATGAAGGTGAAGGTAGCAAAGGGGGCTCAATAGCTGCATGGAGGTTGCTGATTTCCTCCTGGACACATAAGATAAACAAATGCTAATGCTAAATAACAGTTAACGGTTCTGTAATCCTGCTAATTGAGTAAGTGAGTGTGAGTGCAACACTTACTGGCAGGGAGGAATAAAACTTGAAGCCATCACCTTTCAAAAATCCATATTTCTCAGACACTGAGAAGATTTAAAGCAGGGCGATTCAAATGGTGGGCCATGCAGCCCAGAACCAGCTTTCCTTCTGCCAAGATAGATATAAAAAAGAATAAAAATCAAAAGACCTCAGCTATTTCTACTGATTGAGGAAATTCCTACCATTGTATGGACCCTGAATGCAACAGTTGGTAGCTGAGCAAGCAGTCTGGTTGCGTCCAGTGTCAAAACCACTTCACACCAGATGCTATCGCTTTCAGAATAGTAAATACACATTGTTGCATCTTTTAGAATGGTTAATAAAACATGCTACCGTGTTCAGAAAGTTTGCAGCCCATTCGAAGTTGGCTGATTTATGTTGCAGCCAGTGTTAATGTTTGCAGTCACTGAGTGGTCACAGTGCTGTAGCTGTCATAACTGTCAGTGTTTGCCACCATCATGAGAGCAGATTTCATCTGCTTCAGCTACACGGCGGCAACATGACACAGACACTGCATAAGTATAAATCCAGCCTAAATCCTAGCCTAGTACACCAGCCTGACTAACGCCATGTATGAGATACACGGCAGGTCAGTCTGGGGCCCCTCCACTGGAGACTGATATCCAATGCGAGGACTAACGGGAGGAAAGTGAACTGGAGAGAACCAATCAGAGAAACATGGAAGTGACTGTAGCTGGCGTAGCTCGGCACTCTGTTGCTATGGCGACGGCAGAAGTCAGCGTTTACACGTTGTTTTTCCCTCTCTATTTAATGTAGATTTCTTGTGTATATTAACATAGAATGTTTGGTTTTATTATTATAAATACTCTGTTACATTTCAGCATTGTTTATTGCTGAACTACTAACATGAGGAAGCGTTTGTGTCGCACGTCATGTGACTATGACCCGGAAGCTGTTAGTTACCCACCAAAACAGAGCAAAAGCAGCAGTGGAGACGTTGGAGGAGTTTTACGTTCCTATTAATAATTCTACTGCTGCGCTGTGATTGGTCCAGTCAATTTTTTACTGGAGTGGAAATCATTTCCCAATGGAGGGAACCCAGACTGACTTGCCGTGTATCTCATACATGGCGTTGGTCAGGCTGGTGTACCAGGCTACCTAACTTCAGTGTGATCTGTCTTCATCCAAAAATTGAAAATTGGCTATGGAAGCCACAAACACTACTCACAAAAAGTTAGGGATATTCGACTTTTAGTTATAATTTCAGGAAAATATAAAATGTTCATATTTAACCACTGAACAATGTAAACGTGCATCTAAAAGTTTAGAGAAAGTCTAATTCAGTTCACTTGGACAGGTTGCAGTGGATTTTAGGTTCATTCTGACATCATACAAAAAACTAAATATCCTACTAAGTATTTGACGTACTTACAAATGTTTACTTTCCAATCACATGTAATGAAAAATTATTGGGTCTCATTCATGAAACGTTAGTAAAGTTACAAACAGATTTACTCGTAAAGGCCTACTCCACTAAAAACTTACTCTGGATTCAGGAACACGGAAACTTAGATTTGATCGTAAACACGTGTGCAGGATCATGAATGCCAAACAATTGTAAATTGACAGCATGCCCCCAGTAAACAGTTGTTTGCATAAATCTCCGCCCATGAATCAGCAATGAGCTCCATAAAAGGAGGTTCAGATTGACACCTCCGGCTTACCTGTCAGTCAAGGCGGCACAAGCAGATAAAGAGAGAGATGGAGATTATTTTGAGTTAAGTTGAGTTTAAAAAAAAAAAGGTTGATTTTAATTAATTCATCAATTAGCAGTGGTGTGACAGGGACAGGCAAATCAAAAGCCTGGAAGGAAGAACAGACGCAGTTAATATGGTCTCTGCTGTCCCCATGTCCGAGGTAAAAAGAAACATTACACCATTACATCACCATTACACATTACATCATTACACCGCGGCGGGCGACTCGAGGTGAAGCGATCACCGAAAGGCCACGTCAGCGGGTGAGCAGCGGCTTTCCCCGGGAGGATCACCATCATTACACCGCGGCGGGCGACTCGAGGTGAAGCGATCACCGAAAGGCCACGTCAGCGGGTGAGCAGCGGCTTTCCCCGGGAGGGGATCACCATCATTACACCGCGGCGGGCGACTCGAGGGTGAAGCGATCACCCGAAAGGCCACGTCAGCGGGTGAGCAGCGGCTTTCCCCGGGAGGATCACCATCATTACACCGCGGCGGGCGACTCGAGGTGAAGCGATCACCGAAAGGCCACGTCAGCGGGTGAGCAGCGGCTTTCCCCGGGAGGATCACCATCATTACACCGCGGCGGGCGACTCGAGGTGAAGCGATCACCGAAAGGCCACGTCAGCGGGTGAGCAGCGGCTTTCCCCGGGAGGATCACCATCATTACACCGCGGCGGGCGACTCGAGGTGAAGCGATCACCGAAAGGCCACGCCAGCGGGTGAGCAGTGGCTTTCACCAGGCTTGCCGGTAGGCTACACACTGTGCTTCCATGGCACCAACAAAGAAAGGTTCAGTTCTCCCCGATGAACTAGATGAAATCAGAAAGTCACTTGACTTTCTTTCGGGTGAGATTACAACTATTGCAACCCAGCAAAAAAAAATTATGGACTTAGTGGAAGAAGTTCAAGCACTAAAAAAGCTTAACATGGAAAAAGACAAAAAAATCACTCTCTTGGAAAAAAGAGTGGATGACCTGGAACAATATTCCCGGGGAAACGACATTATCATCAGCGGTTTAAAAACCAGGCATCGGTCATATGCAAATGCGGTGGCCAAAGCCGAGGACAGAGGGGCCGAGGAGACAGAGGCCGAAAAGGAATCACTGGAGGGACAGGTAACTAACTTTCTGGAAAGAAAGGGTATTAAAATTGACCTAAATGACATTCAAACCTGTCATACATTGCCCAGTAAAAACAGAAACATAGTACCAGCAGTTATCATCCGCTTTATGAGTCAAAAGACAAAACAAGCTATACTAAAACAAGGAAAGAAATTAAAGGGAACTAATGTTTATATGAATGATCATTTAACAAAGAAAAATGCTGATATAGCTAGAAGAGCTCGTATGTTGAAAAAACACAAAAAGATCAAGCAACGTGGACGTCAAACTGTAAGGTTTTTATCAAGACAAATGGATTAACCCCTGAGGAAGCAAAGGTTCATGTCATCAGGGATATCAACGAGCTGGACAGGTACGAAACATAAGTCCCAGGAGTACACTCTTATTATTATCATTATTATTATCATTTTTATTATGATCATTATTACTTTTCTTTTAAGTACAAAATCAAGTAAGATAATGGAGATGCTCTAATAACTGGTGCACGTTAGATATCCCTATGACTGATCCTTTACCACATTTAAAACATCTGGACTTGAAAACATTTAGTTATACTGATCATAAATCACTGGATGTAGAAAATGATATTGATCCTGAGAATAACTTTTTCAATAACAATCAATGTGACTGTAAATATTATACTGATGAGCAATTTGGCAAAAGTAAATTTTTTTCTGATGGAACTATATCAATAATACATTTCAATAGCAGGAGTTTAAACTCAAATATCTCAAAAATCAAAAACTGCTTAAGACAACTGAATAATAAATTTACTGTAATAGCGATATCAGAAACCTGGTTATGTGATGAACAAAATGAAATGGTACACATTGAGGGATATGATGGCTATTTTTCTAATCGAAATAAAGCAAAGGGAGGGGGTGTGGCTCTATATGTTAGCAAGGAATACATATGTCACTCTGTTGGGGAAATGTCATTTATTATGGACAATGTCATGGAATGTATCACTGTAGAAATTCTCATGGGCAACTCAAAAAACATGTTAATAAGTTGTATTTACAGAAAACCTGGATCATGCATTGATACTTTCAGAGAGAAATTAGTAGAATTGTATGGTAACTTTGATATCATGAAGCCTGTTTTTATATGTGGGGACTTTAACATTGACTTGTTTAATCCGCACGCACTTAATACAACCACAGAATACATAGATACAGTGTACAGTATTGGTTTGTATCCTACAATCACTCGCCCAACCAGAATAACGACCCACAGTGCCACACTTATTGATAATATATTAACAAATGTCATTGATCAGAAAATAGAAAGTGGAGTTATAATCAATGACAGCAGTGACCATCTTCCAGTATTCGCAATTATTCAAAGCAGAACTACTGACAAAAAAAAGATTAAAATGTTCAAGATAACCAGAAAAGCAACACAGAATTCAATCAATAATTTAAAAGAAGATCTTAAGAATCAGGATTGGAGAAATGTTTACGTCGAAGATGTAAACGAAGCATATGAATCCTTTTTGTCCATCATACTAGCATTATATGATAAAAATTGTCCACTTGTTAAGAAAGCTGTCAAGCAAAACCATGTCAATAAACCATGGATAACTAAAGGAATCCTCAGGGCATGTAAGAAGAAAAATGTCTTATATCATGAATTCTTAAGAAAAAGAACCATAAATGCTGAACGGAAATACAAAATATATAAAAATAAACTAACAGCAATTATAAGAAATAATAAAAAGGATTACTATAGCAAATTATTAGAGGATAATAAAAGTAATGTAAAAGATACATGGAACATACTTAATAATATAATTAAAAAAAGAATTGGTAGGCTGGATTATCCCAACAGTTTCTCAGATACAAATGATTCTGTGATAAATAATATGGAGAAGGCTGCTGAAGAGTTTAACACATTTTTGTAAGTATGGGTCCAAATCTGGCTAAGGGTATTGCGAAAACAAGAAGTAGAGAAAATGTTATAAGCAAAAAGATAAACATTAAAGAAACCTTAATTTTAAAGAAAACGGATGAAAAAGAGATCATTGATACTGTTAGAAGCTTAAAGAATAAAACATCCACTGATTGCAATGGGTTACACATGGTATTAGTAAAAGACATAATTGAACTTGTAGCAAAACCCCTTGCACATATTTGCAATCGATCTCTAAAAACGGGCGTCTTTCCTGACAAAATGAAAGTAGCTAAAGTCATGCCAATTTACAAATCTGGTGATAAACATGCACTCTCAAACTATAGACCCATCTCATTATTACCACAGTTCTCAAAAATACTGGAAAAGATTTATTTCTTGAGATTACAAGATTTCACCAAAAAACATGATATTCTGCACAATCAGCAATATGGCTTCAGAACAAATAGGACAACTACCCATGCATTAATAGATTTCACTGAAGAAATAACAACAACCATAGAAAATAAAGAATATGCTGTAGGGATTTTTTTAGACCTGCAGAAAGCTTTTGACACAGTCGACCATGAACTACTTATGTTAAAACTGTATAGATATGGAATCAGAGGGACAGCATACAATTGGATAAATAGTTATTTAAATAATAGAAAACAATATGTCCAACTGAATGATGTTAAATCCAATGTAAAAAGGGTAATTAGTGGGGTCCCCCCAGGGGTCTGTTTTGGGGCCTTTCCTGTTCCTATTATACATAAATAACATATTCGAAGCAACATTGTATTCGCGAATCATTTTGTTTGCAGATGATGCAAATTTAGTTTGTCGTGGTGAAAATCTGCAGCAACTTCTGGATACTGTTGAAAGTGAACTTACTAAACTGAAGAAATGGTTTGATGAAAATAAACTAACTTTGAATGTAAGTAAAACAAAATTCATGATCTTCGGAAATCGTCATATTGACACAAAAAAACAGCTCTGGATTGACAGTACAAAAATTGAAAGAGTAACCGAAATAAAATTTCTTGGGGTAATAATAGATGACAAACTAAACTGGAAATCACATATAAACTATATAAAATCCAAAGTTTCTAAATCAATAGCAGTCTTATATAGAGCCAAAAACCTTCTCAATCAAGCATCACGATTCACTTTGTATTGCTCCCTCATACTACCATACATGACTTACTGTGTGGAAGTGTGGGGGAACACGTATAAAACAAATACTGATCCAATATACATAATTCAAAAAAAAGCAATAAGAATAGTTTGCAATGCTGAATACAGACAACCAACCAACAAACTGTTTGTTGAATTAAACACACTTAAATTCAAAGATCTTGTAGATCTTAAAACAGCACAACTCATGTACAACGTCACACAACAGAAAGCTCCTGACAGTATCCGGGGGTTGTTTCAGGTGAGGGAAAGTAATTACGGCCTGCGGGGATTATGTATCTTTAAAAAACAACCAGTGAGAACAAACTTGAAGCTTCACAGCCCGACAGTTTGTGGAGTTCATTTATGGAATGATTTGAGCAATTCAATGAAATCCTGTTTAACAGTAATCAAGTTTAAGAAACTTTTCAGAAATGATAAAATTCACAGGTATAAGATGGAAATTTAATGTTTCATCCAGTCTTCTGTTTTTTGCTTTATACATTCAATTATTTTCTTTACTTTTGCGGAACATGAATGTTTGCCTGTTCTTGTCATTGATAGGCATAGTACTACATTGTGGTTCTTTGTTGATGTTTTGTTTTTGTTTGCTTTATTGTTGTTTACTTATATTGTTCTTGTATTGTAGTACAGTGAATACTGTATATCTTTAAGTTTAGAAAAGATTAAATTAGTTATAGGGGAGCAGGCCTTGAAAAGTTTTTACTTCTGCCTGCTCCATTTTCGGACCGAATGGTTAAATGGTAATTAGTTGAGATATACAAAGGAAATAGGAGAGAGAGAAAAAAAAAAAAAAAAAAAAAAGCGGACAAATTTTTCTGTCTTGTTACTCTGTTGTTGGTATTAAGCTGTTTGTGTTGTCTTATATTGTTCTTATTTTATTTTTTCTCTCTTTTCAATGCTTTGTCTGTTTATTTGTTGATTCTTCTACTTTTTTTTCAATTCATCTTTTATCCTTTATATTTTATGATTATGTTCGGAATAAAGTATTTAAAAAAAAAAAAAAAAAAAAAACATATTAGTGCACGGAGAAAAAAGTTGTTAGACGAGCAGAAATTATTAGAGCACTTTGCAGTCTCTTTATTTTTCTTCCTTTTTTTATTTGCAATCCGCCTGTTGCTTCTGTCTTGCTGCAGCACTGATTCATCTCTGCATGTCACCTTTTCTGGAATACTTTCACATAATCTGATCTAGAAACTCAGGAATATGAAAACAGAACGACGGAAATTCCCGTGCGGTCAAAATGAAAATAACCAGAAATGATCATATTTACTGTGTAATTTCACGTGTTCAGAAGAGCAAGAATATTTAGTCTATACATTTATGACAATCTGCTGTTTTAGTAGGAGGCTAAACAACTATTTTTGAAGTCAGCAGCGCGGTTTCAGCATGGCTTTGCTGATGGAAAAAAAAAAAAAAAAAAATCACCGGGCCAAACAGTTGCACACACGCAGAAGCGATGTAAAGAAAAGTGGCCGTAGTCTGTTTTTAATGATCTATAAAATAACTTAAAACTATAAAAGAACTTGGCAAGAGAAAGCAAATAACGAAACAAAACCTTTTGTGTGAAAGATGAACAGATTTGGCAGATTACCTGATTAAATAGATAGATAGATAGATAGATAGATAGATAGATAGATAGATAGATAGATAGATAGATAGATAGATAGGATGAATTTTTAGACCAAGTTTCAAAACTAAAATTGAATTTTAAAACTGGAAGCTGACATTGATGTAGAGTCATTATAGAAATTTGAATGAAGGTGAAATCTTTATTTAGAGCAGTGTTCATTACTAGTAACTGTAAAGTAGCTACTAGCATCAAATAATCAGACTGTGTTTGTGTTATTATTGCACTAAATTACACTGAATAACACATTTGAACACAGATTTACATACAGCAGATATAAAAATTCTCTACATCAAAAACCAGATAGAAAACAAAATTGAAATGGCAGATAAAAGGATCTCCAGGATGTCCAAGTGGGGAGGGGCTGTACTTTACACACTGTAGCCTATATTTGTATCAGCATACATAATATCGACAATGGGTGTTTATGATGTGACATCTTTGGGCTTCATACGTGCTGCTTTTCATTGGGTGAAATAAATGTTATTCTTATAATGAAGTCATACTGTTTGTCATTTTCTAAGCTGAAATAGTGAATGACAAGATAAGACAGTTTGTCTCTTAGTTGTTGTTTCTTTCACATTGTGAGCTTTGCAGTGTACTTTCTTGTTGAGAAATTAGTCTGTTGGTGAATGGAGAATATAAATAGGCTCTTCCTTGCCTTGTTGGAAAAGCATAGTGATGACCTCTTTCAGCTCAGAAACTAGGACCCATTTGAAATCTGGTTGTTTAACAGGTTTGCCTGAATAAAAGATTTAGATATGACTCATCAATATATTACTGCAAAAAGGTATGATGTTGCAGGAGCAGGTAATGAAAATTGCTTGGAAGATGCTCTTGCTCTGATTCCAGTTTGTTTCAGCCTTTATCCAATCTCATGTACAGGAGCTGGTGACATCAGAGGTTATTTGCATTACAATAGGGACAGTTAGCAAGGTAGAGTGAATACACAAACTTGCAGAGGGGAGGGGGCTTGCAGGAAACCTGAAATTCGATGGGACTAGCAGTGTTAAAGGCTATTGGGAAAACCCCAGTCTGATTAGATAAGTTTAGTCTCTATATTTAAAAACACCAGCTCCAAGAAATCATAAAATGTTTTGAAAAGCAATCTGAAAACTGGATCTAAAGGCAGGTTGTGAATAAATCTACTGTATATGTTTCTGATGCGGCTCATCAGCTGTGTATCTGTGTCTTTCTTTAATTGCAGATATCTGATGATCACCCGGCCGATGTGGTTCAGATTCAGACGAAACATCAAGGCTTGTGTGGCTGTTTGTGTCGTAGTCTGGGTCCTTCCTTTTGTTACTGTCCTTCCGGTCTTCTTTAATGTTAATTCTGTGCTTATTTGTGCTGTCTACTTACTCCTCCCCTTCCCTCTGTTCATCTTCTTCCTGGCTGGGACCATTAAAGCCCTGTCTGCAGCTCGCAGTGTCCCTCCTGATGAAAAAGAAGAATTGTGGCCATTCTGGTTGTGGTGCTGCTGATTTACACCCTGCTCTTTCTGCCAGGCATCATTTTGCTTTTGGCAGAAGAAGCCAGAAATAATCAGATTTTTCACATCACGTCTTTCATCTTACTCAGAATCAGCCCTCTTGCAGACCTGACTATGTACATTTTTATCAGAAAAGGTGTTGTAGACAAGCTTTTGGCCTCATTGTGTTCCTGTAAAATGTCTTGCAATCAGATGAGCAGCACAAGTAGTGACAAGTCAGCTTCATGTAGTCAGAATGTATAGGCTTCAGCTAGATAAAATCTCAGTCTGTATGTGATTTATTGTAATCCGAAGTTGAAGAGGAGTTTGACCCTATCCAGAGCCGGTTCGGACCTCCAAGGGGCCCTAGGCAAAATTCTGGTAAGGGGCCCTCCTAACAGAACAGCAAAAACTTTCAATAGTTGCACACGATACCCAGTGCTCTAAATGTTAAAAACAATCTATATATTGCACATCTGTGGATGTGCCTGGACTGGATGATAAAGCTGGCACATCTGTGCCATGCCCTAGATGAACCTGGCTCTGTCTGTGCTGCTGCCTGTAGGAGAAAACTTAAGCACAGCACCTGTTATATGGATATGGCTAATATTAATTCACCTCCATCAAATTGGCTGTGCTTGTTTTACTTCATACTTCAAATGTAGGCAATTATTTATCATACAAATTATTACTTTAGCACCATTGTCAGAATATTTTATAAATTTCAATTCTTATATTCTTCTAAAATATATGCCACAGTTGTCCTCAAAATATTCATACCCTCCAATTAAAGAAGGAATAAAATCAGCTGTCAGTGAAATAAGTTGAAATTGACAAAAGTAATGATAAATAAAATTCTATGAAAATTATGTTGATTTTTAATTGTGATTTGACAGAAATATTAAAAAACAAACACACAAGAAATAAAACAAGTAAACAAGCATGATGGGGCTCCGAAGCTGGTGGAGCAACACTTTGAGACAATCACTGTAATCAGGTGTTTTCTGTAATGTTCAAAAAGACTTCTACACCTGCTGACAGGTATTTTGGTCCACTGTTCATGGGAAAAGTCCTCTGATGTGTCTGGAACAGTTTTGTTTGTTTTAAATGATATTTTCAACCATAATTCAAAATCAATATTTTCCTTCACTTAATTATAATTTTATGATTTTTTAAAGATTCATTATTATTTTATTTAGTTTGTTGTTTTTTGAATTACTATTGTGAATATCGCCTTTTCTTTAATTGGAGGGTATGAATAATTTTGAGGACGACTGTATATTTGCCTGTTGGTTATCCAAGCTAACAAATTTAAATCTTAGTCAGTATTTATCCTTCACTTTTTATTGTTTTGTAAGTACAGTTGTAACTTTAAAACTAAAACTAAACTGATAGCAGCCAGCAACCCCCCTCCCTTCACGGGGCCTTTATGAGTTTGCGGGGCCCTACGCAACGTGCATAGTGTGCGTATTGGGTGAACCGGTATTGACCCTATCCCAGCAGTTAGCAGATGAGAGTCAAGTTCAGTCCATCACAGGAAATAAAATCTGACATCAGGATCCAACTGTTTTGTTCCTAATATCAAATTTCTTCCCAGTGGTGAGCCATTTAGATCTTAAGGTCCTCTCTTTTCTTTGTTTACCTTCCCATCTGAGCCAATATGTCTTTATATCATATTTTTTCTTTTGTTTTATGATCTTTTATTGATTACGTTTCATTTTTGATTACGTTTCATTCTGTAAAACTGTCATAAACCTTGGTTCTTATGTTTGTTTTAAGTTCAAATCATTACTTAAAATCCACCCTTTTTCCCTTTGAAGCTGAGTTGACATATTGTTCTGACAGATTTAATTTTATTTCAATGGAGTTTTATTGATTATTTAATTGTTTATATTTGTCTATTCTGTGTAGAACTTAGTTATTTTTAATATACTATACAAACAAATAAAGACTGCTTATTTTCTGGCATTTTACAGAAGTATTGTATTTTCTTATTTTTCTCAGTCAGTTATTTTCTGTACCGCTTATCCAGTTCAGGGTCGCGGAGGTTGCTGGAGCCTATCCCAGCTATTATCAGGTGAGGGGTGGGGGACACCCAGCTCACATTCATCCACAGGGAAAATTTGGAGTGACCAATGAACCTGACGTGCATGTCTTTGGATGGTGGGAGGAAGCCAGAGTACCCGGAGAGAACCCACGCATGGGAGAACATGCAAACTCCACACAGGAAGGCTACTGTTGGAATTGTTCGAACCCCCCCCCAGCTGGGAATCGAGCTAGCGACCTTACTGTGAGGATGTGGTACTAACCACCTCGCCACTGTGCAGCCCTCTTATTTTGAATAAGTCAATAGTCAATAAACTACATTCAACATAACATTTTCAAGATTGAAGGAAAAGGAGTATAAAGCAGAAACATCTTGATTTATCTGCCCCCGTTTCATAAAACAAACAACAACATGTGTACACTGAAGGAAACAAATGTAACGACTTTACAAATAATACATGAGCTACAGACTGAAAATGCTGACTGCAGGTCACATGTCAGATTATGCTACATATGAAAATCATCTTCTCTAACTGATATAAACAAAAAAACAAAAGTTTATCACTGTTGTATTTACTAAACAAAATAGATTTTCTATTTTTTTTTTTTTTACTTAAAAACTTATGGACTTTGACTCTTTGGTTTCTTAGTCCAAACTGTTCAATTTACTCATGCCACACGTTCCATCAGTTTGGTTCTTATACATGATTTATTAAAAATTAAATGAAATGAAAAATACTTTATTCATCCCAGAAGGGAAATTCAGTATAGTAAAAGCTCTTTTTTTTTTTTTTAAATAAACAAAAAAGTCAGTCAGTCTTGTTCTTTAGGGTGATGCTGCTGGCAGGAATGAATTTCTGTATCTCTCCGTCCTACAGTGAACCTGACACAGCCTCCCACTGAACACACTGTTGATTCTTCACCGTGTTGTGGAGAGGATGGGAAGTGTCCTCCATCATCTTCATCAGCTTGTGCAGCATTCTTTTCTGAACGATCAGCTCAAGCGGCTCCAGAGTTATCCCCAGCACAGAACCAGCTTTCTTGATCAGCTTTTTCAGCTTCTTCAAGTCTCTGGTTCTGATGCTGCTGCCCCAGCAGATGCTGCAAAGCTAATTGCACTTTCCACAACAGACTTGTAGAAGATCTGCAACATCTTGGTGCAGACGTTGAATGATCTCAGCTTCCTTTAAGAAGTAGAGTCTGCTCTGACCTTTCTTTTAGATGTAGTCAGTGTTGCATTTCCAATCGAGTCTGTTGTCCAGCTGAACTCCAAGGTATTTGTGGTTCTCTACCACCTCCACCTCCTCTCCCAGGATGTATACAGGACTATGCTGCTTATTCTTGCTCCACAGCCCTTATATACATATATACAATATATATATATATATATATATATAAACATATACATACATATGTAAACACATACATATACTGTATATACTAGGGCTGTCAAAATTGCTCCAAAATGACATTTGAATATTTACTCTAAAAAATACACACAATTCGAATAAATTCAAATATCCATTTGGGCAATGTGCCAACAGGAGGACAAACTAATACAAGACATAACTACTTGTCTTAGAAGAGGCTTCGGGAAACAAGATGCACGTTCAAATGTGAACTTGCAGTTTTTAAACTGGCTGTTCTCTTGGAGCTGTTCTCAGTCCAGCTGAACTCCAAGGTATTTGTAGTTCTCCACCACCTCCACCTCCTCTACCAGGATGTAGACAGGACTATGCTGCTTATTCTTGCTCCTCCTGAAGTCAACAATCATCTCTTTAGTCTCGCTGGTATTTAAGATGAGCTGATTGTTACTGCACCATTTCACAAACTGATTGACAAGTTCCCTGTACTCGGCTTCTTGTCCATCACTGATACACCCCACAACTGCAGAGTCATCAGAGTATTTCTGCAGATGACAGGACTCAGAGTTGTACTGGAAGTCTGAGGTGTACAGTGTGAAGAGGAATGGTGAGAGTACAGTTCTTTGTGGTGCTCCAGTGCTGCTGACCACCATCTCAGACACACAACCTTTCAGTCTCACAAACTGCGGTCTGTTTGTGAGGTAGTCGTAAATCCAGGTGGTTGTGGAGGGAGCCACCTGGAAGTTATGGAGCTTCTGACATAGCAAAGCAGGCTGAATAGTATTAAATGCACTTAAAAAATCAAAGAACATGACCCTCAAAGTGCTGCCTGACTGGTCCAGATGAGAGTGGGCTCTCTGAAGCAGGAAGATGATGGCGTCTTCAACCCCAAGCCCATTACGATATGTGAACTGTAATGGGTCCTGAAAGGTATTCACTTGCTTGTTGAGGTGAGCCAGTAAGAGTCTCTCCAGGACTTTCATGATGTGAGATGTCAGGGCAACTGGTCTGTAGTCATTTGGTTCAGCTGGTTGTGGTTTTTTAGGGACAGGAACAAGACAGGATGTTTTCCACAGCACAGGAACTCTGTTCTGTCTCAGGCTGGTGTTAAAAAGGTGCTGGAGAACCGGACATAGTTGTTCTGAGCAGGTCTTGAGAACTCTGGGACTGACACCATCTGGACCTGCAGCCGTGTTCCGGTTCAGTTTCTCTAGCTGTTTCTTGACCTGGTCACAGGAGACAGTCAGGCTGGAGGTGGAGGCAAAAGAGGTCTCAGGATGCCCTGATGTGGAGGGAGATGAGGCTGTGTTCAGGTCCATGACTGAGGTGCAGGGTGACAGAGTGGAGGTGGGACAGGAAAGCTGTCGGCTCATGGAGGGTGTGTGGAGTGTTGGGTTGTCGGCAGGGGGGGAACTGAACCTATTGAAGAATATGTTCAGTTCGTTAGCTCTGTCCAGACCTCCGTCAGTCTGGTCCCCCTTTAACTTAAAAATCTTTATTCCTTTCAAATTATAAAGATTTTCTCCTTTTTCAAAATTTCTCTGGATGTTCCATGGCAACAGTTTTTGTTCTGTTATGTTTGGGCATCACTTGTCACTCATTTGTAGATTAAAAATGAACTTTACTGTGAAATTGAACCCCCTTCCCTTTCCAGCTAGCCACACCCCCAAACAGAAATACCCCAAGGACTTTCTCCACACTGTCTCATTCTGGACAGGAGGACAGATACCTCTCTCAGCTTTGACCCTAGAGGAGTGAGGTAACAACTCCCTAACCCCTGCATCCAAAGAATGGCAGTTTTCCTTTCCACTAGGTCAAATTGTTGGTGTTGAGAGTTCTTTGGAACTTGTTCTCGACAAATTCACGTTGATGGATTCTGTTCATGGCTGTAAAAAAAGCACCAATTTGTCTAAAATCAGATATTCTTGCCAAGATAATGCCAAAGTGGGATTTTATGGCTTGAATAATTACTTTATTTTTTGTGCTTTAAAAAATAGTGAACATACTGGAACCATTGGTGTCAGACATCATGTCTTATTTTAAAAGCAACACATAAGATTACTAATATTTATTTATTACCTACGTTAGGGTGGGCATTTTGGTGGTGGCCTGTCTGGGATGTACAAGTGTCCAAAGCGCCTGGGGTGCACTGGACCCCGTGGTGTCCTCCCCTTGGTGATGAGCGGCCCATTTTGGGCATGTCTCCAAGGCTGTGATCAGCGGGACGGAAACAAGATAAAACACAATTAGATAAAAATATCTGTTTATTTATTATTGTGATGATGAGGAGGATAATGATGGCAATAATTGTTGTGATTATGATCATTAGTATTAGTATTAGATTAGGAATATCTTTATTTATTTTTATTTCCTCCTTTGCCTTATGTGTTTGATGTTACCATAATTACACGTTTGTATTGATATGATGTCAGAAGGTGTATGGAGTGCCTGTAGATAAATTCATACTGATTTTGATTTCAAAATAAGGGATGACCTCTCTGAAAACAGATGGGCCTGATGTTGAATCTCTATTTCTGGAACTCTCACTGCTTGTCATGGAAAGAATGTTATTGTCCGTGTTATTTATCAGCTTCCTCATTTTATTGTCAAAGACTTCAATGAAAGCCTGTCCTCCACTTTTGACCAAATCCACCGTAAGAGGAAGCCTTGTTATATCTTGGGAGTCTTTAATTTAAATCTTCTTAAACATAACTCTGAAGCATCTATTGGAGACTTTTTTTAATACTCTATTGTGTGAATGCTGTTAAGCATCCACACCTTTGTTTTCCTGTTTCTCTTTATTCTCATTCTTTCACCACATTTCGGCCCTCAATAACCTCAGAATACTTAAACTAATTTTAGCTATTCAAACGTCAAGACGTTCAGCTCGTTCAGGACATCACTGCTACCATTCAAATTTTTGATGTTATAGATTTTAAGTAATTGATCATTTTTTGCCATTAATTTCAATGGATTAATGAATGGCATTTCTCCATTGAAATGGAGATATTTTTCTTTTGGTCACACCAGGGAGGAACGCTGCAGTCACGTAACCACCACTGGGAGTCGCTATTGGACGCTTTTAAGGAAAACATAAATATAGGTCGTATTACCACTAAGAGTCGCTATTGGACGCTTTTAAGAAAAACATAAATATAGGTCGTATTTTCATGCATGCAAAAACAACCGTATAGTACATATGACTTTGGAGGACAGGTTCCCGTGCTTGTCAGGTGTTCATTTAGAAAATTAGCATCAAAGATGGAGAAGAGAAACTTTACCAGTTCGGAGATGGAGGTTCTGCTGACTGAGATCTGAGCAAAGGAATTAAAGGAGGTAAAAGCCAAGCAGTGGGGAATAAATCACAAGAGCTTCAAATGCTGTGTTGCCTGTTGGTTGCACCGTTACAGAAATAGCCTAAAAATAAAAAGGATTTGATGGTGTCAAAAAGACATCTAGCCTAACAAAAGCAAGACAGCCACTGAAAACTACTGGTGGAGACTAAGGTGCATACAGTATTTTAACGGTAAAAATAGAGAAAACCCCCTCCTTCGAAAATGGTCTGATCCTACTTAGTCTCCCCCTACCGGGCTGCCTTCCTGTGGCCGTGTGTTTAAGTATTTGACTTAAACCCATAGACCGTTAATAGAGAGAGCAGAACCTTCCGCTATGTCACTCAGTGGTTTCTGAGGAGCTAAAAGTAAAGCCTGTTGGGCATGTCTCACCATCGCCATCTTGCCGTGCCATGTGTCGTCACTTCCGGAAAATACTAAAATGGGCAAAGGCAAGGCCGCTCCGAGCCGCGGGCAAATGATTGACAGCTGACGTACTCTGGGCTAAACGCTAACCGAGCTAACTTGAAACTAACAGGAGCTAACAAAGATCAGTCCCCTAAGCGGCGGTGTAAAACACTTTTAGACTTGCTATTATGTGACTAAAAACCGCCATTGTGCGACTGTGCTACAAACTGAGACCTTACTGAGAGCAAACAAGGAGCTAACTAGGAGCCACCAGTCGGCAGGCCGGGCTTCTGGTCTGCCGCATGTCAATCATAAGGACACGCCCTTAATAATGTGCAATAAATAACATCTTTGAATGAGTTAGAAAAAAATGCACTCCCCTCACTTGACCTATTAAACCTAAAATGATTTTTTTCATGGCAGGCAGAGCGTCACTCCATCAGGGAGAGGCTTCGAGAAACAAGATGCACATTCAATGTGAACTTCCAGTTTTTAAAGAGGCTTCGGGAAACAAAATGCACGCTTAAGTGTGAACTTCCAGTTTTTAAAGAGGCTTCGGGAAACAAGATCCACGCTCAAGTGTGAACTTACAGTTCTGCAGTATCCGCTGCCATGACAGCGTGAAATGTGGCGTTCATCCAACAGTTCTTAAATGAATTAGAAAACTTGCAGAACTGCTTGGTAAGCGCCATGGCTGAATGTCTCTGGATGGCTAGACAACGTCCTGCAGGGTTTTCTGTCTTCCTGCGTGTTGCCCCTTCATGATGGTCCTGTGAGTTTGGGGTGTGAAGTTTCTTGTTGCGGTGGCGGAGCTCTGGCCTAGGGATGAGCCGGATACTCGTTTCAGACGAGTATCTGGTACGGATAATGCATTTTTGACGAGTACGAGCATAATACGAGTAAAACTCATCAATATCTGTGCTCGTGCTGAAGGAGAATCCTTATTTGATAACAGACTGTCTGCACGTTCTGTGATTGGCCAGTCACACACAGCACCCGCCCTCCTGCACACACGTCTCTGCAGCGCGAGCTGTCCTGCACTCACGCACACACACACAGTGATTGATCTCTGCTTGACTCGTGCTCACGTTGCTCTTTCGTACTCAGACTTTCTTCAATCGCCTTTATTCCCCCCCCCCCCCCGTCTCTCTCCTTTACCGTCTGCTTGCTTTGAGTTTGGCTGTGATGTAAAAACTTCTGAACTCGTTCTGAACGCGGTTTTTCAGAAGGATACAGAGAACCAGGCTGATATATTTCACCGTTTGTTATGGCTGGATGTAACATGAATCACCAAGTTCACACAGATCATTAAAACATAAACAGACCAGTAACACACACACACGCACACAGCTGAATACACAAAGTAGCAGTTATTAAAGTTTTTATTGAAGGCTATATTATAAAAATAAGTGTGTTATAAATATTACAAACTAAGCTTTAAATGCTGTATATAGGCTTTTTATAGGCTTTGAATACAGTAGATATTTTAACTATTACACAGCGCCTCACACACTCTGTCTCTCTCTCTCTCCTCTCTCTCTCTATACACTGAGTGATACACACACACCTTAATCATTGTCTAACTTTGTGTGGGGAAAAAAACCAGAATGCTAGGTAATTAAATAAATAAATAATTAAAATTGAATAAATTATTGAGAAAAAATTCAGAATTTGATCATAAAATAAAACAGAAAATAGACAAAAAAAATCAAGTTGTGTTAAGTATGAAAACTTGTTCATGCTTACTTCGTAGTTCATAATTTCCGACTGGATGCTTTGTATGCACTTTCAGACTTAAAATTATGTGCTGAGTCAAACCACACCCACTTCTGATTAAACCACACCCACTGCTGGTTTAAGCCCCCCCCCAAACCGAGTACAGATACAGATAATTTAGATGGTTTAACAGATACAGATACAGATAATGGTGTACTCGCTCATCCCTAATCCAGGAGTTTACCTGCAGCCGCCTCTCCCTCCGTCACTGCTGCATGTGCTCACGTTCCTCTGGAATAACAAACGCGAGTTTGTTTTTTCATCTTCGTAATTTTGCGTCGGAGCAGGTGTGTATAAACAAATGTGTCAATATTTATCCCCCGAATTATTCGCAATTTCGTGCCGATTATTCACATCGGTCCCCGTGTGAAAAGGCCTTAAATGTTTGAAACAAATGACAGAGTTGAGGAAGTAAAGCTGGTCTCCTTCCATAGGAACAAGAATATCTTTTGAAAATGATACGTGATTGCTCTCTTGCATCTATGGCAGGTAGAGCGTCACTACATCAGGGAGAGGCTTCGGGAAACAAGATGCACGCTCAAGTGTGAACTTGCGCATTTTAAAGAGGCTTCGGGAAACAAGATGTATGCTCAAGTGTGAACTTGCAGTTTTTAAAGAGCCTTCGGGAAACAAGATGCACGCTCAAATGTGAACTTACAGGTTTTTGTTTGTACAATAAGATGTAAACTGTTGGCAACTGATATCCACTCGTCATCAAGCTTAATGATCATACCACACCATACCATATTTATTTCTACAGCACTTTAAAAACTTAGGAGCTGACCAAAGTCCTGTACAATGCATGCATAAGATACAACACAAAGCAATACAATAAAAGTATAAAAACAGCTTAAATATATATATATATATATTTATATACACGCACACACACACATATATATATATGTATAGGCTATTGTATGTTTATATCTATACACACATACATACATACACAAATATATACTAGGGCTGTCAAAATTGCCCCAAAATGACGTTCGAATATTTGCTCTAAAATTTACACATAATTCGAATATCCATTTGAGCAATGTGCCAACAGGAGGACAAACTAATACATAACTACTTGTACAGACTAATCTGACGAGCGTTTTTTGTGTTCTCATTATACATGTACAGAAACGTTCCCATGGCAACGGTGGACGGTCTAGATGTAACGTTTGGCCGGATTCGTCTATAGTTTTATTTTTTAATGTTTATTTCAATATTAACATCTTTTAAGTTACACTGTGTAACTTTTGGCCACTATGGGCACTAAACCTGTAACTTTCTACAGGCGCCACAAATGTCTCAAAATTAAACAGTCTCAGTCTGTGTTTTGGAGAAGTGTTGCAGACCACTTTGAAAAGCTGATTTTTAAGTCATCAAGCCATGAATTAAAGCATTCCAGGTTACATGATTTAATGAGAGACGGCCCGCTCCTGAGTTACAATGCCTGTTTTTTTAGAAAGGCAGCACCCTCAGAGCAAAAACATGCGTCAAGTGCTCTATATTGACAGCAGAAATCAGCTATAGTTACTGACATTATATTCCAACTTTATTATTAATATATCATGATATTTGGCTAACTTTTGGGTTCAAAAGTTACATAGTATCACTTTAACAATACCCAGGAAATTAGAAAATGAACTCGCTGCAGTTCCCCCACCCCCCCACATCTCCCTAACTTGTGGAGAAAGTCCCGCCTGCGGTTTGGAGGACGAGACGGAATCGGACATTGGGCGGGGTCGGACGTCCGTTTATAACCCTTCCCCCTATCCCCAAGCCTAAACTCTAACCTCACTAACTGTACACGCCCATCGGATGTCCAACGCCACCTAATATCCGTCTCCTGCAAGCCACAGGTGGGGGTACTTCAACTTGTGCGAGCAATTAAAGATCCCGACAAATTGAAATTAAATTAACGAACAATGAATTAGAGTTGTCACGATACCAAAATGAGTAACCACGATACTATACCAGACAAAGTATCACGGTTCCGGGTAGTATCACGATACCGCACCCTTTTTTAATTATTATTCTTTATATGAACTGCAATTTGTTTGTACAAGTTATACATACTTGTTACTTATAATGCTGTTTGGTGCATAATAAACATAACACTTGTGAAGTAAGAATTAGACTGAAACAAATATGGTTATGAACAACATTTATCAAATACTTAAAAAAAAAAAAAACAGATCCACTGATTGTTTGTCCAGTCAAATTTTGAGGTATTCTTTGAAGTAGAATAGAACTTGTGCAAAGGCATATCAAAGGCTACTTCATTGAACTGTAGCTCAGTTCTATAAAGACCCTTTCCAAAAAATTAGAATATCATGGAAAAGGTGTTTATTCTAATCTATTTTTTTGGAAAGGGTCTGTAAACTACAGAGGACAAAATACAATAAACAGGAACTGGTTCCCTGTAATAACTAATGAAATAATATGTTTATGCATTTTCTAGGTGCCTTATACTTTGACACCCTTTAACTCTTCATTCCTCAGCCTGTACACGGGGCATATAATGTAATTATAATATTATATAGGCTATTAATATTAGCTAATGAGCAAATAAACAGGGCCTACTAATCTGGTATTTGACATACAAGTCTGGGTGACGACACTGCAGGTGTTTTTTGAGGTTGGATGTGTTCCCTCCTTTGGCTCCTATAGCCTGGTGGCAGCGCCTGCACAGTGGACGGCTATTGTCTACTACTTTACCGTCTGTGCCTTGTTTTAAGCCATAATAGTTTCAAATGTGACTTTTGGAGTTTGGTTTTTTGAGCAAGATTTGCGGTGCCACTGGTGCCACTCCCGCCGCTGTCGCCGCGGCAGACTCGCCGTTCTCTGCCATGCCGAGTGTGTGCTTCGTGTTAGTGCTGCATGTGCACAACGAGACCGCTTGTTGTTTTGTTTTGTTTTTCGCCGATTTTTTTTTTTTTTTTTTAAGAAGCGGAGCTGTCTTCATGGACTTCCTTCTTGCCGGTAGAAACATACGAACAGCCATCAGTTTACAGACGGGCGGATCCAACGCGCGTAAACAGCCTATCATATCCATGAACGTCACCAGTAAGCGGCAAACAGCCAATCATTCAGCAGCTGTTTGGTTAGGTTGCAGTAGCTGCCATGTGGGTTTGTTGACAGGGAGAAGCATGCAGTGAGAGAAGCAGGGAAGAGAGTAGAGACGGACGCTACTAGCGAAACTGGACCGGGTTGTAGTAATCCACGGTAGTACCGTCGTGTATAAATTCTAGTATAGTAGGAACCGTTATGATCTGGTAGCGTGGGGTACCGTGGGTACCGTGCAACTCTACAATGAATCCTTGAGCAGCCGTAATAAACATGGAGCAACTTGAAACAGTCGGCCTGTAATCAAACCAGTGTAGCAAATGTAGGCCTAATAATAAAAATAAAAGGCCTAAAATAGGCTATTTTTCCCACTGTTTATATAAAGTTCAAATATCAATTTTCACGTTCGAATCTTGGGTTATTAATACTCGAACACATAACACACATCAACAGCCCTAATATATACACGCACACACATTCATCTACACACAGAAGAGACTAAAAAAGATGAAACCTCACACTTGATTGAAAACCCAAAATAAAAGTGTTTTTAACACAAAACATGTGAGAGAACTTTGAACCTAAATGTTTGAAACAAATGACAGAGTTGAGGAAGTAAAGCTGGTCTCCTTCCATAGGAACAAGAATATCTTTTGAAAATGATACGTGATTGCTCTCTTGCATCTATGGCAGGTAGAGCGTTACTACATCAGGGAGAGGCTTCGGGAAACAAGATGCACGCTCAAGTGTGAACTTACAGTTTTTAAAGAGCCTTCGGGAAACAAGATGTATGCTCAAGTGTGAACTTACACATTTTAAAGAGCCTTCGGGAAACAAGACGCACGCTCAAATGTGAACTTACAGGTTTTCGTTTGGTACAATATGTAAACTGTTGGCAACTGATATCCACTCGTCATCAAGCTTAATGATCATACCACACCATACCATATTTATTTCTACAGCATTTTAAAAACAACATAGCAGCGGACCAAAGTGCTGTACAATGCATGCATAAGATACAACACAAAGCAGTAAAATAAAAGTATAAAAACAGCTTTACATATATATATATATATATATATACACACACATATATATATATACATATATATATGTGTGTGTATATATATATATATATATATATACACACACATATATATATATACATATATATATGTATATTAGGGATGTGCACCACTAATCGGTTAATTGTTTTGTCGAATGCAGCAGTCCAACATCCATTTCCAGGAGTTTTTAATATCCATCGATGAAAGACATTCGTAGGGACGGAAAAACCGAGGCATCATTAAACGCCGAGTCATTTTGACACAACAGCTGTGAGCACAGACTGTTATACTGGATGTGACCGCATTGATCCCTGTTGGAAACATTTGATACGGTCAGAGAGCAAAAATAGAATAGAATAAATGAATAAAATAAAATGATGTCCTCAACTCTTGCCTCAGTCCTGAGTTCCTGTTTTCATTCATCAGTGATGAAGTAGAAGAAAGGAGTTTTTATTAGGGGTGTACACCACTATCCGTTTCTGTATCTGTTCAACCATCTAAATCATCTGTATCTGTTCGGAAGTGGGTGTGGTTTGAGCAGAACTGGGTAGGGTTTAAATCAGCACATTATTTTAAGTCTGAAATTAATATAAATTGATGAGAAGTTTCTTGATTTGTTGTTTATTTGGTAACTATTTACAGAACAGCCTCAGAGTTGAGATTCAATGTTTTTGATCACAATAGCAAAGGAACTATTTACAGGTTGTTTTTAAAAAAAATAAAATAAAACCATAAGATGAAAATCTTCGAGTGCATTCAACACATCCAGTTTGAAATTATGAACTACGAAGTATGCATGAACAAGTTTTCATACTTTACACAATTTTATTTTATTTTTTGGTCTATTTTCTGTTTTGTTTAATGATTAAACTGTGATTTTTTTTTCTCAATAATTTAATTTTAATTCATTATTTATTTTATTACCTAACATAACTTAAATAATGATTAAGGAGTGTGTGTATCACCCATTGTATCGAGAGAGAAAGAGAGAGAGAGTGTGTGTGGCGCTGTGTAACAGTTAAAATATCTATTGTACTCAATGCCTAAAAGCCTACATACAGTATATAAAGCTTGATTTATAATATTTATAATACACTTATTATAGACGTTAATAACTGCTTCTTTGTGCGTTCAGCTGTGTGTGTGTGTAACTGGTCTTATGGCTGTTTATTTTCCAATGATCTGTGTGAACTTGGTGATTCATGTAAACATCTAGACATAACAAACGGTGACATATATCAGCCTGGTCCACTGTATCCTTCTGAAAAACCGCGTTCAGAAGTTTTTACATCACAGCCAAACTGCAGGCAGATGGTAAAGGAGAGAGACGAGGGGGGAGTGGAGGCAGCGACTGACGCGATTCAAGCCGTTTCAGCTCTGTCTTGTCAAATGGACCACGTAGGTTACAGGGGTCGCGTTAACCGAATATTTTCCGTCATTGACCGTTTTTTTTAAATGGTGACAGAAAAATCTGAAGGCCGTCAGTCATTTTGACAGATTGCAATTTACATTCCTGACCACTAGATGGCGAGTTAGAATAGTCTCTCTTGATGCATGGCCTGTTGGGTTCACTCGGAAAAATGTCACAGCAGCTGAGTGTCCGAAGCTTCTTCAAAAAGCCCAATAATGAAGATAGTATTGACAAAAGAGGTGAAAAAAGGAAGACTGATGCAGTGGAAGATGAGGGACAAAAAAGTAATCAGTCTTCGGCACCAACTGAGCAACCAAGCATTTAATGGAAAAACGCGACCGAATATGTCATTATTATATGTATATATTTTAATTAAAGTGACAGGTAAGAAATAGATTATGACTGGATTTTTATGACCCTGCCAGTCAAAATGACGGACAACGAAAAAGTCTAGCGCAACCTCTGGTAGGTTATGAAAGAAGTTCGCTAAGTAACTTTAAATATCATACAAACTGAAATAAAGACGATCTGAAGAAATTCTGAGTACGAAAGAGCAACGTGAGCACGAGTCAAGCCAAGCAGAGATCAATCACTGTCTGTGTGTGCGTGAGGGCAGGAAAGCTCGCGCTGCAGAGACGTGTGTGCAGGAGGGCGGGTGCTGTGTGTGACTGGCCAATCACAGAGCGTGCAGACAGTCAGATATCAAATAAGGATTCTCCTTCAGCATGAGCACGGATACTGATGAGTTTTACTCGTATTATGCTCGTACTCGTCGAAAATGCATTATCCGTACCGTATCCGGCTCATCCCTAGTTTTTATACTCTTGTCCTTGCATGCGTGGAGATAGTTTAACTGTGTTGTGCGAAGTCATGGCTGCTGTCATCTGTGGATCCTTCATGGTGGACTGTGTTGAAAAGCAGTGCATGAGTAGCCGTGGATTAATTTTCTCATGTATGTTATCATGAAAGGCTGAGACGAGGCAATTCGGGTCCAGTAAAAGATCGTTGGACTCGAACTGCCTCGTCTCAGCCTCTCATTATAACATACGTGAAAACACTGGTAACCCACAGCTGTACTAGAGTAATAAATGTCTGTTACTCAAAGCTACAACAGAAGCATGTTAAATAAAAGCCACGAAACATACAGAATATTATTTTATGCTATTTCAAAATCAGAATGAACTACGATATCCTGCAATCTCTTGCAGTTAAACACGTTACTACGATATTCTACCATAAGTGGTCCTTATTTTGTTCACGATCTTTTAAAAGCAATAATTTTTAAATCAGAGTAATTGGGGAAGTTTGACCAAACCTGTATGTGTAATCTTTAAAAAGAAAAAAAAGCATTATTTCAGCAGAGGCGATTATTTAGGACATTGATACGTTAATTTGCGGACATTATGCACGTACTGGATGCATTAATAACACCTGCATGGTCACGCTTTATTTGCTGCCAATGTCATCGGAACAGCTCTGCAGATTTCATTCTAATTTGATGCTTTCTTATATCAGAAATGATCAATAATTGCTAGGTAAACCTCCTCTAAAAACATTCGGTTTTGGATGTGATTGAATTACATTTAAAGCTTGGTATAATAACAAACTCCCTCTCTTTAAAAACGCGGGAGCATCTCGACACGCGGAGATGACAAAATGATGCATCGTTGGTCACATGATCGAAACAATGCAGGCAAAACCTCTGGTTCTGAAGGCAGAGTCGAGTAAACGGGCTCAAATGTAAAATCCAGAGTGGAAACATGATTTATATTTGACGTTTGACTGAAGTCTGTCCCTCACAGGAAGACAAGATTCTCACCCATTACGTACTTCCGTTTTTTGTGAAAAAGGTCTATTATACCTTCCCACTATCCCTAAATTGAAATGAAATGAACGAACAATCAATCCTCGAGCAAGCTGTAATAAACATGGAACAACTTGAAACAGTCGGCCTGTAATCAAACCAGTGTAGCAAATGTAGGCCTAATAATAATAATAGGCCTAAAATAGGCTATTTTTCCCACTGTCCCAGTTAATTTAAAGTTCGAATACTATTTTCACGTTCGAAACTTGGGTTAGTAATATTCGGACCCATGTTCGAATTTAGAATATTGGTCAACAGCCCTAATACATACACACATACACATTCATATACTCATGCACAGAAGAGATTAAAAAAGATGAAACGTAAAGGAAGTCTCCTCCTTCCGTAGGAACAAGAATGTCTCTAGAAAATGATACGTGATTGCTCGGTTGCTTCCATGGCAGGCAGAGCGTCACTCCATCAGGGAGAAGCTTCGGGAAACAAGATGCATGCTCAAGTGTGAACTTGCAAATTTTAAAGAGGCTTCGGGAAACAGGATGCACGCTTAAGTGTTAACTCTGTGCCCTTTTCATAAAAGTAGACCATCTCATTTTGTACGATATCATGTAAACTGTTGGCAACTGATATCCGCTCATCATCAAGCTCAATGATCATACCTTCACGAAACACATACGCATAAAAGTGAGAGAACTTTGAGCCTAAATGTTTGTCACAAATGACAGAGTTGAGGGAGTAAAGCTGGTCTTCTTCCGTAGGAACAAGAATATCTTTAGGAAATGAAACGTGATTGCTCGGTTGTGATTGATAATGCTTCCATGGCAGGCAGAGCATCACTCCATCAGGGAGAGGCTTCGGGAAACAAGATGCACGCTCAAGTGTGAACTTAGTTTTTAAAGAGAATTCGGGAAACAAGATACACGTTCAAGTGTGAACTTGCACTTTCCACAACAGACTTGTTGAAGATCTGCAACATCTTGGTGCAGACGTTAAATGATTTCAGCTTCCTTTAAGAAGTAGAGTCTGCTCTGATCTTTCTTGTAGATGTAGTCACTGTTGCATTTCCAGTCGAGTCTGTTGTCCAGCTGAACTCCAAGGTATTTGTGGTTCTCCACCACCTCCTCTCCCAGGATGTAGACAGGACTATGCTGCTTATTCTTGCTCCACAGCCCTAATATACATATATATATATATATATATATATATATATATATATATATATATATAAATATATATATAAACATATACATACATATGTAAACACATACATATACTGTATATACTAGGGCTGTCAAAATTGCTCCAAAATGACATTTGAATATTTGCTCTAAAATTTACACACAATTCGAATAAATTCAAATATCCATTTGAGCAATGTGCCAACAGAAGGACAAACTAATACAAGACATAACTACTTGTACAGACTAATCCTACAAGCGTTTTGTATGTTGCGCCATCTTGCGCCGCCGCCGTTGCCTGGGAAACGAGTCCCAATTACCTCCTATCTGCCAACATGGAAAGCACCGTGAATATCTGGATTTACAATGTTGGACAGTCGTCTAAGGTCATGATAACCTGTAGGTATGTTATCCAGAGATCTCTAAAGTATTCTGACATTTATTTATTTATTACATCGGAGCATTAATTTAAACGATTATTCATCTCCGGAAACTGGCTTTAATGATAAGCACACTGGAATAACACACATCTCATGATTACGTATCAAAGTTAAATAATCCAAACCCTTTAAGAGCTCGTTACTTTTCTATTTTGTCATATATTTGGCTTTTGGTATTGTTTAAGGACTGTACAGACCATTTAGTCTTCACATGCCTGCAGGTGAAGCTAAAGGCTGCAGGACACCGTCTTCCTGATCTCTTTGTGTTTGTGACTGAATTGGTTTTATTTTCTGGTCCCAACGTTGTCCTGATCAGAGCAAATGACCTTATATTTCACAATATTTCCCTTTTGTCATTAACTTAAAGCAACACACAGACGTCTCTGTTAGCATTAGCTAGCATAAAAACGTTATGCGGTGCGTCATTTTCGGGAGCATAGTTACGTGAAAAAAAGTGTCAGATTAATGTGTGTTCACCATAATTTATTTACCATGTTTTTCTTGTTGGTGATTAAATCCAGTGTTTTTTCTGCCGTGGCAGCAAGTTATTCCTCCTCTGCTCTGTGTGTCCGGTATTCCTCCCGATACGAACACACTGACATCAGTGGACTGAGCAGTGAAACGTCCAGTTTTGTCACAGACAGCAGAAATCTTCATGAAATAAATGTCTGTGATCTTCTTATTCACTTATTACCACATTAAAGTTTTCCTCTGATGTTCCAACAACCAGAAATGCGACATCCTTCCAGATTTCCTCCATGTTGTTAAGAATGTTCTCATTACACATGTACAGCAACGTTCCTATGGCAACGGTGGACTGTCTAGTTGTGGCGTTTGGCCAGATTCATCTATAGGTTGTCTGCCTTTGTTTTTTTTTAAAAAATGTTTATTTCATCATTAATATCTTTAACAATGCCCAGAAAATTAGAAAATGAACTCACTGCAGCCCCCCCCCCCCCCCCTTCCCCCACATCTCCCTCACTTGTGCGAGCAATTGAAGATCCTGACAAAATGAAATGAAATTAATGAACAATATTCATTGTTCGTTATTCTCCTCCAGCAAGCCGTAATAAACATGGAACAACTTCAAACAGTCGGCCTGTAATCAGACCAGTGTAGCAAATGTAGGCCTAATAATAACAATAATAGGCCTAAAATAGGCTATTTTCCCCACTGTTTATTTAAAGTTTGAATATTAATTTTCACATTCGAATCTTGGGTTGTTAATATTTTAAAACACATTAGAAATTAGGATATTCATCGACAGCCCTAATATATACACCCATACACGTTTATATACACATATGCACATACACACATAGAAGAAATTAAAACAGATGACAACTCACACTTGATTAAAAACCCAAAATAAAAGTGTGTTTTTAACCGAGTTTTAAAAACAGCAAGAGAAGGAGCATTTGGTTTCATGGATTTACAAAACATGTACACCAGGGTTTCTCAGTCCTGGTCCTCAGGGACTCCTGCCCTGCATGTATTCCAGGTTTCCAACTCCACCACACCTGATTCAGATCAACTCAACTGCTCATCAAGTTCTTTGCAAGCTGCTAACGAGCCTTTCATCTGAGTCAGGTGTGTTGAAGTAGGAATATCTTGAAAACTGGCAGGGCAGGGGTCCCTGAGGACCAGGACTGAGAAAGACGAACGTACGCATAAAAGTGAGAGAACTTTGAGCCTAAATGTTTGTAACAAATGACAGAGTTGAGGAAGTAAAGCTGGTCATTGCTCAGTTGTTTCCATGGCAGACAGAGCGTCACTCTATCAGGGGAGAGGTTGGAAAAAAAATAAAAATAATTAAAAGAGGCTTCGGGAAACAAGATGCACGTTCAAATGTGAACTTGCACATTTTAAAGAGGCTTCGGGAAACAAGATGCACGTTCAAATGTGAACTTGCAGTTTTTACACTGGCTGTTCTCTCGGTGATTTGATGCAGCAACGGTGTGAAAGTGGTCATCTTCAAACTGTATGTAGTTCTTGGTTTCTTTTTTAAGACTTTGTGCCCTTTTCATAAAAGTAAACCATCCCGTCTTGTACGATATCATGTGAACTGTTGGCAACTGATATCCGCTCATCATTAAGCTTAATGATCATACCTTCACGGAACACATAGCTGGTCTCTTTATTCTGTAGGGACAAGAATGTCCTAAGAAAATGATACGTGACTGCTCAGTTGCTTCCATGGCAGGCAGAGCGTCACTCCATCAGGGAGAGGCTTCAGGAAACAAGATGCACATTCAAGAGTGATCTTAGTTTTTAAAGAGGCTTCGGGAAACAAGATACACGTTCAAATGTGAACTTACAAATTTTAAAGAGGCTTCGGGAAACAAGATACACGTTCAAGTGTCAACTTTGTTTTTAAAGAGAATTCGGGAAACAAGATGCACGTTCAAGTGTGAACTTACAGTTTTTACACTGTCTGTTCTCTTGGGGGGTTAAATAGGGTTGAGGGTGTGGTTCTGTTGTAGTTGTGGCAGGTAAAAGGCTTCAATTAAAAAGACTTAATTCCTCTAAAACCGCAAAGATTTCTGATCCTGTAATCAGACTCCCAGGATTTTTAAAGGCTTTTAAAAGCAGTTTTTCAAGCTGAAGTTGTGGCACTAAAGAACCCTTTAAAGTGCCAGTGGCATGAAATTTCCTGGTGACTTTTGGTCCCTGTTAAGTCAGACTCTAAGTGCCTCAATACTGTATGAAAGGATCGTTCGCCGTAACTCAGCCTTGTCATACAATAGCAGGTGCTACTAGTTAGCACTACTGTTAGCACTGCCATTTATGTAAATGACGTAGTTTAGAGTAAATTCTGGACGCTACCCACTCAGGACACTTGGATTACATTGGACGAGCAGTATGGAGGAATATTGACAAGTTTTTGTGGACTTTTATGGACCATTTTGGCTCGGGTCCCAGCGAACTCCATTATATGAAAGTTGGGTGGAAATGAGAAGTTGTCCTGATCTCCGACTGCATTTGACATATTAAAAAAGTGCTCCATAGTCTTGCTCACCATGAGGGAAAGTGGAAAATTAAGTTAAATCATTCTGTGGGTGAACTATTCCTTTAAGAAGAAAACGGCATCATGTTCCAGCAACAAGTTTCGCTGAATTATTTACTTCACCCATGACCCGAATTCAGTTAATAGTTATACTTAAGGTATATTACACTAGTTCTGCTCGTTAGATCTGTCTTCGTCTGACCGGAGCAGGACAGAAACAGCGATGATGATGATGATGATGATGAAGGCCTGACAGCAAACCCGAGTCCGCAGCCAAACACTTGGGAACAACGGGAAGAATTATAAACTGAAATCATCACAAACATCAGTTTCCGTCAGAGATAAAAGACACGAACATGATGAGAAACGTTTATTGGAAACTTCGTGTTTCTTCGTGGTGGCTGGAAGCCGTCATAACCTCCTGAGGAGCAGACGGAGCTGCAGGGGGATTTTCTGCTAGTTCGGTCGGCACATTCCTGCAGAAATTAAATCATCCACAAGTTTTTCAGTGGGGAGGACAAAAAGATTGCTGTTTTCCTTTGTACGCCAGATACAGAGCAGTTCTTATGTGAACTGGACGCCATGATGTCGGTTAGTTGTCGTAGGTCTCGGAGGGAGAGACTTGGACAGTGTAGTTCGGGGGAGTGTTTATTACGTAGGAATTTTTCATAGATATGTTCTGGGTTTTAGCATGATGCTAATTTCCATCTGCAGTCCTGAAGTTCTCTCTTTTGTTGTATTTTATCTCAAAAATGTTTAGATTTTGTTTTCTTAACCCTCAAGGCGCCAGAGTTTATTTAGGAAAATATTCCATTTGGACTTTAAGATTTCAAAATGCTGTAACTTGGAGGTGGTTGGAGATCCATAATGTAAAGAGAAAAATTTTCATCATGACCTAAAGTTTGTGATGGGAGTAAATTTACTTGTGTAATTTGCATATTGTGATGTCATCAGGTAGCAGCGTTATTGGATTGTATAACTTCAAGTAAAAAAACAGATTTTTGAACATATTTATACACAGGAAAAATAATTATACTGTCATATGATGCTCTAAATAAAGAAACAGGAGTTTGATTGGAGTAACTTTGCTAATATTATTTGTATATCAGCAGGTAAAACTCAGTAAAACAGAATTCCGAACATATTTACACAGATTTTTTTTTTTTCATTTTTCCACTGATCCTTTTTCATCCTCTTATCCTCAGAATAAATTGACAGAAATCTGACAGGAGTATATTTGCTAATATAATTGATATATTAACAGGTGAAATTATATTTTTATGGTTTTTTCCCCCTTTTTTGTCATTATAGATTTATAATTTCTATAGTTTTCTCTCTGTGTCTCCCGTGCTCCTGCAGCTTAGCGCGCAGACAGCAGGAGTCGGGTTTCAAACCTTTATATCTCTGATTTTTTTCATATAAACACACTAAAAAATTACATCAGAACTGACGCTGTATGTTGTGGCGATGTAGTAAAACCAAGCAGTAACAGTACAAGGCTGTAGATTTACAGATAAGATCTGTTATATCCAGTAATAAAACAGGGTTAAATCCTTTAAACTTTTTTTATGCATCCCTTGTACAACACTTTGGTCAACGAAAGTTGTTGTTAAATGTGCTTCCAATTATTTAGAGGCTGAGGAGTTGTCGTCACAGCGCGTCTCCCCGCCCCTCCGAACCGGCGTTCCGGCATGTTGTTTGTACGCTTACTGAGAGCTACGTTGGTCGTGACTGGAGATGCTGGGTTATAATGTTGAGTGAAGGACTGTGCCAGCTCTTCGCACAGTCAAGATGATAAAAAAAAAAAAAGACAAACAAGGGCGAGTTACGGTTTTTCAAGATCTCCGGTTTGAAAAAAAAAATGAAAGAGAAAAAAAAATCAGATTGCAAACTGCTGAAGTGACAGGGGGCGCCAAGTGGCTGACAGCTGCAGTCTGAAGGAAAGAGATTAGCAACATGCAGCATGCCGTGTGTTCTCCAGCTAGTGATCCATTTGTGACTGATAATTGTGGTATCCTTAAAAAACTACTCCGTGATTCTGTCCTTGCAGATAGTTTTAATAATGAGGAATCAATCAGTACGATGTGGCAACTATGAAGATCCTTCCCTCACAAACGGCCGTGCTCAGCTGGGAGCAGTCATGTGGAACATGTCATGTGTTTGCAGGAACCAGTAAACCATATTCCAGTCATACCAGTGTGTCTGTGAAGATGCTGCTTTGCTGTGAGAATGAACCGGACACTACGACCCTGGATAAGATCGTCCTTGTTTGCTGTGCATTTGCAAATGTATGCTAAAGACTAGCACTGAAGCTAACATGAGTTGATGAAAACTGGTTACTTTCTTTAATCTGTCATTTACTCGTGATGTTCGACACCACCGACATCTGCCTGCCTGACAGCTTATTTCGGTCTTTCACAAATCAGACACACACTAATCACTGTTTTCTTTTTTATAAATAAATGATTGAAACCACGTTAAATATCGTCCTTCTTACATGTGTTTACTGACAGCTCACAAATGTTTTCTTAACTAGCAGCATAACAGTTAACTGTGTAAAAGGCAAAATTTCAAATATTACCACGTGACAAACTGATTGTGAAGACTAAATAATTCACAGTGCATCAGCCGCATGTCTCCATGGAGGACGGAGGTAAGCGGTCCAGACTACTGTCCCACTCTGAGCCATCCAGCTCAGATGGGTCCAGTCCGGATATGTCCCCTAGTTTCTCCAAATAACTCTTCTTTGTGAGAGACATTAAATTATTCCTGTACGGCTTTTCTCCTTTTCCCTCCAATGTTAAAGCTCCCGACAGCTCTCGTTTTGACAGTCAAACCTGTACAAACCAAGCGGCAACCTCCGGTGGCCAGCAGTGATGCAAACCCGGAACTTGACATTTTCTGTAATCCTCCCTTCATCCGCTAGGGGCTGGCTCCAAGAGCGAGCAAATCCCCATAGACTCCCATGTTAAAAACACCAACTTCACAGCAGAAATAAACAGGTTTACAGCCTGGTTCAAAAAATCATTTTAGGTTTATTAGGTCAAGTTTACCTTCATGTCAACTGTGAGGGGGGTGAATTTTTTTATAACTCATTCGTTTAGATGTTATTTATTCTTCAAATTACACATAATTAAGGGCGTGTCCTTATGATTGACATGCGGCAGACCGGAAGCTCCACCTGCCGACCGGAGGCTCCTAGTTAGCTCCTTCTTTGCTCTTAATAAGGTCTCAGTTTGTTACAGAGTCGCACAACGGCGGTGTTTAGTCAGCAAATTGCAAGTCTAAGCATGTCTTACCTTAACCATGCCGCTTAGGGGGCTTATCTTTGTTAGCTCCTCTTAGTTTCGTGTTAGCTCAGTTAGCGTTTAGCCCACAGTACGTCAGCTGTCAATCATTTGCCCCGCGGCCGCGCTGTGCCCATTTTAGTATTTTCCTGGAGTGACGACGTACGTGACACGGCAAGATGGCGACGGTAAGACACGCCCAACTGGCTTCACATTTCTTTATTCAGAAGAGACCGGAAGCTACGTCCAGTAATTATATACAGTCTATGGTACAAACATTATGGCGGCGCGACTCTGCTTCGCTCAGAATTGTCACGTGACTCCTCAGGCTCTATATTGCTAAACCAAAACAACATAGCAGCTGACCAAAGTGCTGTACAATGCATGCATAAGATACAATACAAAGCAATACAGTAAAAGTATAAAAACAGCTTAAGATATATTTGTGTGTGTGTGTGTATATATATATATATATATAAATAAATAAATTTATATACACACACACACATATACATATATATACACATATTACACACATACACATTCATATGCACATACACAGAGAAGGGACTAAAAAAGATTAAACCTCACACTTGATTGAAAACCCAAAATAAAAGTGTTTTTAACACAAAACATGTGAGAGAACTTTGAGCCTAAATGTTTGAAACAAATGACAGAGTTGAGGAAGTAAAGCTGGTCTCCTTCCATAGGAACAAGAATATCTTTTGAAAATGATACGTGATTGCTCTCTTGCATCTATGGCAGGTAGAGCGTCACTACATCAGGGAGAGGCTTCGGGAAACAGGATGCACACTCAAATGTGAACTTGCACATTTTAAAAAGCCAAAAGGGAAACAGGATGCACACTCAAATGTGAACTTGCACATTTTAAAAAGGCTTCGGGAAACAGGATGCATGTTCAAATGTGAACTTACAGGTTTTAAAGTTTCCTGAGCAAGTTTGTTTCTGACTGCGTTCAGGTTTAACAGACTGAAATGTGGCGTTCATCCAACAGTTGTTAAATGAATCAGAAAACTTGCAGAACTGCTTGGTAAACTCCATGGCTGAATGTCTGTGGACAGCTGGACATTGTCCTGCAGGGTTTTCTTTCTTCCTTCGTGTTTCACCTTCATGACGGTCCTGTGAGTTTAGGGTGTGATGTTTCTTGTTGCGGGTGGCGTAGTCCTGAGGCCTCCAGCCAACGTTAACCTCTGTTTGTGAGACTTGAGTTGATTGCTTCTGTTTCTTTAATGTTGATTCTTAATCCAGCTGATTTTAGTGTGTGTAGAAGTACTTTCTGAACATTTTAAGCAGATATCACAAATACCACCATAACAATAACCGTGATAAAATGTTCATATAGTGCTGGACAGGATTTTTATTTTCTAATTTCAAATTTATTTATTTAAATGGGACGGTGTATATTACACTGACAATTTTCATAGATATGTTCTGGGTTTTAGCATGATGCTAATTTCCATCCCCAGTCCTGATGTTCTTTCTCTTTTGTTGTATTTTATTTAAAAAAATGTTAAGATTTTGTTTTCTTAAATCCTTTAAACTTTTTTTTTATGCATTCCTTGTACAACACTTAAGTCAGCGACAGTTGTTGTTTAATGTGCTTCATAAATAAACTTTGATTTATTTCTAAAGCACTTTAAAAATAACATAGCAGCTGACCAAAGTGCTGTACAATGCATGCATAAGATACAATACAAAGCAATACAGTAAAAGTATAAAAGCAGCTTAAGATATATTTGTGTGTGTATATATATATATATATATATATATATATATATATATATAAATTTATATACACACATATACATATATATACACATTAGGGCTGTGTTAAACGATTATTTTTTGAACGATTAATCTATCGATTATTTTTTCGATGCATCCATTAATCTAACGATTCACTTTTTTTAGCTCGATTTGACTCGATTCGATTATCTCCTCATAAATTGACAGACAGCAATTTATATATGCTGATATAGATATCTAAAATGTAAAAAAGAGCATGAATAAAAAGGCAGTGGGAGCAGCAGCCTGTCATGGACTTTCTCATGAACCAACAGAATGTAAAATTTATGTTGAACACACAGCGGACTGAAAAACAGGCTTTTAATTCTTTCATTTACATGAAAATAATAATAAAAAAGTCATTGAAATAATATGATCATGTAAACTTGGAGGATTTAAGCTGAGACAGATATTATTTTCCAACAAAAGATAATGAAGATAAGTAAACATTCAGAGTTGAACATTTTATTGAACATGGGTCTAGCTTCCAGAAAAAGTGCATCTCCATCTTCATTCTGTTAATGCTTAATACGGGTACCAATCACTTGGAAATTAAATTAAAAATTCTTTATTTATCCCAGAAGTGACTACACAATATTATTACCAACAGATGAAACACGAACATGAGGTTGAGAACGTGACTTTAATTATATTCAGTCAGAGACGAGACAGCTCCCGGCATCAGCTGCAGTTCCACCCACGGCCAGCAGATGGAGCTCGTGCTTCATGCTGACCGTCTCAAACAGGCCTGACGTGTCTGAAGACATGGCGTCCATCTCACGGAAGTTGTCTCATGTCTCATTAGGCTTTGAATCGCCATCCCTCATATATAGTTATACCTTCGATAAACGAGTGTGGACCTTCACTGCCTTACACTTTGGAAACTTGGAAGAGCCACTCGCGGAGATCGCGCCGCCATCTTTGTTTTGGTCTGAAGTTGCATGGCGCCGCCATCTTTGTTTTGGTCTGACGACGCATCGGTACGCATATTTTGCGTCGACGTAATCGGTTACGTCGACGAATCGTCCCAGCCCTAATACACATATTACACACATACACATTCATATGCACATACACACAGAAGAGACTAAAAAAGATGAAACCTCACACTTGATTGAAAACCCAAAATAAAAGTGTTTTTAACCAAGTTTTAAAAACAGCAAGAGAAGGAACGTTTGGTTTCATGCCTACACAAAACATGTGAGAGAACTTTGAGCCTAAATGTTTGAAACCAATGACAGAGTTGAGGAAGTAAAGCTGGTCTCCTTCCATAGGAACAAGAATATCTTTTGAAAATGATACGTGATTGCTCTCTTGCATCTATGGCAGGTAGAGCGTCACTACATCAGGGAGAGGCTTCGGGAAACAGGATGCACGCTCAAGTGTGAACTTGCACATTTTAAAAAGGCTTCGGGAAACAGGATGCACACTCAAATGTGAACTTACACATTTTAAAAAGGCTTCGGGAAACAGGATGCACACTCAAATGTGAACTTACACATTTTAAAAAGGCTTTCGGGAAACAGGATGCACACTCAAATGTGAACTTGCACATTTTAAAAAGGCTTCGGGAAACAGGATGCACACTCAAATGTGAACTTACAGGTTTTAAAGTTTCCTGAGCAAGTTTGTTTCTGACTGCGTTCAGGTTTAACAGACTGAAATGTGGCGTTCATCCAACAGTTATTAAATGAATCAGAAAACTTGCAGAACTGCTTGGTAAACTCCATGGCTGAATGTCTGTGGACAGCTGGACATTGTCCTGCAGGGTTTTCTTTCTTCCTTCGTGTTTCACCTTCATGACGGTCCTGTGAGTTTAGGGTGTGATGTTTCTTGTTGCGGGTGGCGTAGTCCTGAGGCCTCCAGCCCACGTTAACCTCTGTTTGTGAGACTTGAGTTGATTGCTTCTGTTTCTTTAATGTTGATTCTTAATCCAGCTGATTTTAGTGTGTGTAGAAGTACTTTCTGAACATTTTAAGCAGATATCACAAATACCACCATAACAATAACCGTGACAAAATGTTCATATAGTGCTGGACAGGGTTTTTATTTTCTAATTTCAAATTTATTTATTTAAATGGGACGGTGTTTATTACACTGACAATTTTCATAGATATGTTCTGGGTTTTAGCATGATGCTAATTTCCATCCCCAGTCCTGATGTTCTTTCTCTTTTGTTGTATTTTATCTAAAAAATGTTAAGATTTTGTTTTCTTAAATCCTTTAAACTTTTTTTTTATGCATTCCTTGTACAACACTTAAGTCAGCGACAGTTGTTGTTTACTGTGCTTCATAAATAAACTTTGATTTATTTCTAAAGCACTTTAAAAATAACATAGCAGCTGACCAAAGTGCTGTACAATGCATGCATAAGATACAATACAAAGCAATACAGTAAAAGTATAAAAACAGCTTAAGATATATTTGTGTGTGTGTGTGTGTGTATATATATATATATATATATATATATATATATATAAATTTATATACTCACACACACATATACATATATAGACACATTAGGGCTGTGTTAAACGATTATTTTTTAAACGATTAATCTATCGATTATTTTTTCGATGCATCGATTAATCTAACGATTCACTTTTTTTAGCTCGATTTGACTCGATTCGATTCGATTGTCTCCTCATAAATTGACAGACAGCAATTTATATATGCTGATATAGATATCTAAAATGTAAAAAAGAGCATGAATAAAAAGGCAGTGGGAGCAGCAGCCTGTCATGGACTTTCTCATGAACCAACAGAATGTAAAATTTATGTTGAAAACACAGCGGACTGAAAAACAGGCTTTTAATTCTTTCATTTACATGAAAATAAAAATAAAAAAGTCATTGAAATAATATGATCATGTAAACTTGGAGGATTTAAGCTGAGACAGATATTATTTTCCAACAAAAGATAATGAAGATAAGTAAACATTCAGAGTTGAACATTATATTGAACATGGGTCTAGCTTCCAGAAAAAGTGCATCTCCATCTTCATTCTGTTAATGCTTAATAAGGGTGCCAATCACTTGGAAATGAAATTAAAAATTCTTTATTTATCCCAGAAGTGATTACACAATATTATTACCAACAGATGAAACACGAACATGAGGTTGAGAACGTGACTTTAATTATATTCAGTCAGAGACGAGACAGCTCCCGGCATCAGCTGCAGTTCCACCCACGGCCAGCAGATGGAGCTCGTGCTTCATGCTGACCGTCTCAAACAGGCCTGACGTGTCTGAAGACATGGCGTCCATCTCACGGAAGTTGTCTCATGTCTCATTAGGCTTTGAATCGCCATCCCTCATATATAGTTATACCTTCGATAAAAGAGTGTGGACCTTCACTGCCTTACACTTTGGAAACTTGGAAGAGCCACTCGCGGAGATCGCGCCGCCATCTTTGTTTTGGTCTGAAGTTGCATGGCGCCGCCATCTTTGTTTTGGTCTGACGACGCATCGGTACGCATATTTTGCGTCGACGTAATCGGTTACGTCGACGAATCGTCCCAGCCCTAATACACATATTACACACATACACATTCGTATGCACATACACACAGAAGAGACTAAAAAAGATGAAACCTCACACTTGATTGAAAACCCAAAATAAAAGTGTTTTTAACCAAGTTTTAAAAACAGCAAGAGAAGGAACGTTTGGTTTCATGCCTACACAAAACATGTGAGAGAACTTTGAGCCTAAATGTTTGAAACCAATGACAGAGTTGAGGAAGTAAAGCTGGTCTCCTTCCATAGGAACAAGAATATCTTTTGAAAATGATACGTGATTGCTCTCTTGCATCTATGGCAGGTAGAGCGTCACTACATCAGGGAGAGGCTTCGGGAAACAGGATGCACGCTCAAGTGTGAACTTGCACATTTTAAAAAGGCTTCGGGAAACAGGATGCACACTCAAATGTGAACTTACACATTTTAAAAAGGCTTCGGGAAACAGGATGCACACTCAAATGTGAACTTACACATTTTAAAAAGGCTTCGGGAAACAGGATGCACACTCAAATGTGAACTTGCACATTTTAAAAAGGCTTCGGGAAACAGGATGCACACTCAAATGTGAACTTACACATTTTAAAAAGGCTTCGGGAAACAGGATGCACACTCAAATGTGAACTTGCACATTTTAAAAAGGCTTCGGGAAACAGGATGCACACTCAAATGTGAACTTACAGGTTTTAAAGTTTCCTGAGCAAGTTTGTTTCTGACTGCGTTCAGGTTTAACAGACTGAAATGTGGCGTTCATCCAACAGTTATTAAATGAATCAGAAAACTTGCAGAACTGCTTGGTAAACTCCATGGCTGAATGTCTGTGGACAGCTGGACATTGTCCTGCAGGGTTTTCTTTCTTCCTTCGTGTTTCACCTTCATGACGGTCCTGTGAGTTTAGGGTGTGATGTTTCTTGTTGCGGGTGGCGTAGTCCTGAGGCCTCCAGCCCACGTTAACCTCTGTTTGTGAGACTTGAGTTGATTGCTTCTGTTTCTTTAATGTTGATTCTTAATCCAGCTGATTTTAGTGTGTGTAGAAGTACTTTCTGAACATTTTAAGCAGATATCACAAATACCACCATAACAATAACCGTGACAAAATGTTCATATAGTGCTGGACAGGGTTTTTATTTTCTAATTTCAAATTTATTTATTTAAATGGGACGGTGTTTATTACACTGACAATTTTCATAGATATGTTCTGGGTTTTAGCATGATGCTAATTTCCATCCCCAGTCCTGATGTTCTTTCTCTTTTGTTGTATTTTATCTAAAAAATGTTAAGATTTTGTTTTCTTAAATCCTTTAAACTTTTTTTTATGCATTCCTTGTACAACACTTAAGTCAGCGACAGTTGTTGTTTACTGTGCTTCATAAATAAACTTTGATTTATTTCTAAAGCACTTTAAAAATAACATAGCAGCTGACCAAAGTGCTGTACAATGCATGCATAAGATACAATACAAAGCAATACAGTAAAAGTATAAAAACAGCTTAAGATATATTTGTGTGTGTGTGTGTGTGTATATATATATATATATATATATATATAATTTATATACTCACACACACATATACATATATAGACACATTAGGGCTGTGTTAAACGATTATTTTTTAAACGATTAATCTATCGATTATTTTTTCGATGCATCGATTAATCTAACGATTCACTTTTTTTAGCTCGATTTGACTCGATTCGATTCGATTGTCTCCTCATAAATTGACAGACAGCAATTTATATATGCTGATATAGATATCTAAAATGTAAAAAAGAGCATGAATAAAAAGGCAGTGGGAGCAGCAGCCTGTCATGGACTTTCTCATGAACCAACAGAATGTAAAATTTATGTTGAAAACACAGCGGACTGAAAAACAGGCTTTTAATTCTTTCATTTACATGAAAATAAAAATAAAAAAGTCATTGAAATAATATGATCATGTAAACTTGGAGGATTTAAGCTGAGACAGATATTATTTTCCAACAAAAGATAATGAAGATAAGTAAACATTCAGAGTTGAACATTATATTGAACATGGGTCTAGCTTCCAGAAAAAGTGCATCTCCATCTTCATTCTGTTAATGCTTAATAAGGGTGCCAATCACTTGGAAATGAAATTAAAAATTCTTTATTTATCCCAGAAGTGATTACACAATATTATTACCAACAGATGAAACACGAACATGAGGTTGAGAACGTGACTTTAATTATATTCAGTCAGAGACGAGACAGCTCCCGGCATCAGCTGCAGTTCCACCCACGGCCAGCAGATGGAGCTCGTGCTTCATGCTGACCGTCTCAAACAGGCCTGACGTGTCTGAAGACATGGCGTCCATCTCACGGAAGTTGTCTCATGTCTCATTAGGCTTTGAATCGCCATCCCTCATATATAGTTATACCTTCGATAAACGAGTGTGGGCCTTCACTGCCTTACACTTTGGAAACTTGGAAGAGCCACTCGCGGAGATCGCGCCGCCATCTTTGTTTTGGTCTGAAGTTGCATGGCGCCGCCATCTTTGTTTTGGTCTGACGACGCATCGGTACGCATATTTTGCGTCGACGTAATCGGTTACGTCGACGAATCGTCCCAGCCCTAATACACATATTACACACATACACATTCGTATGCACATACACACAGAAGAGACTAAAAAAGATGAAACCTCACACTTGATTGAAAACCCAAAATAAAAGTGTTTTTAACCAAGTTTTAAAAACAGCAAGAGAAGGAACGTTTGGTTTCATGCCTACACAAAACATGTGAGAGAACTTTGAGCCTAAATGTTTGAAACAAATGACAGAGTTGAGGAAGTAAAGCTGGTCTCCTTCCATAGGAACAAGAATATCTTTTGAAAATGATACGTGATTGCTCTCTTGCATCTATGGCAGGTAGAGCGTCACTACATCAGGGAGAGGCTTCGGGAAACAAGATGCACACTCAAATGTGAACTTACACATTTTAAAAAGGCTTCGGGAAACAGGATGCATGTTCAAATGTGAACTTACAGGTTTTAAAGTTTCCTGAGCAAGTTTGTTTCTGACTGCGTTCAGGTTTAACAGACTGAAATGTGGCGTTCATCCAACAGTTGTTAAATGAATCAGAAAACTTGCAGAACTGCTTGGTAAACTCCATGGCTGAATGTCTGTGGACAGCTGGACATTGTCCTGCAGGGTTTTCTTTCTTCCTTCGTGTTTCACCTTCATGACGGTCCTGTGAGTTTAGGGTGTGATGTTTCTTGTTGCGGGTGGCGTAGTCCTGAGGCCTCCAGCCCACGTTAACCTCTGTTTGTGAGACTTGAGTTGATTGCTTCTGTTTCTTTAATGTTGATTCTTAATCCAGCTGATTTTAGTGTGTGTAGAAGTACTTTCTGAACATTTTAAGCAGATATCACAAATACCACCATAACAATAATCGTGACATAAAATGTTCATATAGTGCTGCTGGACAGGATTTTTATTTTCTAATTTCAAATTTATTTATTTAGATGGGACGGTGTTTATTACACTGACAATTTTCATAGATATGTTCTGGGTTTTAGCATGATGCTAATTTCCATCCCCAGTCCTGATGTTCTTTCTCTTTTGTTGTATTTTATCTAAAAAAAAATGTTAAGATTTTGTTTTCTTAAATCCTTTAAACTTTTTTTTATGCATTCCTTGTACAACACTTAAGTCAGCGACAGTTGTTGTTTAATGTGCTTCATAAATAAACTTTGATTTATTTCTAAAGCACTTTAAAAATAACATAGCAGCTGACCAAAGTGCTGTACAATGCATGCATAAGATACAGTACAAAGCAATACAATAAAAGTATAAAAGCAGCTTAACACACACACACACACACGTGTATATATATATGTATATATATCTATATATAATATAGATATATATATGTATACACACACACATTCACATACAGTATATATAATATATATATATTTGTATATACACACATACATTTATATACACTAGGGCTGTCAAAATTGCTCCAAAATGCCGTTTGAATATTTGCTCTAAAATTTACACATAATTCGAATAAATTCAAATATCCATTTGAGCAATGTGCCAACAGATGGACAAACTAATACAAGACATAACTACTTGTACAGACTAATCCTACAAGCGTTTTGTATGTTGCGCCGCCGCCGTTGCCTGTGAAACGAGTCCCATTACCTCGTATCTGCCAACATAGAAAGCACCGTGAATATCTGGATTAACAACATTGGACAGTTGTCTAAGGTCATGATAACCTGTAGGTATGTTATTCAGAGATCTCTGAAGTATTCTGACATTTATTTATTTTTTACATCGGAGCATTAATTTAAACGATTATTCATCTCCGGAAACTGGCTTTAATGATAAGCCACACTGAAATAACACACATCTCATGATTACGTATCAAAGTTAAATAAACCAAACCCTTTAAGAGCTCGTTACTTTTCTATTTTGTCATATATTTGGCTTTTGGTGTTGTTTAAGGACTGTACAGACCACGTAGTCTTCACATGTCCTGCAGGTGAAGCTAAAGGCTGCAGGACACCGTCTTCCTGATCTCTTTGTGTTTGTGACTAAATTGGTTTTATTTTCTGGTCCCAACGTTGTCCTGATCAGAGCAAATGACCTTATATTTCACAATATTTCCCTTTTGTCATTAACTTAAAGCAACACACAGACGTCTCTGTTAGCATTAGCTAGCATAAAAACGTTATGCGATGCGTCATTTTTCGGGAGCATAGTTACGTGAAAAAAAGTGTCAGATTAATGTGTGTTCACCATAATTTATTTACCATGTTTTTCTTGTTGGTGATTAAATCCAGTGTTTTTTCTGCCGTGGCAGCAAGTTATTCCTCCTCTGCTCTGTGTGTCCGGTATTCCTCCCGATACGAACACACTGACATCAGTGGACTGAGCAGTGAAACGTCCAGTTTTGTCACAGACAGCAGAAATCTTCATGAAATAAATGTCTGTGATCTTCTTATTCACTTATTACCACATTAAATTTTTCCTCTGATGTTCCAACAACCAGGAATGCGACATCCTTCCAGATTTCCTCCATGTTGTTAAGAATGTTCTCATTACACATGTACAGCAACGTTCCTATGGCAACAGTGGCCTGTCTAGTTGTGGCGTTTGGCCAGATTCATCTATAGGTTGTCTGTTTTTTTTTTTTTGTTTTTTTAAAAAAATATGTTTATTTCATTATTAACATCTTTAACAATGCCCAGAAAATTAGAAAATGAACTCACTGCAGTTCCCCCACCCCCCCACATCTCCCTCACTTGTGAGAGCAATTAAAGATCCTGACAAATTGAAATGAAATTAATGAACAATATTCATTGTTCGTTATTCTCCTCCAGCAAGCCGTAATAAACATGGAACAACTTAAAACAGTCGGCCTGTAATCAGACCAGTGTAGCAAATGTAGGCCTAATAATAATAATAGGCCTAAAATAGGCTATTTTTCCAACTGTCCCACTTAAAGTTTGAATATTAGTTTTCACGTTCGAATCATGGGTTGTTAATATTTGAACACATTCGAATTAAGACTATTCATCAACAGCCCTAATATACACGCATACACATTCATATACACATATGCACATACACACATAGAAGAGATTAAAACAGATGACAACTCACACTTGAATGAAAGCCAAGGAATAAAAGTGTGTTTTTAACCGAGTTTTAAAAACAGCGAGAGAAGGAGCATTTGGTTTTGTGCCTTCACAAAACATGTACACCAGGGTTTCTCAGTCCTGGCCATGTATTCCAGGTTTCCAACTCCACCACACCTGATTCAGATCAACTCAACTGCTCATCAAGTTCTTTGCAAGCTGATAACGAGCCATTCATCTGAGTCAGGTGTGTTGAAGTAGGAATATCTTGAAAACTGGCAGGGCAGGGGTCCCTGAGGACCAGGACTGAGAAAGACTAACGTACGCATAAAAGTGAGAGAACTTTGAGCCTAAATGTTTGTAACAAATGACAGAGTTGAGGGAGTAAAGCTGGTCTCCTTCTTCCGTAGGAACAAGAATGTCTTTAGAAAATGATACGTGATTGCTCAGTTGTTTCCATGGCAGGCAGAGCGTCACTCTATCAGGGAGAAGCTTCGGAAAACAGGATGCACATTCAAGAGTGAAAATTAGTTTTTAAAGAGGCTTCGGGAAACAAGATGCACGTTCAAATATGAACTTGCAGTTTTTACACTGGCTGTTCTCTTGGAGATTTGATGCAGCAACGGTGTGAAAGTGGTCATCTTCAAACTGTATGTAGTTCTTGGTTTCTTTTTTAAGACTTTGTGCCCTTTTCATAAAAGTAAACCATCCCGTTTTGTACAATATCATGTAAACTGTTGGCAACTGATATCCGCTCATCATCAAGCTCAATGATCATACCTTCACAAAACACATACGCATAAAAGTGAGAGAACTTTGAGCCTAAATGTTTGTCACAAATGACAGAGTTGAGGGAGTAAAGCTGGTCTTCTTCCGTAGGAACAAGGATATCTTTAGGAAATGAAATGTGATTGCTCGGTTGTGATTGATAATGCTTCCATGGCAGGCAGAGCATCACTCCATCAGGGAGAGGCTTCGGGAAACAGGATGCACATTCAAGAGTGATTTTAGTTTTTAAAGAGGCTTCGGGAAACAAGATGCACGCTCAAATGTGAACTTGCAGTTTTTACACTGGCTGTTCTCTCGGAGATTTGATGCAGCAACGGTGTGAAAGTGGTCATCATCAAACTGTAGTTCTTGGTTTCTTTTTTAAGACTCTGTGCCCTTTTCATAAAAGTAGACCATCTCTTTTTGTACAATATCATGTAAACTGTTGGCAACTGATATCCGCTCATCATTAAGCTTAATGATCATACCTTCACGAAACACATACGCATAAAAGTGAGAGAACTTTGAGCCTAAATGTTTGTCACAAATGACAGAGTTGAGGAAGTAAAGCTGGTCTCCTTCTTGCTCGGTTGCTTCCATGGCAGGCAGAGCGTCACTTTATCAGGGAGAAGCTTCGGGAAACAGGATGCACGTTCAAGTGTGAACTTAGTTTTTAAAGAGGCTTCGGGAAACAGGATGCATGTTCAAGTGTGAACTTAGTTCTTAAAGAGAATTTGGGAAACAGGATGCACGTTCACGTGTGAACCTCAAAAGATTTATTTCCATCCAGTGTTGCATTAATTTTTCACCAAGATCTTGCATTGATGATGGTAGAGTCTGACCGCTGCGCAAAGCCCTCTCTAGCACATCCCAAAGATTCTCAATGGGGTTGAGGTCTGGACTCTGTGGTGGCCAATCCATGTGTGAAAATGATGTGTCATGCTCCCTGAACCAGTCTTTCACAATTTGAGCCCGATGAATCCTGGCATTGTCATCTTGGAATATGGCCGTGCCATCAGGGAAGAAAAAGTCCATTGCTGGAATAACCTGGTCATTCAGTATATTCAGGTAGTCAGTTGACCTCATTATCTGAGCACATACTGTTGCTGAACCTGGACCTGACCAACCACAGCAACCCCAGATCATAACACCGCCCCCACAGGCTTGTACAGTAGGCACTGGGCATGATGGGTGCATCACTTCACCTGCCTCTCTTCTTACCCTGATTCGCCCAACACTCTGGAACAGGGTAAATCTGGACTCATCAGACCACATGACCTTCTTCCGTTGCTCCACAGTCCAATCTTTATGCTCCCTAGCAAATTGAAGCCTTTTTTTTCCGGTTAGCCTCACTGATTAGTGGTTTTCTTACGGCTACACAGCTGTTCAGTCCCAATCCCTTGAGTTCCCTTCGCATTGTGCGTGTGGAAATGCTCTTACTTTCAGTATTAAACATAGCCCTGAGTTCTACTGTTGTTTTTCTTCGATTTGATCTCACCACACATTTAAGTGATTGCCGATCACAATCATTCAGGATTTTTTTTCGGCCACATTTATTCCTTGAAGATGATGGGTCCCCACTATCCTTCCAGTTTTTAATAATGCGTTGGACAGTTCTTAAGCCAATTTTAGTAGTTTCTGCGATCTCTTTAGATGTTTTCTCTGCTGGATGCATGCCAATGATTTGACCCTTCTCAAACAGACTAACATCTTTTCCACGACCATGGGATGTCTTTCCACATGGTTGTTTAGGAAATGAGAAGCAAGTCTATGCACCAGTTGGGGTTAAATAACTTGTTGCGAGCTTTAAGATAATAGGGGATTATCACGCTTACCGGAACTTCCCGGTATTTGGTCACTTCCTCTTCCGGGCCATGTTACCAACAGCCGTTCCTGCTCTGTTATACTGTTTAAATCGTATAAACTCCAAACATACTTAAGTTTTCATTCCAGACTGAAGTGATACTGGATCAAAAGCTGGATCAATGCGATCGATTCGCCGCAGTGAAGGGCCGAACTTTATAATAAAACACACGTTTGTTTGTCGGTGGTGGGGCACGACACCGGCACTTCACAGCATGCTAGCATTAGCCAGCTAGCGTTTACTGACGTGCTTAACATTGTGCGTCTTAAAACACACAAACATCTGAAAATCAGGTCTGTACCTCCCCGTTTCCAGTGGAACAACTGGGGACTGCCAAAAAAGGAGACGCTTTCAGATGCTTGTGTGTTTTCAGCCGCACAAAGTTAGGCACGTCATCGAGCTGGCTAATGCTAGCCTGCCAACACGACTGTGCAGACTGCCGGCTACAAACAAACGTGTGTCGTTTTATTATAAAGTTCGGTCCTTCACCGCGGCGAATAGGTCGTTTTGATCCACTTCTTCCTTAGCATCACTTCAGTCTGGAATGAAAACTTGGCATTGGCGTTTATCCGATTTACAAAGTTTAACAAAGTAGTAGCTGGCGGACTACTGTTAGCAGGTTAGCATTAGCCAGCTTGATGACGTGCCTAACTTTGTGCGGCTGAAAACACACAAGCATCTGAAAGCATCTCCTTTTTTTGGCAGTCCCCAGTTGTTCCACTGGAAACAGGGAGGTACAGACCCGATTTTTTAGATGTTTGTTTGTTTTAAGACTCACAATGTTAAGCACGTCAGTAAACGCTAGCTGGCTAATGCTAGCATGCTGTGAGGTGCCGGTGTTGTGCCCCACCGGCGACAAACAAACGTGTGTTTTATTATAAAGTTCGGCCCTTCACCGCGACGAATCGATCGCTTTGATCCACTTCTTCCTTAGTATCATTTCAGTCTAGAATGAAAACTTGAGTATGTTTGGAGTTTATCCGATTTAAACAGTATAACAGAGCAGGAACGGCTGTCGTTAACATGGCCCGGAAGAGGAAGTGTCAAACTCCGGGAACTTCCGGTAAGCGTGATAATCCCCTATACAGTGAAGAATAAGCTTCATTTCAGTCAACATGAATGTCACCAGATAACACAAGTATATATGTTTACTTGTGATGTTTACATAAAATCAAGATCAGAAAAGTAATTTTGAGGATATGGAAGTTTTGTCCATGATACTGTTTAGCTCAGTGTGTAACTTCGCAAACATAACTTGAGTGTTTTTGTTTTGCTCCTGGTTCGAACCTAGCTGCCACTGCATTGGGCTTTTTGAATGTTTCGTCTGTTTGTTTATTTAATGTATTGTCTGCCATGGCTTCGCGCCTACAACACTATATAATTTCGCAAATCGAGTGTTTGTTTGCTCGGTCGCTCAGTTCTAATGAAGAGCGAAGAGTGAAGCGTCATGTTGTAGCTACCTGTGGATTGTGGACAGATCACACAGCATTACAAGTTATGATTCACTAAACGAAGCATTAATACGGCTGAATTAAGACAAAATGACGGTAAGAAAGGCTGAAAACCAAACTGTTGTTGCCACCTACTGAGTAGCAAACAGTGCAGTGAATGTCACCAGGTGGTGGATACCGGGTGGTGTTTGTGAGGACGATGCTCAGTTCTGCCAACAGAGGAGGAATGCCTTTGTTGCTCAGAATGGGATTTGAGGCCAGTAGATACACATCTGGATGTCTCCGGGATGTCTGACTGAGGATTTATTTGCTCTGATCAACCGGACTGTGGTACAGACTTTTTTTTCGTGTCCCCAAAATAAACCTGGAAGACCCAGCCAAGGCCTGCAGGACCGAACGGGCAACTCCCCATTCAGTTAGTAGTCTAACAGGTCTAAACGTGATGAGTTGTGCTGGGTTTGTTGTCCGCACGGTAAGCTACTTGCTCTTAGCCATACCGCTGTAACGCGAGTCAAGGGGGCCAGTAGTGTGTTGAACGACCCCAATAACAAACGAAGAGCTAAACGGGACGTCACAGTTCAATGGTACTTGTTAGTTTGTTCATTCATTAGAAAGTATTGAGGAAATTAAAGGAGTTTTGCGGCAGATAATACCTTATATAGAGGCCTACTCTGGCTGCCCCGCTTCCTCCCATTATATGGACATACGCTGATCGCGAAAAAATCTAAATATCTCAAGTAGGAGTCAGTGATACAGAAATGTTACTGGGGAATTAGTGCACATATAAACTCCTAGAAATAAGGTCCAGGTTGGGAAAAAAAGGAAACTTATCTTTATTAAGGGACAGCGCTGTAAACAGCACTGTCTGCGCAGTTAGACAGAACTGGACAGACAGACACTTTTTTTTCTCTTTTACTTGTCCTGTTGAGCGTTGTACCAACAGAATGATAGTCTGGCTGCTTTGTTGAACAGAAAAGTCAACTTTGTAAGAAACACTTAAAGCTAATTTTCTCAGCTTTTTGGTGAAATTATGTTCCAGATTACTAAAAAATTGAAACCTTTTTTTTTTTTTGCAGAAGAAGAGTCCAAGCTTTCTTTTGGTAGTTTCAGTGTTTACAAAGCACACAATGTTCTGTGGTTAAATTCAAGACAGCCTGGTTACTCCTTCTACCTGCTCGTTTTCAATTCCTTCCTGCAAGCTGTGAATCATGCTGTGTGTGCTTGGCTACATGTTATAGTCTACATTGCAGGGTATCCTAGATCACAGCCTGATGTGATACATACAGAACTTGTGATATTATTTATTGATTGATTTATTGGTCTTTATAATTGTCAATACATTCATGCTCCCTATATGACATTATTTGTTCCACAGGCAATGTTCAGCCCCTCCGACATTCCAGATCTCCAATCTGCAACTTCAAGCCAGGTACACAGTAAAACCTTGAATTACTATTATCACTTTTACATTTAACCTATGATGTGGTTCTTAAGCCCTATTCTGACTGGATTAGTTTTATATTAGGACCGCATGTAATTTGTAATAATTACAGAGGTTGTCTGTGATTTTAATCCAGTGTGAATCGGTCATGTCTGTGATTTGCGATGTAATAATTCCCCCGCAAATTACGTACTATAATTTGCTAAACTCAGAGGTCCTCTGATAGTACTAATCCAGTGCGAATGGACATCTCTGTGATTTGGACAGAAATGACCCGTAATTTGGTGGTATTTGTTTCCTGGACGCATTTCATTTCCTTTTGGGCGAAAAAAGGAGGCTTCAAAAGAATTTTTCCTCCAAAGTATCATGTTTACGGTAATATAGGCTAAAGCATTAACTTTGGAATCGGAGTGATCAGTGGAGTTTCACTAGTCCCGTTCCCGCAGCGGGAAACGTTTAGGTTTGGACAACATGCTGACATGGTACAAGTTCTTAAAGCGTTGGTTACGACTGTCGGTGTGTTATTTAACATATTTGTCTCTGAATGATCATCCACTGCTGATGGAAACACAGCTTGTAAGAGCAGATGTTACGCAATATGCAGCACGTTGACATCATATCTGCTGGATGTCTGTGAATTTCAGTCAAATCTCAGACTTCAGTTATCCAGTGTGAATGCGCCACATAAAAAACAGACGTCGGGGGGTAATTTATTTATTACATGTGGTCCCTAGATAATACTAATCCCGTCAGAATAGGGCTTTAGCTGAAGTTCACTTTGGTCTCAGTGATATGGAGTTTGCTATCAGGGACACAGTGTTTGAGCAAATGGATTCGGGGGGATTAATTAAGTGCCTAACCCAAAGTTGCTCTTTACGTTTTACAGAGTAGCCTGGTTATTCCTTCTACCTGCTGGTTTTCAGTTCCTCCCTGCAAGCTGTGAAACATGCTGTGTGTGCTAGGCTACATGCTATAGTAACACTCCAGACTGTCCTAGATCACAACCTGGTGGAGTATATAATTGTGATAATATTTATTGATTTCAGGGTTCTCATAATTTTAAAAAAAAAGTATTAATGTTCCTTATTTATTCCACAATATTTGTTCCACAGGCAATGTTCAGCCCACCCAATATTCCGTATCTCCAGTCTAAAGCTTCAACTCAGGTACACAATAAAACCTTGCTGGACCATTATCACTTTCACATTTAAAGGAGAAGTTCCATTTTTTGCAACCTGGGCCTTACTTCTAGCTTGAAATATGTTGATTTACTCACGCAGACAGTTTTGGTACTACATTAAATATTTCAGGAGATTGATTAGATCCACTTGTGATCAGCGCACATTCTGTATAATGGGACTGTTGTGGGCAAGCTCACGCAGCCTCTAAATAAGGCATAATCTGCCACAAAACTCCCTCATTTCACCAATGTTTTGTTATTAATCAGAATCGGTCACTAGTCTAATACCTCTGTGAGTTCGAAGTGGCTTGGAGTTGCTTTGTTGTAGCAATCCGTCCTTATTTACTGATAATTTTGATGTTATTGCCATGCGACACAGAGCTCAAAGGAACTCAAGTTGTACCAAAACTGTCTGGGTGAGTAAATCAACATATTTTATGCTATGATTAAGGTCCAAGTTGCAAAAAACAGAACTTCCCCTTTAACCTATAATGCGGTTCTTAGCTGAAGGGGGGCTAAGTTTTACACAGTAGCCTGGTTTATCTTTCTACCTGCTGGTTTTCAATTCCTTCCTGCAGTCCTTTAAACATGCTGTGTGTGCTAGGCTACATGCTATAGTCTACACTGCAGAGTAGCCGAGACAAAACCTGAGGGGTATTCCAGGTAGGAGGTTCAACAAAGTGAGTAAAAAAAACAAACAAACATCTGGGTTAACTTCTGTGAACTGTGCAACTCCGAGTTTTCTGTTCAGAGCAGCTGCTTTAGGCTACGTTCACACGGCGACGATCAGTAGAGAACACACAAAAGTTGCGTTTCGTCTTCGTCTTTTTATCCGCATTCGCACGAGCATCATCATGAAGAAATCTGCGTGCATACGAGGACGTAAGCGTGTATGGAATTCGATTGGATCTTCACGCCGGGCCTTTAGGTGGTGCTGTGACAGAACTCCACCATGTCCGCACGCATGTGTACAAACGTTTGTCTCTGTTCGCTTCAAAATGCCTCTCCTCTCTCCAGTCAAAGCGCAGGTACCGCATGACGTCTCTGTACCTGCTGCGAGGCATCGTGCTCCTGAAGAAAGCCAGCCCCCACTCGTCTGACCACAAGCTCTCCATCTGAATATTTTTCCTAAAGGCCCCCCTCACGTACAAGAGGGCCAGAAAAGCTTTTAGCTCTGGGATGGAGAGGTCCCACAGATGTGCCCCAGAGCGGCGCGCCTCGGCCACGGTGCAGTCCCTGATGTGCTGGAGGAGCATCAGGTCTAACAAGCACAGCAGTGCACTCTCCAGGTCCTTCACCCCGTCGCACATATGCGGTTGGCCCCGCAATTTCTCTCAGAGTATTGTGGGACTGCCGTCTCCCATGTCCCCCAGACGACAATGGCACTGCAAGCCCGCTCCCGTCCTTCCCCGTCTCCTCTGGAGTATAATTATAGGTCATCTTGCCTAAATCAGTGAGCTCAATGCAAGATGTTTTGGGCGTGGCTCACCTGATTCTGAAGCAGGTGCATCATGGTTAGGCGTGGGACACGCCTGCTCCCCAGCATCCTGTCTGCTCACTGAAGAGAAATAAATAAACGCATTTATCAGCACATCATGTGAAAAGAATTGTGTATACAGTATATATATATGTATATATATATTTAGCCTATCTTGTCATTCGGCCTATTTTTTGAGTGTGCGTCAGAGGACACAGAAACACAGAGGCTGCTGCACCCCTAGCCTCACTCCTCTCGGACACAGCGTGTCCATCAGCAACTGTTATCAGCTTACCACTAGTCTTATAGACTTAATATAGGATATTTCTTTTATAAGTGTAAACACTAAGAGACTAAAATAATTTGTCAAACCTTCCAAGCAGAAAGACATGACAAGGCTGCTCCAGCTGGGCGGGGAGTGGACCATGAGGGTCGACCTGGGGAACCAGCTCCAATTCCTCAGGGAGATTGTTGAGACATCACTGCGGCCAGACCTGGTTTTGTGGTCTAAGGCATGCAAGACTGTCCTTCTGGTTGAGCTGACAGTCCCGTGGGAGGGGGATCTGGAGGCTGCCAATGAGCGGAAGCAAGCAAAGTATGCAGACCTGGCAGCGGAGTGTAGGGAAGCTGGTTGGAGAGCACTGACACGCCCTGTGGAGGTGGGGTGCAGGGGCTTTGTGGGGTCCTCTACAGCTTGCCTACTCCGTGACATGGGATGCACAGGGGCGAAGCGCCGGAGAGCCATGAAAGAGCTGGCTGAAGAAGCAGAGAAAGGCAGCTTCTAGTTGTGGCTAAGGAGGAAGCATAAAGAGTGGGGACCAAATAACATCTAGGGCATCAGCAGGGGGTGGCAGGGAGAGATCCCTGCCATCGCTCCGCCACCAGGAGATGTACTGGGGTTAAAGGAGCGAAACGTCAATGATTGGTGGTCCCCAGCTGATGACCCAAGTAGGCCCGTAGCGAAGTGTTGTAAGGTGTAATAGCACACCTGCTCAAAGGCACCGGGGGAGGTGCGTCAGGCAGCAATGCCCAGCAGGATACCATCACCTGTACCATAATATGTCTCAGCGGGTCAATGGAGTCTATTCTCCCACTGATGACTTTTTTTTTCTTCTTTTTTTCCCGCCCTGGAAGTAATAGGCTGAGCCAGTTGATGAGAGATGAGTAACAGCTTTACCGGTCATTTTCTTGGTTAGTGTATCTAGTCAGTCCAAAAGAGTTGGTAAATATAATTATAAGCCAATGGGTATAAACAGCATGATAAAACAAATAATGTTTATTTACCTGTTGCCGATGAGGCGGTCTCAGAAAGAGGCAGGCGTGTTCTTCTCTGAGTAGGACGGGAGGGGGGGTGTGTCTGGCACATAGTCGCTGTCACTGTCTCCGCTGTCACTCTCCGCCTCGAAGTCTGACACCTCACCTCCGTCTGACTGTCCCTCATCAATATTTTGCAACATTGACAGGGCTTCCTTCACCCTATATAATTTCTTCGTTCTCTTCATCTTCCTATCTTATCTTCTTCCAAATATACTGACTCACGTGGCTACAATAAAATGGCAATGGTCGTCTTCCTCTGCTCTCTCTCCCAGATACACAGTACCACACACTCCTAAATAGTCCAGTGATAACAAATTGATACATTTTTGTCAGGCGGGAAACTTCCCTGCCGAACTGTTACTATGACAATGGGTGTCCCTTGCGCTGGATTCACAATGTATCACTGCGGCTGCTCAGAGTCGCTCAGAGCTGCTGCGGGTTAGAAGTGTTAAAATGCTCATAAATCTTGATTTTTTACTTTTACAAAGAAAGAAGCAAGTGAAAATATAAAAAAAACAGGTGTCTGTTAAAAGTCATACAATATCAGGTTCAGATGTTTTGTTTTTATTATGTTATTTGCATATTAAAGTGACTGACGGTCAAAAGACCGCTAGCGGCGCTTCTAGTGTTAAAGGCAAACGAGAAGCCAATTTCACATCAAAGAACTGACTAAGCGGCATTCAATAGGGGAACTATATGCCATGGAAGTACAGGTGAATCATAGGCGAACCACCGTGGGTCGTAGCAAAGGCAGCATGTATGCGCAGCATCCGTAACTTTTTCCATTAATCAATAATCACTCCCATCAACAAACTAAAGCGCTCCTGTAAGCTCTGAATTTACCGTTCGTATCTTTCATATGTACATCGAGCAGGTCGGCTCGGTGGGGGATACCATGTCGTGCCATGTTTTTACGTTCAATAGAAACGTGATAATAGGAAACCACAGAAACTCATCGGAGACACCGGAGTTGTTGGCTCAGTTCGAGGTGATGTTTTTGAAAAGTCACCGCAGTGCAGTGAGGAGGAACCAGCGTTACACTGATGCTGGGTTCACGTTCAGTCAGGCAGACGGCCGTCAGTAATAAACCAGATGCAGTTTTAATCACAGAAGCCGAGAGAAAGACGGTAAAACATGGGTCAGGGAAACAAAACAACATCGCCATGACAACATATCAAATGTGGATGGAAGTCTCTGTAACTGACAGATCACGTCTTCACACAGAGGCTGTTGATGCCTTTACATGCAGCGGCTGTCGTTCGGTTTCACGCGAACACAGCATGAAAAGTACTAGAGCGCTGCTTGTGATATACAATTTTTATATAATGCCCCTTTAAACAAAGGGTTGATCGATGCTTTTCATACCCCGATGACATTCAATACAAGGATAGTAGGGCTGGGACGATTCATCGACGCAAAATATGCGTACCGATGGGTCGTATGACTAAAACAAAGATGGCAGCGCGATCTCCGCGAGTGGCTCTTCCAAGTTTCCAAAGTGTACGGTAGTGAAGGCCTACAATTAGGCCTACACTCGTTTATCAAATGTATATGGATGTTAGGGATGGCGAATCCGAAGCCTCATGAGACAACTTCCGTGAGATGGACGCCATGTTTTCAGACACGTCAGGCCTGTTTGAGACGGTCAGCATGAAGCACAAGCTCCATCTGCTGGCCGTGGGTGTGAACTGCAGCTGAACTGTGCCTGGGAACAGTGTTGCTGGAACTGAGTTCCAGCAACACGACTTGCTTCGTGGCGTCAGATGTTAAGACCATGTCTAGCCTGAGTGACGTCTCAGCAATGTGCCCTGGAAACTTCAGCTTCCTCCCTAGGGGCCTCATGTACAAAGGGTTGGTACGTACAAAAACGTGGCGTACGATCATTTCCACGGTAAAGTTGAGATGTATCAAGAATTGAGGGACTGTGGAAATGTGCGGTGCTTCACGTCAACTTCATGGCTGGCGTACGAATGTTTCTACAGCTGTGGGGACTTTGGCGACACTTGGAGTCGACGCTGGGAAACTGTTAAAAGAAATAAATGTGAAAACAACCATCCCCAGACTGAGTGATGTGGTCAGACACATGAACAAACAGCCCTCATAAACAATGAACACCTGCATCTGCAATTATGTGTGGATACAAAAGCGCAAAAATAGGCTCCTATCCAGCAGCTGCTTTAGTTGGAAGAAAACGTTAGAAATGGTGGATATACAGAGAGAGTGTATTCAGAGGTCTTACTGATTTAATTATAACTGGCTGGTCAGACGCTTTAAGTTCACTATCTCTGTGCGCAGAGCTGAAGCCAGGCTGGGGGCGCAACACACCCAGCTGCGCCTCCACGCGCTCCGGCGAATAAATTCACCTATATGCCGATTTATTTATTAATGTACTTAATTTGTGAGTACATCTATAGGATGATCTGTTCAATCACTTATACCAACACAGCAGGGGGGAGGACTCGGCCGGTATGGCAATTTAATAGCAACAGGTCAGTTACGTCTGCATCCCGGGGATGAGGAAATCCCCGAGGCTGTGACGCAGGTGATGCAGATGGAATTCCCAAGGCTACACGTCCTCTTAATAGATTGTGTCAGCTAATAAATCCAGTATTTCCCGTGACATCGGGCTGTGAGGAGACGGCTGTATAAACACACGTTTCACAAATATATATTTATTTACCTTTAGAAAAACCGGAGTCACCCGCGTGAACTCCCACCACCTCTGAAAGACGAAATGCAGCACCGACCAGGATGCTGTGCCTCAGCCTTGCTTCTGCTCGAGCAACTGCCTCCTGAGCCTGCCACTTCCTTCCTGTTTTCACTACGATGCCTGCAGAGGAGACTCTAGTGTCTTTTAAAGCTCTGTACAGCAAAACCTCTCTGGCTCTGGTGACCTTGAACTCCTCTGTCAGGCCAGTAAAGGGGAGCTGCAACTTATTGGAGCAGACATACAGCACGATACTGCTTAAAGGTGCCATGACATCACATTTCACTTTTCTGGGGTTTGGGGGGTATAATATGATCTGTTGTGCACTGATGAAGCCATGTGAATGTCCAGAGTGAGAATCAAAGTTCCTGTTTATGGTCTGTCAGCTTTGTCTCTCTGCTCAGAAACAGTTGAATCAGACAGCAGGCTATCATTCTACGTAGTTCTATCATTCTACGTAATTTAATTGCTCCAATAAGAGCACACTATCAGGTAAACAGCGCCCCCCTCTCCTAACGGTCTATGCACCGTCCGCTCCCCCCTCCCCTCCCTGTCTGATTCAGCTGCGTGTATGGAGCTAGTAGTAACTTCTGTGCAGTCAGGTCTGGGTTTTCAAACAAATGGATTTAAAAGAAAACTTCTGCAGTAACACTGAGGGAGGGGGCCACAACCATGTCATTACCTGTAAGTTTATTTATTTTCTAAATGTTGTCTTGTCTGATAAACGTAGCACACTGTCTGAAGTGCCCATGTTGCTAGCAGTTACCCTTTAGCAAAGTCCGACCACAGCTTGACCTAGATTCTCCAAATAAGGTCATAGCCAAATAAGGTGTAGCCAATCAAAATGAAGTCAACGTTGTCTCCGGGTAAAGCTCCATATCATCACCGGACCCAACTGTATTACTGAGGAAGTGAGGTCTGGCGTTTCAAAACAATACTCCGCTGTAAAAAATGCCGTTTTTTCTTTGGAGTATTTACATATGCAGTAATGCCAACAACATAAACTAGTTTTTACTGCTATGTCATCACTCCTTTAAGCTCCTTGGCAGACCCAGCCATCTGCACAGGAACTGGGTGATGCTGCGCTCCAAGCTCTCCATGGTGGACATCGGGACTTCATATATCAACAGTGGCCACAGGAGTCTTGGTAGGATTCCATGTTGGTATATCCATGCCTTGAACCTACCTGGAAGACCTGACTTATCCACTGCTGATAACCAGATCGTCAATTCCTTACATGTCGCCTCCACCGCTGCCTTGTCTTTCAGAGTAGCGTCAAAGACCTTTCCCAGGCTCTTGATCGGCTTCTCTGACACCGATGGGATTTGGACACCGTCCAAGGAGAAGCAGTACTTTTCCTCCATTTTCCCCTTCCTCAGGACCAAAGATCTGGATTTTGCTAGTTTGAACACCATCCTCGCCCATGTCATGAGCCTCTCCAGCCCTTGTAGGACCCAGCGACACCCTGCCACTGATGCTGATGCTACGGTAAGGTCGTCCACGAAGGCTCGAATCAGTGGTTGTCGTGTACCTGATCTGGACAGGGGGCCCCTGCATTCCACTTCGGCAGCCTTGACAAGCATATTCATTGCCGTGGCAAACAGCACCACTGATAGGGTACAACCCGTGATGATGCCTTTCTCCAGACGATGCCACGCAGATGTAATTGTCCCTGCTGAGAATCTCAGACTGAAACTGCTGTAGTAGTCCCGTATCTGCATAGTGGTATCGATGTAGGCATTCCTCAGGAGGTATTCAGTCAGCCTGGTTGCAAGAATCTTGAAGAATACCTTGCCTTCCACACTGAGTAAGGAGATGGTGCGGAACTGCGTGATGTCACTAGCATTTTCCTCCTTAGGGATCCAGACACCTTCTGCGTGCCTCCACTGCTTGGGCACCTTCCCCCCCCCGCCATATTACTTGGATTAGTTTCCACAGTCTCTCCTGGAGACTTGGACAGTGCTTGTACACTCTATATGGCACTCCACTTGGTCCTGGGGCAGCACTGGTTCGTACCGCTCTGATTGTACCCCTCACCTCCGCCAAAGTGGGTTCCATGGCATTGAACTGGATGGAGGGTTCTGGTGGTCTGATAACCTCCCTACAAGGGGAAGCTCTTCCTCCCTCCTCGTGTCGCTGTACGTGTCATGGAGGTGCTGGTTAATATCTTCTTCTGGGCATACCAGGCTTCCGCTGCGCTTCTGCCCTAGCAGCTTTTTAGTGAATCTCTTCTCCTATGCCACTCAGCTTGTCGTAGGGAGATTAGTCTCTTCCTTAGGAAGTCGCGGAGCTCTGCCAAGCCTGGTTTCTTCTCTTCTCTTGCTCTCCTGAACTGCTGCTTCAGGGTCTTCAGTTTTCTCCTGAGTCGGGCAATCTCAGCCTCGCGTCGGTTTGGCCTGGTTGTGTTGGTTTGGGCCTTTGGTTGCTTGATGCCAAACCTCTCAGCACCAATACTGATGATCACCATGGACATCAGTTGGAGACGCTGGTCAGCTCCTCCCCTTGATGATGCCTATGGATGGAATCAACATCTTCATCAAACTGGCGCCACACTGACTCCTTGTGTGCAGCAGGCCATAAGACTCGGCAGTGTTCTGATGGTCTACTGGGTGATACCAGCAGGGCTTGGAGGTTCTGGCCACTGTGGGGTGATTCCGGGACCTGCTCCTCCTTCGTCTCCGTGTCAGGCACTGGCTCTGTGCGTTGCTCTGCTTGCTTCCTCCTTGTGCAGCCCATCTTGGTCTGGTGGATCCTCAGACCTCTCAAGTTCTTACAGACCTTGCCACAAAAACAGGTTGCTCTCAACGTCGTTAAATCATCGCTCATGTCGTGTACCGGTAAATCCGTCCGTTTGGGGTTCTCATCCTCCCCCCCTCTCGGGCACCCCTGGGAGTATCTTTCTTTAGGACTTTTCGTAGCTTAGTGTGGATGCTACCCCTTCCTGCCCCAGTTGCTGTCTTTCCGAGCTGTCCACTGTCTCTCCAGTCGTCTCCACCCTATTCGTGGTTGTCATCCAGTCTTTCCTGGAAGTCACTGGCCAAGCCAGACAATAGATAGCTCATTCATACACCCTAATGGTGCAGCTCGGACACATCGTCATGTTTTTCTGTTTCACAGCACACTCAGTTGCCCCCAGTACTTTTTGTTTTTAGTGGAGGTATTGATATCACTGTTACCGTAGTTTTGGTCAAAAATAAAATTCCAATTGTTTAGCCAAAACCAGGCTTTCTCTGCCTTTTTTCTCCCATGGCCCACCTTTTAATACCTGTAGCAGAGTTGGACTCAGTGGATATTGTTAACAGATGTGAATTTTGGCTTCTGAATGCTTCTAATTGATGATAGGTGTCTTTGAATACCATTTATGTTTTTGTTGGCAATGTGTTTGTGCTCTTGTGTGACAGATGACAACATTGCAGAGCATTCCCTATTCAGACTTCTGCAGCATATGGGCCAATGTCTAGTGTTGATTGTGATTGTACTCGTGAATCTCTCAACCTCTCTGACGTGTGTGAGACGCCCTGTGTGCATTCTGTGTCTGCTATGATCTGCTCTGCTATGAAACACTACCGCATAAGTAGTTTATGGTGACAGCTCTGTTCTACCATCCTTAGGTAGTTTCCCTGATTCAACCCTGCAAAAACGGATTAATATGCAACAAGCAGCATTATGTACCTGACTGGCACTGAATGGCACTGAAAACTATATAATGTATGGTTATGTGGTATGGTGTCCTAATGTGTAAATGCCCTCAGAGCAGTGGACTTTCTAATGAAGATGTCTTGACAGGGCTCCAGACTAACTTTTTCACATGTAGCGCTGGTGCTATCTACCTTTACAGTTGGTAGCGCCACCACAAATTAGGTAGCGCCAACTTTTCTTAATATAACATAGTATTAATGACTTTATCATGACGATAGTTGTGTTAATTTACGTACCATAGTTTTTCCTAATGTAAAGAAAAACAATGGCTTAAACTTGATATTTGAAGAAATATTTTAATCTGTAATGTCTTTGCATTATCTGTATAACTTTTTACTCCTGCAGACATTAACTAAACTAGGAGTGCAGCTGATCAGAGACCGGTGCAGAGAGACAGACAGAGGGAGGGGGGAGAGGGTATTCAATGGACTGAGCCGCATCTTGCCACCCAGCTGAACTGGTGCGGTCGGGGACAGAAAACAGGCTTAAGATTACGGCCTGTTCATCGGGTACTCCTAAGTAAGTACAACAATGTGTTAAGGCAGCCATCTGTCACTCATAAACCCATTTTGGTGTCTTTATTTTTCACACTATTCTCAATCAAATATCTTTTTTTTTTTTTTTTACTTTTTTTGTTTTTTTTAAATGCCTTGTCCCACCCTCATGTTTTTTTTTCTTTAGGTGCTGCTTTGAGGAACCCAGTGCCCCCAAGTTCCACTGAGGCTGAGGTTGAGTTGACAGTGAGGAACTGGCTGAGGCTGAGCAGGGACAGGAATGGGGGGCGGCAAAGACGTGGCACACAGGAATACTGAATATATGAGTGAAGGTATTGAAAAATTATATTACATGATCCCAATTTTGAAATCAGTTGGTTTTATTCTTTTCTTTTCTGTTCTGTTTCATTCTTTTATCCCTGTGTCTTAGGACTTGTTCACATTAAAAATAAACTGCTACAGTACTGAATTTCTCTTTCAGGATTAATAAAGTATTTTTCATTTCATCTCATTTCATGTTTTTATACTATTTATACATTTATATTTTAAAATGTATCAATATCCTAGCCCACCTCTTTAGCCCTTGTCTGGTGTTGATGTTTTTTTTTTTTCTATATGCAGCCAGTGGTCATGGGTCTGGATGTGTTCAAAAATCTATTCTCGGATACTAATCGATTCTAAAAATTAGTATCTAGTTAGATATTAATTTGCACGGGCATCAGTATTTAAATTCCACTTCAGCATCTGATGAGTCTTGGAAAGCATCAGCTGCCTTTGCCCTTTTAAACAGGCACGGCTGCGGGCAGCATCTCCCGGAGGACCCATTGTTTACAGTGTGGCTTACTTAGCGACTTTAGACCCCTCATTTAACTTTTTTGTTTCAACAAGTATCTAGCGATAGTGATGGCCAAATGAAGCTTCAAATGATTCGGGAAAAGGTTCAGTCATTGGGGTTTCATTCATGTTCCTCTTTAGTGACATCTAGTATCCAAATGGGCCCATAACAGCCCAAACAAAAATGCACTCAAACCATCTCAGTAGTGCCCATGACCAGAAAATAAAGGATTTATCAAATAAATTAGCAGCATCCAACAAATACAATGTGGGTTATCTGCGCCTTTAAGTATTTGACTCATAGTTTGACAATAAAATGTTGCAAAATAAAAAAAAAAAAGCACTAGCGGGATTCGAACCACAGCCTCCCGAGTAAAAGGCAAAAGCAGAAACCACTATACTATGCAAACACAGTAAGCACCTAAGCACATGATCTATGTGACAGAAAACAGCGGCGTTTCGTCATATCGTTTCATTTTATATATGGCATGAATTAACTGTTGTGACAGTGAGAATTACTTATGTATTGAGTGCAGTGCTTTTGGAAGTCCACATATGAGGTGACATAGGGCTGAAATCTGTTTATTGACGAATAGGAGCGTCTTCAGTGTTCGGTTTGGCAACTTAATAATCTTCAAATACTGTGCAGGTGCAGGAGAACATAAATCAGTGGGAAAGCTGATAATTCTGTGGATTTCTGTGGTCGTAGGCTATGTCAGGATCTTTCTGTCTTTGTATTTTCCGCTCGGATAAATAATCTGTCAACTTCAATCTAGCGACTTCCGAATGTTTCTTGTGCAGATGTGAAACACAGACCGACACGTTACGTCATCTTCACAAACCGAGGCCTCGTTTTGCTCTGGTCACGTGATTCCTATGCTGACAACACAAGCTCCGAAACGAAGCTTCATTAGGAACGCCCTCTTTTTCTTGACACGCGCTTCGGAGTCTCAGTTCATCAGGCACATCACTATCTAGCGACAAATCCAGTGTTCTTGGAGACTCATGTAGACTGATGTGAAAACGCGCATCGTTTACTCTTCTGAAGGAGCCACGGTGGCTACTGCAGGCCCGGTCCCCGTGTAGAAGCACAAGCTTTGTGCTTGGGCAGCAGCATCTCCACTTCGCCCCAACTAGTTTCTGTTCTACTGTTTACTTGTTTTGTTCTCAAGTATTTTGAAAAAAAGGACACGTAAATAAGTACACAAACTGGTGGTTGAAGTTTTTAATTCGTCTCTTCTGAATCCTAGAGAGCAGCTGGAGATGTTGGAGACTGAATGAAGACTGAAAACTTCGGAGTTCCCTTTACGAGCTGAAGGACGGTAAAAACAGAATTGAGAGTACAAAAATAGATTGAGATTAAATGATTACATGCTGTTTTCTACATCAAATAGCTTTTCAGTAGTGAAGCTACTTTCGTGGCCAAGTACCGGGGTACCGTCCTCAGAAGCTACATTTTCCCAGCTGTTTCTAGACCTTAAACGCATCTCTCTTGTGTTTACTCCCAATGCAGATGTTGCAGCACCTGAATCAGGCTCCCCCCTCGCCTTCCTTGTGTGTGTGTGTGTGTGTGTGTGTGTGCAGTATGTTTTAACCATTCGTTATTTTAACCATGTTTAAATAAATGTTATTTTTTTACTATAACCATGTCTCTGACTCTATATGGTAGAACTGATCTGTGTGCCTTACCTCTTAAATTAATTCTTTGGGTGAAATTCCCAAGGTGGCGTTGTTGGTCCATAGGAAAGTATTATTGCCAGGTTCCTCTTCCCTATATACACTCTACTTTTATTGCCACACATGTAGTGAAACCAATAATGAGTTCCTGGGTTTTTATGAGAACCTTTGCAGTCATGAGAACAGATATGGGGGTTCACAACATGGCAACTTCTCTCCATATTGTGGGCGGCTGTAGCTCAGGTGGAAGAGCAGTCGTCTTTCAACCGGAGGGTTGTGGGATCGATTCCAGGCTTCCCCAGACTACATGCTGAAGTGTCCTTGGGCAAGACACTGAACCCCAAGTTGCCTCCCGATGTGCCTATCGGGGTATGAATGTGTGTGTGACTGGGTGAATGTGATATGTAGTGTAAGGCGCTTTGAGCGGTTAGTATGACTGGAAAAGCGCTATATAAGTACAGTCCATTTACCATTTACCATATTGCTGTTTAACAAAGATTAAATGAAGAGATTACCTGCTGCTGACAGTTAAGTATCTGCAGAAGAATAATCAGGGAGCAGGTGTTATCCCCCCCTACAGTCATAGGTTTTCATGGGTCACAGGTTTTGCTGTAACAGCGGTTTGGTGCCCTTTTTAACAACAATGCATAATGTAAAATCAACATCCATACTAAAGCCCACCTGACCCAGACCAACCCCACCCAGACCAAGTCCTGCTGTGGACCGCTGGATGGACACAGCCAAGTGTATCAGGTGACTGGACAACCAAAAACTGTAGGACAGGGAAGTTCTCTGGATTTAAAACTGTTTGTTTCTCGGTGTAATGCATCATTTGGCCTATTGCCTGGGCGAAGGTTATTATTATTAATATTTAAATGTGCTATTTAAGAAAATTCATAGTGCTCCTAAATTTTTTTCTGTGCTCCTAATTTTTTTCATTTCACGAGTGCTCCTGGTGAAAAAGCTACGCGTACAGCCCTGCGCAGGGACCCATGGGGGCTATGTATAAGGCGGCTAGAATTTGATTTCAGAGGGCACTGACGGACCAAATAACTCTGCAGGCTGCTTTCACAGTGATGCCCTGTCACAAAGACAATCTGGCACAGAACAAGGTTATGATAGTTTGGGATTTTTAATTAGTCTCAGTTTTCATTTAGTTTTGACTTTTTGTTTTTCAATTCAGTTAGTTTTAGTTTAGTTTAGTTTTAAACAGGTTTGCTAGTTTTTATTAGTTTCAGTGTTATTTTAGTAGTTGCGTTTTTCGTAAATTTTACATTTATTTTTTCAGCTCCTTTCCTACTCATTTACCTCCTCTTTTCCTCTCCTCTCTTAATCTCCTTTGCTTTATAGGTTTTTGTCGTTTTATCTCCTTTCATCCCCCTCTTTTCTTCTCCTGTCCTTTCTACTTCTCTCTTCCTTTTCTTCTCCTCTGATCTTCTCTTTTCTCCTTTACTTTCCTCTCTTTCTACTCCTTTCTTTTTTATTTCTGTTTTCCTCCTTTTTTCTCTCTGTTCTACTTTATACTTTTTGGAGAGAAGTAGAACAGTGTCATTAAAGAAAACACTAAATTCACAATAGTAATTCAAATAACAGGAAACTAATTTAAAAAAGTAATGATAAATAAAATGGACTAAATTATACCTTAGTGAAATTAAATGTTGATTTAGAATATTGTATGGGATAAATCTTGTGCCACCACAGAGCGAATATGAATTCTTTATATTTGAATTTGAATCATTCAATTTGAACCTGAACATACCAGTTTGAATAATTGCTTTAAAAAATTGAATTTGAATTACCTCATTTGATATTGAATCTTCAGTTCTCAAATTCAAATTCAGTTTTTATTTTCAAATTCAGTTCCTAAATTCAAATTCAGTTTTTAATTTCAAATTCAGTTCTTAAATTCAAATTCAGTTTTTAATTTCAAATTCAGTTCTTAAATTCAAATTCAGTTTTCAATTTCAAATTCAGTTTTTAAATTCAAATTCAATTTTCAATTTCAAATTCAATTCTCAAATTCAAACTTTTGTGCCACACATCCGGGACCTGGCAACAGGCAGATGTAGTTGATCGCAGATGGCGTTAACCTCAGTCTTACCAAGGGCTACCAGCAGGGGGAGGGAGAGGGGGAAAGTAACGGGGGGGAGAGAGACACACACACACACACACACACGGAGAAGAGAGACAGAGCAGCGAGGCGATGGAAGCATTGCTGCTGCCTATGGGAGCTGACAAGCTGCGGGGCGCCATCTCCGACCCGTCACCAGCTCCGTTCACTCACCTGTTTATGAGTGACATAAATGAGCAGAACTCAGCGGATTCTTAATCAATTTTCCTCTATTGCAAAACGTAGACAATAGAACTTAGACACTGCCCCCCCAAACAAACAAACAAACAAACTGCGCCCCCCTCAAATCTGCCGAAGACAGCACGAGATATGCAAAGGTCTTTTTTTACCCCGCATCACACTCCGCATCATTCCGTGTATAAACGTCACATCGTCCACGCTGTCAAGACTCTCACCTGATGGCAGGTGCCTGCACAGGCAGTGTAATGGATGAAGTGTATACAAACGCCCAAATCGCATTCTGCGAGGGCGGACTGTGCACGAGAGGAGAAAGAAAATATATTTAGGTTATAGGTTACATTATAGGCTTGTAGCCTATGTGCAATCGTGAACCAGAGCACGAGAGCAAAAGATTTAATTTCAGCTCATTTTCACATCAAATTTTGGGGAGGTCGCTCTTAAACAGACGTAACGTCCCTCCCCGTGCTGCAAGTTAGACGACAGCGTGATGTAGCTGAGAATAAAAGATACTGTAGGCTATTATTGTTGATAGCTTCTGTTTACCCCTGAGGGATTGCCACCTTATTGTGGTAATGGTCAGCTCTGTTTGGTTGTGACATATGTGTGTATGTGTGTGCGCGCGCGTTAATTTACACAAAGACTCCCATTACTGTCATCTCTACACTAATCATACTTCTACACTTAATAACAGTAACAATGCAAATACCTATACATAACTACATATCCTCATTTGTCTACTATAACATTCACAAATAAAAGTTAATGATACCTAATTACCTACTTAATCTGCACATTAATGACAGAAAAAAAATGCATTAAATATTCAAAATGTTTAATTACATCTGTAACAATATACATCAGAATTACTTCATTAATCCCTTGTGGGAAATTCTTTTTTTTATATTACTCCCATTTACAGACGTAGAGAGTGTAAGACTGGTTAAAATTTTTAAAATGAAGTGGAAAAGTAAAAATAAACTCAAATAAAAATAAAATTGCAACCCTTCCTATATTAACATTATACAAGAAATAACATTTAAGAATACCAATATATAATAATAAAAATGAGACGAAATCTCAGTATGTACAACAGTGCTCCTGAATACTTATTATTATTGCACATAAGGAGGTCCCAAATGAAGTAAATAATGAAATGCCTATCAGAGAGATGAACTGTACAGTTTGATGGCCACTGGCAGGAATGACTTCCTGTGGCTCTCCGTGGTGTAGCGTGGTAAAATGAGTTTCTACACACACATATCTATAATATATACACACTGTATTACACACACACACACACACACGCACACACTCACGCACACTCTAACATATCAGGTGTGTTTGTAATCAGATACAAATATCACATCTAACTCCTATCTTAAGTTCTTCATTTAGGAGTTTCTTCTCCCTCAGATCCTCCAAAAGACACTTTTAAGTCTTCATCATTTCCCAGCTGGCCTTGGTATTTTTTTCTGTCTTTCTCACTCCATCCTTTACACTCTTCACATGAATTGGTGGATTATGGCCTTCAGAGAAGTCAGAGAACCAGGCGATGCATGGCTATGATCCTGGTAGAAAGAGGGACAAACATTGTCTTATTTTACACAAATCACTTGGACATGAATTATGTCTGATTTACATTATAATACATCACATGACATCACACCTCCATTTATCACTTGTGCATCAGGACTATATAGGCCTAGGCTACTCAACAACATGAAGTCTGTACACTCAAGAGTAAAATCAGTATTGTGTTGATATGAATGAAAGTAGATCAGAATTTATTAAACATGAGAAACATTTTGCTGTAGTTTGGATCCACGTGTGATGTTTAAGAAGTTCGTGTCTGACCAAACAACAGAATCTAGTCAGAAATCCATCAAGCGTCTTTGAGCTTTTGTAAAAGCGCTCTATAAATAAAATGTATTATTATTGTTGTTGTTGTTATTGTTATTATTATTATTGTTATTATTATTATCATCCAGCTGTTTCTGAAGCAGCAGCAGCCTGACAGGTGGGGGCGGATCCAAGCCTGACCTGGACTGTCGGATCTGAGCCTGACCTGCACAGGGACCGAAAAAACGATTACTAAAATTAGCTAAGCTAAGAAACCGTCAACAGACTGAGCCCCCCCCCCCCCCCCCCAACACTTTATTGACAAGTTAAAGAACCGAAAAACTAGTTTATGAACATTATGCGCATCCAGAAGGGCGGATGCGCTGGTAACTGCAGCTCACACTGGAGATATGGAGGAGACAGGAGGCGATCCGTCGTTTCTATTAAGTAATCTATAACTTAAAATTGTAAAGTGCTCAGTCGGTAGACTGTTTCTGAGCTTAACTAATGAAAGTTATCGTTATGTCCCTCCGGGTCAGGCTCAGATCCGACCGGCCTCCACCTGTCAGCGCTGCTGCTGCTTCAGGGTAGAAACAGCTGGATGACGGTGCATTTCTGAGGAAGATTCTGTTGTTTGGTCAGACACGAACATTTTATTATTCACACATGAATCCAGTCGTAAGATTATTTTATGATCAGATATGCACTCATTTCCACGTCGGTTTGACCACTGACTTTTTTCTGCTTTATCATGGCATCAAGCCTGGTTACTGTTGGTTTAGCAACATGCTAAACCAACAGAGACCGATTCTAACCACTAAATATAACTAATACTGATGTTCAGGCTTACTTGTGAAAAGTAACTCCAAGTTGGCTGCTTTCGATGTTCCGCTGATCACAGCAAGAAAACGCTGCACAGCTCTGGTATCGTTCATCCACAGTCGCTGCTACCTGAGCTGGTGACCGGTCCGAGATGGCGGCCCCACGGCTCGTCTGCTCCCAATGCTGCTTCTAGTCTTTATGCCCACGCCTCACTCCTCGGTCTCTCTTCTCCGTTTTGGGCGCTTCTGTGTGTGTGTCTCTCCCTCCCCCGTTGCTTTCCCCCTCTCCCTTCACGGCTGGTAGCCCTTGGTAAGACTGAGGTTAACGCCATCTGCGATCAACTACATCTGCCTTTCGCCAGGTCCCAGATGTGTGGCACAAAAGTTTGAATTTAAAAACTGAAAATTGAATTTGAATTTAAGAACTGAATTTGAAATTGAAAACTGAATTTGAATTTAAGAACTGAATTTGAAATTAAAAACTGAATTTGAATTTAAGAACTGAATTTGAAATTAAAAACTGAATTTGAATTTAGGAACTGAATTTGAAATTAAAAACTGAATTTGAATTTGAGAACTGAAGATTCAATATCAAATGAGGTAATTCAAATTCAATTTTTTAAAGCAATTATTCAAACTGGTATGTTCAGGTTCAAATTGAATGATTCAAATTCAAATATAAAGAATTCATATTCGCTCTGTGGTGGCACAAGATTTATCCCATAATATTGGTTTAAAAAAATAATTCAAACAAACAAAATGTCCCAGACAAATTAGAGCACCTTTCTCATGAACAGTGAGACAAAACACCCATCAACGGGTGTAGAAGTCTTATTGTACACTACAAAAAGCACTTGATTGCGGTGATTGTCTCCAAGTTTTGGTCAACAAAATATTTCAGGTTCCCCCCCGTGCTTGTTTACTCGTTTCATTTTTTGTTAATATTTCTGTTGAACCACAATAAAAATCAATGTCATGATGCTCAACGAATTTATATTATTATTTTGTCAATTTCAACTGTTTTCACTGGCAGCTTATCTTTTTTCTTTCTTTAATGGGAGGGTATGTAACATTTCAAACACAACTATATAGGGTGATGGGACACTTGCTCTCTACTATTTTAACACCAAAGACCATGCTAGTAATACATTTTATACTTTTTTTAAACTGTGAATACTACTAGGGTTAATTTTGTCCTAATGCCGAATTTAAATGGCGGGAAGTTAATTTCATAACGTGATGTGTACTGTCACGTCTTTAATCCCACTTTTACAGACCACTGAGGATGACACTGACTTGTAGCTGAAAATCTAAGGGTGTGCCCCAATACACCAACTAGGGCCCCGTCCCAATACCCACCCTAAACCCTACACCCTTGTATGAAGTGCGCACTTGGCAGAAGTGCACATTAAGGGTTGGAGTGTGCAGGTTGCAAGTGCAGGAAAAAGGCAGAATTGGGACAGTGATGGTTCCTTCATTTTGCACCATGTCATTTCATGTCATTGCTGCCAAACTCAGCTTCATCTCTGTTCCTGGTGAAGAGACGTCATTTTTTAAACATAAACTGAATAAAGTTAATTTAATCTGTTCTTGTAAAATAGATGTTATGAAATCCACACAAGTTTAATTAATAAATGAATTACTGAACTAATTTATGTAAGATGACTGTAGAATTTCAGCAGTACAGGTTAAATAACTGTTACATTCTAAACAAATGTATAATACGGATTAAATTGTCACTCTGTGACTGTTATCGTTAGCGTAGAATGTCCATAAATGTCCACATGTCCATAAAAACATGTAGAAGTTCTTTGAGTTACATTGGGAACTGAGACCCGTATTAATCACATGAGTTGTAAGGCTTACAGAAGTATGGCTACATAATTATTTTTATCCTTAATTTCATTGTAAATCTAGATGCTTTGGTATTAAATACTTATTTAGTTTTTGGTTTTTTTCTATTAAAATGTTTGCTTAGTATTGTATTTTAATGTAGTTAACCTGTGTTTTTGTTGATTGTATGTTCAAAATTTATGTTGATCTGGTTCCCAGGAAGAATAGTCTTCACTGGTGAAGACTAATGGGGATCCATAATAAACTAAACTATGTCAGGTAAACAGGTTTCCCTTGTTAAAGACGCTGCGTCTCCACTGGACTTACCTGTGTAAATAAAGTTTTTAAATAAAAAATTAATTTAGCTACTTTTATCAGTAAACTGATAACTTTCATTATTCAAATACTTTGAATTGTAATATTCAAAGAATATTCCGAAGTAACAGGACAAACTTCAGTAATTATTTCACCTACAGCACAAAAGACTAAAAATTAAAAAAGGGAAATTTTTTTTTTCAATGTTTACATCTGAAATGGCTTTTTTTTTCACCACAGGCAGGAGCTCATCACCAGACATGGACATGTTCCGCCTTTATGGTTCAAAACGTCACATGCAGCAATGAATTATGGGCGCCATACGTCACCTTCATAGGACGCGAGCGCACGAAATGCAGACGGAGGGCCAGAAGGAAAGTCGCCTGTAATATCTGTGTGGAAAAGGCCTCTGTGTCGTGCAGTTTATGGCTGCTCTAATCACGCTATCAGAGAAAAGGATACTTTTTTTTTGAGTACCTAAAACTGTCATTAACAAAGTTGAAAAATGTGGAAAACTGACAAAACAACGCTGCAAAACGTGGATTTTAAACCTCCGCCTTCGGTTGGGAGGAGCAGAGTCTAACAATGCCAAAGTTTACAGCGACCACTTTCTAAAACAGGTAAGATAATTTATTATTATTTTTGTTATTTATTGCTAAAGCTATTTCCCCACTCTCTCTGGCAGCAAACCAGTTTTTAGGAGGGTTTCTGTGGATCTCTGTGAATAGTAGACCTGGTTTGGAGAAATGCGGTTTGACTTATGCACAGCCTACAATTCAATTAGGAATTTGGGAAAACAGAAGTACAATAAATAATATACAAGATCCAAGCACATAAAAACACTCAGCATTAGCAATATTATGAGCTAGGTTATTTATTTAAGATAGCATAAGTCACTGTTACCCGCAGAAACAGGCGACAGCCATTCAAAGCTTATTTGGATCCTGGTTGACCCGACATGAAACAGAATAACTGTCGGCTTCTCGGCTGCTGAAGGATTCATTCATCAGACAGACAGAAAGTCATGAGCGTTGCTTCCTTTTTTTTTTTTTTTGTGGATCTCTGCCCCGCTTGCAGCCTCATTCTGGGCTTTGCAGCACTTGGTCTCCTGATGAAGCAAATTATGGTTTAAAAAGAATAAAACAGCTGATCGTCCTCATGTGTGACGGTGGCCGAGCCTCACACATCCTCCACTGCTCACAGACAAGTTAACACCGCAACAGTGTGGAAAATCCTTCTTAGGGAGAGAAAGCGAGATTGGAAAGGAAGCTCAGCCTCATGGGGAGACAGACAGTAACCAAACCACGTTAACTTATTTATCTTGGACACCTGTCCCCCCCTGCAGTTGTAATTTTTAAGATCGGATGTCCAGAAGTAAAGTTATGAGCGTTGCTTTGTCAGCAACAAGATGGTTTGTGATGTAAATCGCCGCACGGCCGGTAAATCCACAAGATTATGAGACCAGTCTGGTTTATTTAGACTTCATGGGTCATATCTTATGTATAAATTTATTTCTTGGCAATATGGTGTCTAGACCAGCCCATTCAAAGCCTCAGCGTACTCGCTGTCATTTATTTTGCTGTGTTTTGAACCTGAGGAAAACACTTCTTGCCCTCTGTCTGCATTTCACACGGCGTCTGGGTCACGTGACTGAAAGCCACCTATTATAGCTAAAGGTTACATTTTTACACTTCAGTTTATGCATATTTACAGAGACAACACAATTCTACAAAAACTATTTACTCAATGTCTTATTTGAATATTTATTTAAATATTTTATTTGGTGTTTGATTGTAGAACAAAACAAGTCAAAGGGAAAAAAAAAAGGTTAAATAATCATGATGTAAAAGGGCCTGAGCTCTGATCCTGGGGGCGGACAACACGGCTGCCATTGCTGCCCTCATTGGCTCGCCGCTTCGTTGATCCTGGTCCGCCTGCTGGTGGACAGCATCTTTTTCGGGGTCTTGGACATCAGCTGGTTCCAGGATGTCTCCATGGTGCAGACAGATGTGCAGGATGGTGCAGCAGGCTATAACTTTGACAGCAAAGGTGGGTTAAACCTCCAATGCTTTAAAGAATATGGCCCTCCATCTCGTTTTCATGACCCCAAACAGGACTCCTTATGGGTTCCTTGAAAGGAGTAAGGAGGGTGATTGGCTGGGACAGACAAGGATATCCTCCATCGCCGACGATGAAGCCATTTGGTGGGTACAGATGTTGTGTGTACAACGGACAATGTTTTAGTACACGGCAATCATGTACTGAACCGGGATAGCCAACAAAAATATCCAGAAATCTGCCTCTGTGGTCGCACACTGCCTGAAACTGAATGGAATAAAACAGCTTCCTGTTAAAGTAACACTCAGCATTTTCTCCAGGAGGCTTGATCCTGACGTGGCAATCGTCAATGCTTCCCACCACCTTCCTGAACGCCGCAGACCCAGCAAGCTGCTCCAAAACAGCTGAAATCTCCTCCAGCCCATCCAGAGAGGGAAACTTGATGACCCTTGTGCGCAGTGTAAGGATGGCCTCTGCAACTCTGTGGACAACATCGCAGAACGTGGACCTGGGCACATCGAAGGCCCGGGCCACAACACGGTACGACGTGCCACTCGCCAGCCAGAAGAGAAACGTTAGTGTTTCCAGATGTTTCCCCCAGCCGTGGTGATCTCTGGCCCACAGCTGATCAGACCTGAGATGGAGAGGCGGTTCAGGCGGAAGTCAGGGCGGAGGTCAGAGTGACCATCAAAGTACATGGCCAGTAGGGGGACATTTTTATTCAGCTGGCAGTAAAAAGGTGGTGGTCCCTAAAACAGAGGAAGCTCTGTGAGTTTGTGTGAAATCTGTGTGGAAAAAAATGTAACGATAAATGAAGAAAGAAGCTTGACAAATCATGGAAAAGTTACATAAAAACCTTAAAGGAGCTGTATCATGCTTTTCAAATGTTCCAAAAGTCAAATACAGGCATTTATAAGCTAGATATGTTCCCATCGTTACTATAGAAACTAATTTGGTGTTAAATATTAGTTTTTCGATGCATCTAATTTCCAACACGGAAATAAGATGGCTGACTGTACTGAACCGCGGAGCTCACGACCAATTGCAGCATGTTTTACGCCCATTTCATGACGTCGCCCCGGAAGAGACCCTTATTCTGAAGGGTCACAGAATTGTCTGTAGCACCGGCACCGGCAGCTCTCATGTGGATGTTAGTAGTAAACATTGATGGATAATTACTCCGATCGACGGGATAAAACAGACCAGCCTGTTATGGAGCTGTATGCGCTCGACCCAGAGTCTGATATGGAGTTTGAAGTATACGCAGTACCACAGAAGTACCACAGAGACCCCTGACAAGCAAGTAAATTAGCGAACAAATCATAGGCTAACAGTTAGCATTGAGCTGAGAGATGTGTTGACTCACCAGTGTTGTTGTCTGTCCATGCGCGTTTTTATAGTAGGAACTGCGTCAGGTTTCAGAAGTAATCCCAGAGAAAAAAACACTTTACTGCCCGAGATTCATGAAGTTGTCAGGAGTGAAGTTCACACACAAAGTTGAGTTTTTTTCCTGCTCCTGAAGTTAAAATCCAACCACTTCTGGCAAGTCGATTCGTCCAGTACAACAAATACACTCCCACGCTGAACATAACCACGCTGAACGTAACTGCATTTTCCCCAACTTGCTGTCCTCTAGAGCTTAAAAAAAAAGAAGAAAAAAAAAAAGGAAGAAAATTCTCCTGAACTCTGGAGCAAACGTCTGTTAGCTGATGGCTGCTTGTCTCTGAGGAAATCTTCCTGCAGGTGTTAGTTTCTTCCTCAGAGAGTGTGTTTGGATTCTCTGAGTTTCTGTTCAACAGAGGGCGTCTTGCTAGATGTTGCGCATGCGGGTTCATCACTTCGTGATTGGTGCCACGTTCATACGTAACGGGGTAGATAGTCAGTCGTTTGCAGGGAGGTAGCGCTTGGTTTAAATATTCATGTAGATTACTCAAATATGCATGAATGAAGAAAAATAACGATTTAAATCATTTCTTGATGAGGAAATAACACACTGACATGCTGAAAAGCTCTTAAAAGTCCATTTTTCATGATAGGGCTCCTTTAAGGAATTTGTTTTACGTCACACGTGTGTGTGTGTGTGCAAAAAAACCTATTTATTTACGTTGTTTCTTGCTAACGTAACAAGCGCCATTTTCCTCATCTGTCTTCGCCTCATTGCCTGTCTCCTCCTCCTTCTCTGCTGCCGTTTTCTGATTTTTATGATCATTATTTCTATTAGAGTTATCAAAAATATGCTGAAATTTAAAGCTGGTGCCATTTCTCCAATCGAAGATGTCGCATGAAGTGGTGAGTGGCGCGAACATCAAAGGAGATTCTTTTAAACGGAAAAAAGGACCATTTTATTTTCATGCCACATACACAATTTGCCATTTTAAAAATGTTTTGTTGAATAAACGTACAAGGAACACAACAATAATAGTTATTCTTATCATACAATATAAATATATTTTTGGAGTTTGTATTTAACGTAAAAGTGAAAATAACATCTGCACACGCGTCTACTGGTTGCTACGTGTTAGAATAATTATAAATTATAAATGATAAGTGTGTGACATGTGAGATCTGCTGCAGTGTGACATGGGGGAAGGAAAGATAATGGGGAGGAGAAGAATCTCCTATTTTTGTGTATGTGACCGGTCACCCGATAGGAATAAGGAGGGTTTATATGTACCATGAGAAATAAAAGAATAAAGGGCTAGAAAAACATAGGAGAGGGGATGAGAGTATGACGCCGTCCGATGTAAAAATAAAATATAATATGGTGTTGTTGTTTTTTTCTTTCCTCTCTTCCGCTTTAAAGAAAAATAACCAACCCCACGGCAACAACTGGTAGTCACGTGATCTGCAGCAGGAGAAAGTAGGGAGCATTGCGTCCGAATCACTAGCTGAATGAGTGCACTACATAGTGTGCTATATAGTACAGCCCTGTGTAGTGAATGAGGGGTTAGGGACTACGGTGTACATTCGGACGCAGCCTCTCTCTCTGCTCCTCCAGGTAACCTTTGTCTTTTGTTTCAGGTTTGTCTTTGGTTCTGCACCGAGTCATACGTGCACATTCATATCCATTCACACTCACACTGCACGCATCCATCACTTCTACATATTCACACCTCATGTTAGTTATTATAGTTTAACTTTTGGCATTATTATTTACAATAAAAACAGTTTGTTTGGCCTAAACCTTGTCTCCCCTCATTCTTGGCATGGGGTCTGTCCCAAACCGCGCACTTGAGCACTTCAAACACTGTTTTTGAGTGTGTAGTGCACACATGGTGTCATGTAGGTGACAATTCAGTGCACTGAAAGTACCAGGATGTTGCCCTAATAACGGCCAAAAATGAAGTGCAAAACAAAGCACACCACTCGCACTAAACAGACGCCACCTTGCTGATGCAGTGGAAGAGGCGGGACTTTCAAACTGCTTTCAGAGCTGAATAATGGCGGTGAACGAAGCAGTGCTTCACTCCCTGATGACAGTTATGATCTGGTCATGTGTTTGAGGCCGCGGTTATACCGGCTCAGTAGAGTTAGCACACATTAGCAAGCAATGCTAGTCTGTCACTTCATGTTAGTGCAGTGATCTATTTGGGTCAGCATTTAGCGACAAAAGTGTGCACTACAGACGAAGTACACAGTGCACACTATGCACTGAATTCCAGTGCATTTGGGCAAGTGTGCAGTTTGGGACAGGCTCATGGACTTTGAGCCTGTGACAATGTGAAGGCAGCTTGTCAGCATTTTTGTCTCATTTTCAATTCAAAATGTATTTCTATAACACATTTCCTCAGCTGACCAAAGTGCTTTACAATGGTAGCAGCACCATTGATAAAATAAGTCCAAACACCACAGATCACAGGTAAAATCCCTATAAAATTACAGGATTACTTTAAAAAGAAAATAAATGAATAAAAAAATGACTAAAACCACCAAGAAAACACCAGTAAAATAAATAAGAATATATATATATATATATATATATATATATATATATATATATATGATCTGGATGAAACTTCTTTCCCTTTTTTATTTATTAAAAATTTATATGGTTTAACTATTTTTGAGCATTTGCCTTTTTTTCTGCGTTGGGAGCAACTTTCTGCACACCTGCACCAGATTTTCTTCAGATCTCATCACCGTGGGTAAACTCCGCCTGTTACCCTGATTTACATTTGTATAGCTCACAGAATTTTTATTTACATGTTCCCACCTCCCCTAGAGTTAAGGGAAGGAGGAACAACTTCCAAAAAGTTATGCATCAATTTCCGGCAATTATCGGCAGTTTCCAGTGTTGCCTGTAAATTGTCATGCGCAGTCGTAAACCTGAAATTCTACACTGCCGCTCACTGACGGAAATCTGACATTTCATGGAGTGCATAGTATGTAGATGTTTGTGCGTATGCACAGTCTTTTTCTGTCTATTGGTAATTGTTTTATTATTACTGTATTTAATATTATTACTTTGAATTTGCATATGCATTGATGGGCTATATGCACAATCCCACTACTTCCTGAACTTCAGACAGCAACTTTGCTTCCTGTCTTTCATTATTGGACAAACTGATTAATCCAGGTGTGTTTGGCCAGTTGTTGAGATCAGACACACCTGGATCAATCAGCTTGTCCAATAATGAAAGACAGAGAGCAAAGTTGCTGTCTGAAGTTCAGGAAGTAGTGGAATTGTGCATATAGCCCATTGTTTTCAGTGGAGGCTTTTTGCTTTTTCCTGTACTGTATTTTCTTTTTGACAGCCTTATTAAAAATATCTGTATTGATGACCTTCATAAGGTCGTATTGGTCTGATACCAAATCTTGGAGTACCTTCCTTAAACAGAGGATGCGAGTATGATGTCCGGAGCTGACTTGAAAGGATGATCAATTCCTGAAGGTCCCAGATATTCATTCAAAAAGTGTGTTTGTACATCTACACAGAAAGTAGTCTGACAGATCTGCTGATGTGGGAGTAAATATTATAGATATGGATGAGAGAGGAATAAATGAATGACTGGAAATAACAGAGTTGGAGTAAAGGATGACACAAGTCTTGGAGGAGGATTTCAGAAAAGAAATTTCTCAGAAACCTTGTCAGCTGGTTTCCTTTGTCATCTTCATAAATGATGTAATATCAGGTGTGAACATGTTTCTTTACTTTAAAAAAAAAAAAAACCCTCCCTCAGAATAAAAGCAGAGAGAAATGATCAGAAACTTTCTGACATTTTTCTGCTGGACTTTAGACATCAGCAGGGTGACAGACCACGTGTGTGACTGGATGAAAAAAGCATTTAAAGGTAAATATGATTTTACATGTAAGGATCATTTATAGAGTAAAAACTGAGTGGTTTACAACTGTTGAAATAAAATACAGACCTGCAGAGTGTGAACATTTACTCAGTTATGATGGGTTTTACTTAGATTTGTCTTTAACAATAAAATCAAGCCTGTGATTGGTGTTTCCTGCTGCAACTCTACCTCAAATATTATGATTTATAAATGATCTTTGAGCCAGGATATTAGTTTTGAAATATTCCTGAACAAAATCAGAAATGTAATGAAAAACTTTATCTGTCCAACAGCTGTTTGTGTATGAAGAATGGAAGATTTCTACAATAACAGCTCCTCAAGTTTCAGCTATGATAATATTACTTATAACAGCAATGACACAAGCAGCATTCACACCTATGTACTGACCATATATGTGGTGGAATGGGTCGTGCTTTGTTCTGGACTTCCTTTGATTCTCGTGGCCATCCCTGCAGTTTATTCTCTGGTGTGTATCAGATTTACTTTTCCTCAGTATAATGAACGTGTTGTTCCTGATAAGGTTACTTGGTTCAATAGTAATTTGAAGAACAAGAAAACAAATTTGGTCAGATTTAAAGTGCAGTACTGGTCCATATTTCAGGCTTATTTATTTACATTTATCAATGTTTTTCTGCAGGTACAAAAAGATCACATTACTCCAGTCTTCATCATCAACCTCCTGGTTTCTGATCTCATTCAGCTCTGCTGGCTGGCTGCATGGAAAGCAGGAAAGAGTCACAACTACATCTTGTACTTCTACATGTTTGGTCTGATGGCCAGTGTTGGATTCATGGTGTGCATCTCCTTGGAAAGGTAAATAGCCGTTTAGCCATGGACGTTATTATTTGGGATGAGGCTTTTTAAATTAAATAATTACGAGAAAATTAGCACGTTAAAATTTTTAAGGCATTTAATTGTAGTTTGCATTAAAAGCAAAGCGGAACCTTTGTCAGGGCCAATTTTATGGTGTGTGGACAGAAACATTTTAAAAAGTATTGTAGCATGTTGTAGACTATTAGAAAACAGTTTCATACTGTATGGTATACTTAAACTAAACACTTAGTCACTTACACACATTAAATAATGATAGCACACAACCAACTTCTGAGAGGCGTACCATGTAGCGTATGTTTGGGTGGTCGTACCGCCTGTGTGACCCCACTCCCGCCATCGCTTGGTACTGCCTCTGTTTTAATTGCAAACAACACACATCTTGCACACAGCCATGAGCGGGGGAGGAGAGGGCAACAGGGACCTTCTACACCCTGGCGCTACTGGGGGAGGGGGGGCTACTCCGTGGACTTGGGGTCATGGCTTGCTGCATTGCGGGGGGGGGGGCACCACTGGCTCGGGGGATGCCTGTTCCACTGCGTCGGGGGGGAAATTGGGAGGCACGGAAGCAAGGGTAAGAGTGAGGTGTGTGTGTGTGAGAGAGCAAAGGAATGTGAATGTGAAAGGGGAAATTTATAAGGTGTAGGAGGGATGAGGTGTGCATCAGTGGGCGTGGTGTATGCAGGTGTACAAGGATTGGTGTTGGAGAGAGTGAATGTCAGAAAATGCCGGGAGGGAGGACCGTGCAGGAGGGGAGAGATGTGTAGGAGGAGGTTGCGGAGGAAGGGTGCCTAGGCTGCATATGGAGGAAGTGCGTAAGTAGGGAGGAGTGTATGGGTGTGTGTGTGCATGTTTGTGTGAAGCTCAGGGTGTGTGGGAGTGAGGAGTATGGGTTGGGGGAGGAGGAAGATGTGTGAGTGGTTGGAGGAACGAGTTGATGGGGGAGAGAGGGAGGCATGAGCATGTGTGTTGGGTGTTGAGCGAAGTGGGAACGTGTGCGAGGGGGTTGAGGAAGAAGGGTGTGAGTGTGTCAGGTTGAAGGGAGTGGTGGGGTGGTGTACATGTGTGGGGTACAGAGAGAGGAGTGTGTGTGTGTGTCAGGTTGGAGGGTGGGGTGGGGTGGTGCATGTGTGTGGGGGGAGTGCATGTGGGTGTTGGGGGTAAAGGGAGGAGTGTGTGAGTGTGTGTCAGGTTGGAGGGAGGGGTGGATGCATGTGTGTGGGGAGAGTGCATGTGGGTGTTGGGGGTATTTATGTGTGGGGTGGAGTGTGTGTGGGAGTGTGGTGGTGGTAGCAGTGGATGCACTTTGATGTCAGGTGTGTGGGGCAGGGGCATCTGGGTGGGTTCTGGTCCATGCCGGATGTTTGTCTGGGGGGTGCCCCTGGGTGCTTGGGCCCTGGGCTCTGTGCTGTGACTGCCCCAGGGGGGCAGGTGCCCAGTGGGATTGTGATTGTGTGTCAGGTTGGAGGGAGGGGTGGGTGCATGTGTGTGGGGGGAGTTCATGTGGGTGTTGGGGGCATAGGGAGGTGGGGGTATATGTGTGGGGGGTGGAGGGAGGAGTGTGTGTGGAAGTGTGCTGGCGGTAGCAGGTAGCAGAGGAGGCACCCTGGTGTCAGGTGTGTGGGGCAGGGGCATCTGGGTGGGTCCTGGCCCATGCTGGATGTTAGTCTGGGGGGTGCTGGGGGTCCAGGCCTATAGGTGGCTCCTGGGGGCCCTGCACTCGGGCTGTGCTGGCTTCCTCCCCGTTGCAGAGACGAGGCTGCATCTGCATGACTGCATCACTATACAGCACCCTTTATTATGCATGTTGACACTGTGACACTGCTTCCTGTTGCGCTGACTAAGTTTTACCTCTTCTCTATGTGTTTGTACGATCTTCTGTTACTTAAAGCTAGGTACACACTACAGGATTCCTGAGACCTTCATAGATGTAGAGACCACACACATCAAGTGATTACAAAAGACAAATCACACAAGATTTGCCTCTTCTGATCATATAGTGTGGGGTGTACAGGACAGAGAACACCCCACACAACTGATTCGTTAGCAGAGAATCGGCTCTTTCACTGTCAACATCCCAAATCTCACGATTTCAAACGAGACTTCAGTGACGAGACTTTACCTTAAACAAACGTAGCGGACTTTCAGCCTCTTACATTGTGGGAAAAAAACACACATACATAGAAAAAAACATTGTGGAAAAAGTCATAGAGTAATAAGAATGTGGCTGTATGACCGCGAGTTTGAGGTGAATAAAAATGGCCACAAACATTACATAGCTTGGAGAGCAGGGCTGTAAGCTAATGGCTATGTGCTCTTTATCTTTGTTCACTTCCTTTTCCGCCAGTCAGCTGTTAGCTCTTGCGTTTTGATTGGCTGTTGTTCCAGGAGCCTCCACGTGATTTCCCAATGAGAGCAGCGTTTTTGATTTTGCACAGCTGTGAACACTGTGCATGTTCGGGTCCTCTCAGAACACCACACACACCAGGATTTCTAGTCGCAAATATTAAACATGTTAATTATCTACAATCTCTCCTTCTGAGGCCTTCCGAGCGGATTGGATTGAACAAAATCACTCGTAACTCACATCACACCATGAGAAGATCAGATGCGATGTTTTTTTGCAAACATCCGATAATCGGACCTTTGCTGGCTTTGATCGTAAGGGGAAGATCAGGACATAAATCAGGCTGATTTTCCTGTAGTGTGTACCTGCCTTAAGCCACCTGCAGGTCCTCCTGTAGGGGCTTGTTAGTTTTGTTTCCCAGCAAAGACCTTGGAATGTTGTTTAGGGGTTTCTGTATTAGGGTTGCACGGTATACCGGTACCAGTATAGTACCACAATACTAACGTGTTTAAAACGGCACTATACCAGCATTTAAAAAGAAACGGTACTTTAAAAAAGAGAAAAAAACGCAGCTAAATTGGTAAATTGGAGCCTGTCTGTTTAAGAGCGGCGAGGCCAGCAGTGAGTGTGACGTAGTTAATGATGCAGCTCTCAGTGAAGCACCTTCACTGAGGAGGAGGAGACGTCAGGTAGCAGACAGGCTGGTTCATGGCGAGTGGACGCTGCCACGGATACCTGAAGTTTGAAGCGTCGCCTCCGTTAGCAAGACGAACTTTGTAGCATCGCTTCACTGCGGTGCTTCAGTGTTCAGCAGCTCGCCTTCATCATTAGCTTTGAATCCGTAATACTTCCAAACTGTACTTTGAGCCCCTACTTTATCAACACGTGCTTTTCCAAAGCCGTCATCTTTTCTTTTTTCCTCTAAAGAACAACTACGCGGACTTAGTGACTTCAGTCAGGAACAACTGGTGCTGATGTTGTTCAGTTATGTCAAAGTAAAAAGCACAAAGCCTCTTCCAGCCCAGTAGAAACCTACAGAAGCCTACATACGACATAAACGGTTAATAAATACATTTTTAATTTTCTTCAAAGTTATTACAGCCTTAAAATGTTTAAATAAGTTTAAAAATGGTGACAGAGATGAACTGACTGATGATATGTTCAATTATTATATATATATTATAATCATTAATACAACTTGACTGATGTTGAAGTCAGTCACACAAACAGGATTTTATAGACATTACCTCATACCCATTTAATGTTTCATACCATAAACTATTGAGACACAACTTTAAATAAATTAACATTTGGAAAAACATTTTAAAAAAAAAAAATATTCCAAAAGCCTTACAATATGTAATTCATTTAGATAGTTTTACAATTTATTTTTCTAAATATGTCCATATAATGTTTCATGTATAGAATGATTTTGATTTTAATTTGGCATTGCTTTATATTACTGGTTCTCTGTGTTTTAAATTGAAGATTTTTCTTCTTTATTTGATTATTTTAAAATAAAGACTTCAAGAGCAATAACACAAATAAAAGAAATATTGAGTTTGGTTTACCTTTTAAAAAAGTATCGAAAAGTACCGAAAAGTCTCGAAATACAAAATGGTATCGGTATCGAAACAGAAATTTGGTATTGTGACAACCCTATTCTGTATAGAAACATCAGTTGACTGTGTAAGTGTATCCATATTTTTCTCTCTCTCTTTTCTTCACTCTTTTCTCTGTTCCACTTCCTGTCATTTCTTCTTTTAACTTTCATTTCCCTCTTGTAAACTCAGCAATACGATGTAAAGTGCTGTTATAAACAATGCTTAATTAAAGAAATAAAATGAATAAACACAGGATATCAAGGGGAGCCTTGTGCTCATAAAGCTCACCTTAGCAAAGCAAATCTGTTTAAGACAATAAAGCAGGCAGATCATCACTCTGCTTGCTACAATGCTGGACAGGATAAGTTAGAAAAGAAAGAAAAAATTATGTCTGCTCATAAATCTAACATGTTTCTGATGCTCCTCATCAACTGTGTGTGTTTTTGTGTTTCATTGCAGGTATCTGATGATCACTCAGCCGCTGTGGTACAGATTCAGACGAAACATCAGGACCTCTGTGGTTGTTTGCGTCGTGGTCTGGATCCTTCCTCTGGTTTATGTCCTCCCTCTCTATTTTAATGTTGATTTTGAGCTTTTATTAACCATTCGGGCTGTCTACTTCCTCCTCCCCTTCCCTCTGTTCATCTTCTTCCTGGTTGGGACCATTAAAGCCCTGTCTGCAGCTCGCAGTGTTCCTGCTGATGAAAAACGAAGAATTGTGGCCATTCTGGTTGTGGTGCTGCTGATTTACACGCTGCTCTTCCTGCCCAGTATTATCTGGATCCTGGTGAAAGAAGCCAGATATAAATTCAAGATCACACCTTTCATCCTATTTTATATCAGTCCACTTGCCGACATGACGTTGTACATCTTCATCAGGAAAGACGTAGCAGACAAGCTTTTGGGTTCAGTGTGTTGCTGTTAAATGTCGACCAATCAGCATATGAGCAGCATAAGTAATGACACCATGACAGTACAGTAATGACAGTTCTTTGATCTGTTCTCAGCAGACATGATGTTCCAGCTGTAATAGAGATGAAATCGACATCGTGTTGTAAATGTGGTGTGGGTTTTTGGTAACATGTTCATTTTATCAAATTTGATCCTTTTGTTAAGAAATTATAATCTGAGATACCACTACTGAAATTTGGCTAATTTTCTCACTTGGGTGGCCCTGTAGTCTAATCTTCGTGCATCTTGCTCTTCTCTGAGATTTCTCTTGTTAGCAAGTCACTCCAAAGTTGACTCTCGTCTCTTGTTGATTTCAGACCTAGTCCTGGTTTTCTTGACGTCCTTTTGAGATATGCAGATGTCAAATGAAAGCAGGGAAAGATGTCCGGAAAGCTAGAATGTGCTATGAAATAAGACACAAGGCTGTCGACATGGTTGGTAACTGAATAATTAAAGATAATATTGTTGACAACTGAGTAAAACCATAAGTAAGACGGTCTTACCTGAAATTATTCATACCCTCCAATTAAAGAATGAAAAAAACAGCTGTCGGCAAAATTAGTTGAAATTGACTAAAGTAATAATAAATAAAAATTCTATGAAAATCACAACATTAATTTTGAATTGTGGTTAAGCAAAAGTATTAAAAAGAAACACACACAAAAATAAAACATGCAAACAAGCATGATGGGGCCCTGAAGCGAAAAATGCGTTGAGCAACTCTTTGAGGCAATTACTTCAATCAGGTGTTTTCTCTAATGTTCAAAAAGACTTCTGCACCTGTTGACAGGTATTTTGGTCCACTGTTCATGGGAAAGGTGCCCTTATGTGTCTGGGACAGTTTTTGTTTGCTTTTTCAAATTATTTTCAACTATAATTCAAAAGCAATTTATTTAATTAAATTATATTTTTGTAAATTTTCATTTATTACTAGCTTATTTTGTTTCACATTATTTAAATTACTATTGTCAATTTAGCCTTTTCTTTAATTGGAGGGTATGAAAAATTTGAGGACGGTATCACTATCACACGGTATGCGTATATTTATGGAATTATATCTGTGCCTTATTTCTGAGCAAACAAAGCTGTATTTTGAGCGCAGAAAGATGATTTTTGCAGGAACACCAGTTAAACTTTGAGCAGAAAATATTTTCACGCAAAGGATCATTTAAATTGACCAAACAAAAACAAATCCCATGCACACAAAATTGATTTCTGTATGCTCCTGTGCAGACCCACGGCGATAAAAAACAGAAAACTGGCTCTCAGTTTTATTAATCTGCTCCATCAATGTTTCCTCCTCTCCACGGCACACATGCTCGCAGTACATCATCCGCGCTCAGTTCTCTCAATGCGCTCGCTCAACTTAATGCAGTGTTACACTTGTGCCACAATTCCAACCAATCAGAAGCCTTGGATAAAGTCACCTGATTGGCTGCTTCATAGGCTCCCAGACTAACCGGCAACACTGTAAAAAGTAAGATCCAGTGCCAATAGGTGGTGAATCTTGAAGAGACTGGGTCTATTAATCTGTCAATGCTTTATTCGGGTTCCAATCGCTTGGGAATTTATATGAAAATACTCATTTTATCACAGAGGATAATTCCAAGATATTAACCACAAAGGAAACACTAAACAGAAGGTTGACAATGTATCTTTTATTATACACCTAGCCAGAGACAAGACAGCTCCAGACAGCGTTTCCCTCAGCTGCAGTACACATCCACAGCCAGCAGATGGAGCGCATACTGACTGTCTCAAATGTCTTCATGACAGTCTCTTGGCAGCTGTGTCAAAATGTCTAGTGTCTCATGAGGCCTCATGAGGATATGATAACGTTTCTTTTTCCAATTTAAAAGATTTTTTGATTTGTTTATTATGTGATAATTTATAATACATTCAAATAGGTTTATATAAGCATCTATAGTATGTTAGTTGATCTGTAATTTTCTTTTTTTAAAATGATATATCCTGCAAGTGATGAGGAGGTAACATCTGTTAATTATTTTTTCACATCACATAATTTATGCCAGGTGTTTATCATAGTTTGCATACATTTTAAAAAAGGCAAGCTGTATACATGTAACAAAACAGAAACTCGAGTTTTCAAAGAACTTCTCTGAAGTGGGTCAGTCTTGACAGTTTGGAGAGGGACGTTGCAGCTGAAGCACTTAATATCACTGTGACATATCAGGTAAACCAACAGCTGTCTGCAGCAGCTAATGCTGGTTATAACAGAGTGCTACATAAAATATACCAACAGGAGGGATATGAACAAAGCTAACAAAAGGAAAGAAAGGACAAAATACGATTTGTTTGTAAAAAATTATGCTTTTAACTCGTTGACTATTTGCAGTGTGTGTAAACCTTACAGTAGTGATCATCATAGTATCTTAACTGTAGTATCCACATGATTTACTTCAGCACAATAGCTATAATTGATAAAAAAAAAAAAAAAAGCTTTTAACGATAGATGCACAGGAAGACTTGATTTTGTGCACTGCAACATATTTATTGTTTCTCCATAATATAAAAAGTGGGATCAGGTCAAAGTTCGCCAAGTCCAGAGAATGTGTGGTAGAAGTGTTCAGTGTCTGGTATTACCTGAAGAAAGAAACAGATGAGAGATGAAGAAAAGAAGAAACAAGAGAAATCAGTACAGTTCACAAGCATCACTACTACTATGAACAAATATAATTGTAACTAATTTTTTTTCTCATTTTACATGAGCTAACCCCCCCCCCCCCCCCCCCCCCCCCCCACACACACACACACACACACACACACACACACACACACACACACACACCGCCACCACAACCAATTGCGGCAAATGATTTTAAGAAAGCATTTGCCTACATTTCTGTTGCTAGCTAGCAAGGCTGAAACAATGCTATCTTGGTCAGCTATGTTCATGACTTCATTGAATTATACAGTAGGAGCAGTGAGAAAAGACCGGTAGCTGACGGCATGCTCAAAGACAGAAGAAAATAGTCATTTGACCATCACAAAAACAAATGGCAAAAAATACACCGAGGGTTATGAACTTATACTTACATGTGGTCGTGATCGTGTCTTGATGTTCTGGTTCTGGTTAGACGTCCTGGGAAAGATAAGCTAGAAGTTTAAAAAAAGAGAAAAATCAAAGAGAGATGGCCGTTTTCCCTAAATGTTAGACAAAATTCGTCCTTCATGCGAAAGACAGATAAATGTATAATTCATGTAATAATATAAAAATATAAAACTAACCGAAAACGTGGAGTTAGACGCCGTACTCCTCTTTACCCGATATCACCAGTGGCACTGGATCTTACAGTGTGTTCAGACCAAGCGCGATTTGGGCGTCAGGTTTACATGCAAAGTCAATGGCCGACGCGCGTCAAGGAGCGTCGGCCTTTCCTGCAGCGCGTTTCGCGCGTCGGGCGCGGCGCATCTAGGGCGTTAGCGCGTCGAGTTTTGAGATGTTCAGCGTTTGCGCGTCAAGGGCGTCAGACGCCGGAGTTGGAAAATCTGAACTTTGGCGTCTTGACACGGGGGCGTCGACCAATCAGAGCGAGTCATGACACAGACACACTTTTTCTGACAGGAGAGGAAACACGCAGAAAAACCAGGGGAATCTCCTCTCTATCTGAAGACAGAGGAGGATAAACTGTGATCTGTGTCCGGTCCCGGTTTCTGAACGGTGGTTTGATGACCTGCTGTCCTGATGGGATGTACTGGGCTGATAATGCTGCCCCGCATCGGGACAGCGGGACGTTAAACTGGGCCGGATCAGACGGCTGAAAGTGCCGCTCGCCAGCTCCTCCTGGAGTAAATGATGAAATTCATCACAGTCAGAACACCTGGAATCATTTGGTGAACCGGACACAGAGCAGAGATGTCCGACGATCACGTTCCCTGCTTTATTTATCACATTAAGCCGAGCCGCTCTCTCTCCTGTACCTGCCATGGTGCAGACAGACGATGAAAGGAAAAAGAGAAAGGAGAGGCTCCTCCCACGGCGCGGAGAGCGCTGCTTGACTGGACATCTCTCACCGCGCGTCAGAGCGTCAAGACGCCGGGAAACAGGCGTCGGACTTTTAATGACACGGCGTCCAACTTTGGGCGTCAGGCGCGTTTTTGACGCCCAAATCGCGCTTGGTCTGAACACACTGTTACTTTTTACAGTGTTGCCGGTTAGTCCGGGAGCCTATGAAGCAGCCAATCAGGTGACTTTATCCAAGGCTTGTGATTGGTTGGAATTGTGGCACAAGTGTAACACTGCATTAAGTTGAGCGAGCGCATTGAGAGAACTGAGTGCAGATGATGTACTGCGAGCATGTGTGCCGTGGAGAGGAGGAAACATTGATGGAGCAGATTAATAAAACTGAGAGCCAGTTTTCTGTTTTTTATCGCCGTGGGTCTGCACAGGAGCATACAGAAATCAATTTTGTGTGCATGGGATTTGTTTTTGTTTGGTCAATTTAAATGATCCTTTGCGTGAAAATATTTTCTGCTCAAAGTTTAACTGGTGTTCCTGCAAAAATCATCCTTCTGCGCTCAAAATACAGCTTTGTTTGCTCAGAAATAAGGCACAGATATAATTCCATACACCAGAGGACGTAAATGTTACTGAGAAGAAAGTTATTGAAAAAAATACCGGTCCAGGCGGACTTCCAGTCCACATTCAGTCCGAGGCGTCCAGCTGCTCTCTACCTTCAGTACAATCCACCGAGAACATGAACTTTATTCCTTCTTTAGTCTCTCCTGCGTTTCAAGCTTCTCTCCTCCTCAGTTTAGATGCTTTTAGGCTGTTTTGCTGCGGTATCGTCACTTTCCCTTCAGCAGACGCCATGCGGTTCTGTTTACAAGTGCTGCCGTGCACGCGAGAGAGGAGGGCGCTCATCGTTAGAAAACGCTGTAAGTGGCTGATAGGAAACCGAAACTTATGTAGAACGAACCACATCGGCATGAGGAGAGCGTCACACCATCCTTAGAAACCTAAACTAAAAAGGCCTGGATTCATGCGTATACGCAATCAATGAGTGATTTATTTTTATGAAATTATCTCTTTTAACACACATTATACCGTGTAGAAAGCATTTCTCTGAAAGAGATTAAAATAAAATCAGGAACAGGGCCTTTAACAACATGGAGGAAATCTGGAAGGACTGTCACATTCCTGATTGTTGGAACATCAGTGGAAAACTTTAATTGTGGTAATATGTGAATAAGATCACAGACATTTATTTCAGCTGTATGTGAGTAAAAGTGGATGGTGCTGCTCAGTCCACTGATGCCGGTGTGTTCGTATTGGGGAGGAATATCGGACACAGAGCAGAGGAGGAATAACTTGCTGCCACGGCAGAGAAAACACTGGATTTAATCCCTAACAACAAAAACCACGGTAAATTTTGGTGAACACTTAATCTGACACTTTATTTCTCGTATCTATGCTCCCGAAAATGACGCACCACTTAACGTTGTGTTATGCTAGCTAATGCTAACAGAGACACCTGTGTTGTTGCTGAGAGTTAATGACTACCGTTACGAAAAAGAAGTATTCCTTAAGTACATGTAATTAAGTATACTCAAGTATACTAAGGTATATACTGTACCCCAAGTGTACTTTTATTTACCAAGTACACTGCTATCAGTGTACTACCAGTATACTAATAACAAGTGTACTTCTTGGGACTAAATTGGACCAATTTAAGTATTTAAATGTATACTTTTAATTATACTTAAAGTAATCTTCTGGTATACTGTGAGTGTATTCGTACTAAAACTTCGAGCTTACTTTTACTTTTAGAAAGTACACTTTAAAGTATACTGAAAGTATACTTCTAGGTATACTGTTAGTTTACTCGTACTAAAACTTTAAGGTTGCTTTTACTCTTGCAAAGTACACTTTTAAGTACAGTATATTAAAAGTATTCTTCTATGTGTACTGTTAGTTTTCTAGCAGCAAACTTCTCAATGACCTTTTAATTTAAGAAAATAGTAGACTTTTAAGTATACAGACAGTAACCTTTTAGGTCTGCTATGAGTTTACTGATAATACACTTATAGTCCACTCTTTAGTGTTTAAAAATACATTTTCAAATATATTCAAAATTGCCTTATTGTACTTCTACTCCACCTTGAGCAAAATAAATATTACAAAATTTATGTCAAAAATAGATTCAGGTGTTTTATTTGACTCCACCAAATGGTCCAGTAACATTTAAACTCTAAGTATCAAAGAAACCAGTATTTTTGAGAATGTACTATGGATGTACTCCTATCAAAGTATATTGTTCAATAGTATTTAGATATAAGTATAGGCTAAATATGTTAAACTTCCTGTGTATTTATTAGTAAATGCCAACTAAACTTTATGTTTATTTCTGATAAGTACATAAATAGTAAACTGAAAGTATACTGTCTTATTTAAAGTTTAATATTAGTATATTCTTAAAGTATACTTGTATATAATACTTTTTGGTAAGGGTAATCTGCGAGATATTGTGAAATATAATGTTATTTGCTCTGATCAGGACAACATTGGGACCAGAAAATAAAAACAGTTCAGAAAAAACTGATGTGGATGAAGTCATGGGGGTGTTGGTGTTTGCAGTGAGGATGTTTTACACCACAGAAGAAGTTGGCGGTGAGATAATTATCACTTTAACTAGCTTTTTTTCCCTCTGCTGTTTACTGGCAAGCTAACAAGCTACTCACTTGTCTGTTCTCAGTTATCTTCACCGACAACCATCTGCGCACACACCGCTGTGCTCTGGAGGCGTGGTTTCGGGTGGATGTATCTTTTAAAATGTAACTTGCTCAAACCGTTTTTTGCAAATGACAGCAAACGTGTTGGAAACGCCCCGATATAAATGAGGGTTTGCAAGAGATGACAGCGCAAAAGGAAATACGACCCACGGATGAAGATATTAGTGGAGGAAGGAGGTGAAAATATAATTTAAAATAAGTATGATAAACCAAAAAATGTAAAGGTACCTGTGCAGAGTGTAATAAGTGGCCAGTTTATGAGGACATGGATCAGGAGTTGCTGAACAGATGAAACTGTCTGCAGCTCCAACATGGTCTCTATCACGCACCAGGTGCGCAAATTGGCACAATGCCAATGGCTTCAGAGACTCGCGCTGCCAGGTGACTCCTGTCCACCCGCTAAAATCCAAGTTAAAATGTGACGTTGGCAAAAAGGGGAAATAAAAGGACACAATTAATACCAGCTTTAGTTCTCATTAATCTGCAGCAGCTGCAAACTTATATACTTGTATTTTCCACTGTTCAACTAAAAATAAATATTACAATTTTTTTTTATTAAAATGAACAGTTTTAGGAAAAATCAGGGACCAGCAGGGCTTCATAATTTTATTTGACACTTATTGAATATGCAAACAGTCAAAATGACAGCCTTGCCCATTCTACGTAGTTAGGTTGAATTGAAAGAAAAAATATAATTACAATTTTTGCATGTTTTTAGTGTTATTTGTTTATTTTTGTGTTAGCAAAAGCCATCATGTTAAACTACACATTTTTTGGATCATGTTTTTGAAAGGCTTTTACTTTTTTATGTTAGCTTTAAAAATAGGTAACCCTATGCAGGAGTTAGAAGTTTAATCTGTCAGGTTGTACATATATGTGGATATATCCATGTGTACTGAAAACTGATTAACTGTAGCTGTAGTAGTTTAAATACATATCTACTTTGTTAAACTATACTTAGATGTCATTTACAGAGCCACTATGAGCAAGAGAAAGACGTCAGACATTAGGCACTATTTTGGTGCCAAGAAGAGAGTAAGTTGAATCTTAGGACCTAATAATGCAGCCTATGGTTGTTATGTACAGTATACTGAGCATTAAAGCATGAATAATTATGACTTTTACATGTGCTGCTGTATTAAGGAGACTGAAAGGGAGGATATCGGTGAGCAGACAAGAAGGAGAACAGGAGAATAGAGAGCAGGCAGGACAAGAGAGTGAGGATGAACCGGCAGGACTGGTGAGTTGAAAAGGAAACTACAAATATGTCTTGCCAACATATCAGATGTTTTAGCAAATACTAATTTTAGAAACTGATAACAATGTATGAGTACAACACCCTATTTTTCTCAAGTAATAAGCTAGGACTTACATTTAAATGTTGGTCATTTAAATATCAACATCTTTTTGAAGGCCAGAGGAGTTGGAGGACAGCAAAAACCTGAGTGTTGGACAAGAGAGCAATGGCATGGCTGGACAGACTGGAACTCTTGGCTGTTCATAAAAGATGGTAAACTGGGATGCAAGTCATGTCGAGATGCAAAGACTTTGCTACTGTCTGACAAAGGACCGGGAATCCACTTTTCTCATGAGTGGGTAAAGGGATTGGTGAGCAGCAGTTGTAAAAAGACCCTTGCAAAAAAAAACTTTACAAACACTGAGATAGTGCATCTCATCAGAGGGTTACTGAAACAGCCAGCCAGAAACAAAAGGAAAAAAGTGCCTAAAAAAGTGATGGAAATGAATTCAAGTATAATCCAGGAAACAACAGCTTCAATCAGAACTGCATATACAATTGCAAAAGAAAGGCTGGCATTTCAAAAGATGACTCCACCGATGAAGCTGCAAGAACTCAATGGTACTGTAGTGGGTAATGTGCATCGCTCAGGCCACTCTTGTACGGAAATTGTGGATCACATTGCCAATAAAATGAAGAAAAAGGTGGTGTTAAATATCAAGGAAAAAAACTCTCGCATTAGCTTGACAATTGATGAGAGCACGGCATATGGTTTGGCATACATGATCATTTTCATCAGGAGTGATGTAACTGGAGATGGTGACATTGATAACATTTTTCTTGATGTAGTTGAATTGAAAGATGGCACAGATGCCGATTCCTCATACAATGCACTGAGGAAAAGTTTACAAGATGCTGGCTTTGATGATCATTTTTTGCAAAGAAATCTCATTAGCGTTGCAGCTGATGGAGCTTCAGTTTTAACAGGCTACAAAAATGGAGTCATTGCTAAACGAAAACATGACTTCCCTAACGTGAGATCCATTCACTGCTTGGCTCACCGTTTGGAGTTAGCTGTGCATGACTCATTGAAGTCTGGCTGTAATCATTTTAAAGCATTCATCTCAAAGCTATACAGCTTGTTTCATCAGTCCCACAAAAGTGCACGGTTGCTACAAGAAGCTGCAGAGGACCTAAACATTCAGATTCTGAACATTGGCCAGTTCTTCACAATTAGATGGGTTGTGAGTAGTTTTACCACAGTGAGAGCAGTGTGGAAAGGATTCCCTGCTCTGGCAAAACATTTTAAAACTGAAAGTGAGAACACATCTCACTCTGACACTGAGGAAGAAATACACAGGGCTGCTGAAGTTTCTCACCAGTGCAAGTTTTGTGTAAGACTTGGCTTGCATGAAAGATGTTTTAAGAGAACTACAGAGTCTCTCTCTGAAGCTCCAGCGAATACATGCAACACTTGTTGAGAGTCATTGCAACATCCAACAGAAAATTGAAATTCTAACTGCAATGAAAATGCAGGGTGGAAAGTCCACAGCAAAGGCTCAACAGAGCATTCCAACTGGTCTGTTTGAAGGTGTGAGAGAGCAGGTAAATTAAATACCCCTCAATTCTACCAAGCAGTTGTTGATAACTTGGCTGCCCAAGTACCAAGTGATGACCTTGTTCAGTTAATGAAGCCCCTTGAAAAGTCATGTGGCAGGGAGAAAAGCTGGAGAGAGACAACCCAAACCTCTATGGTCACTTTTAAGGTTAGACTGACTTGAAAGGCAAGTTTTCATTTATATTGTATTTTAAAAACAAAGTGCACAGTGCTTTCCATACAAATATTAACACTGCATTATTTTTTTAGAAAAAAAGAAAAAAAAACACAAAGCTAATATATAATATAAAGTATTGATATTTAAGAAATAAGTTTTTTTAATCACTGCCTTTTTATTTAAGTTTTTTTTTGTCTTATACATTCAAGCAAAACAAAAAAGAAATACATTTTAAAAAGGCAAACAAAAATCTAGTTGAGTGAAATATGACCAAGCTAAAATGAAATAAAGCAGAAATACATTAGTGCACAGTACATTTGATAGAATCAGTTGCAACATATATTTTGAAAAGTGAAATATAACCTACCACTTAAAGGTACTGACAACATGAAACTTTGTGAGTCTGATCAAAAACTAAATCCTTGTTCTTGAGGATCCATAATATGTTTATTACCTTTGAAATAGTTTAAAAATTCAGGTACAGGTCCAGACTACTGTACAAGAAAATACTTTGTTGGTCAAAGCTGACTGCTTATGTTTGCGTGCATTTATGTGCTCAATGAAAACCTGCAATATAATGGTATTAAATGTTGTTAATCACCATCTACAGACTGCAGACGTTGCATTGAACAACCGAGATGCTGTAAAGATTATACTGTAAGACTTCTGTTAACAGGAGCAACTGCATGTGCTGCAGTGTGCCCCCCCCCCCCCCCCCCCCCCCCCCCCCCCAATTATGACTGTATAATTCAGACCCTGTCTTTAACTGTATTGAAATTGCAAGTGGAAGGATTCACACAGAAATTTCTGCGTTCTGCTTGTAAATAGTATGAAAGCAGAACAGGGGATGTAGCTATTGTGAAATTATCAGCTGTAGAAGTACAGCAGAGAAGCAGGACTGCTGCCAACTGTGCACGTCTGGTGTGGACTGAAAGAGGAGCAGTGTCGACGAGAAAATCGGTGCGGTGCGCTTCCGCATGCAGTCATAATTCTTGTAAAATCCCGTCCCGCAAGACTCAATTTTGAGGAAGATGGAGAGTGAGACACAAAACATTTTGCTTTTAGAGCTACTATTCAAAATTACTAATAATAATAACAACAATATAACAACCCCCCCCCAAAAAAAAAATCTGACAGGAACGAATAGAGAGATTATATCTGACAGCATTAGCAGAGAGCCAACAATCAGTGATGTCTGACGATGAAACAAGTCTGGTATTTGCTGTGTTTGGCTGTGTTTTAGAAATCTCTTGACTTTCTACACTTTATTATGTAGAAAAGTGAAGTTTGAAGTGATACTTGTGTCACCGGCAGAAGCACAACATTTTCTTACTGTACACTTTCATTCACATAGAAAGACGGGAGGAAACCGTCACACAGTTTTTGTCTCACTTCCCCTATTTTAGAAAAGATTATCATGAATCAGCACATCTCATAGTAAGTGACTGGTTAATGGTAAATGCTGGTTCTTTCCTTGTCTGACAGGAAATTTTAATACAGACATTAAATGTATAGCATTAAGAAAAAAGAATAATTAATGGAGCGGCAATACAAATGTGACATATTTTTCATCCATAAAAGGTTTTTAAAATAAGATCAGACTAAGAAATGATTCATTTTTAGGTGCAGATGTTGTTATTCACTGATCACAAAAGAAAAAAGAATTCTGGAATGCGTGCTAGGTGCTGCATTTGTGAAAGCTCTCCCTTAACTTTTGTGTTTTTTTCTAATATAGTTGTCTTTTTTCGACATTTTCGTAGATTAGGTTTTTTTGGAGGATTTTTTTGCTGGTTTCAACGGTGTGCAATTCGGGAGATTTTTCCTCGTATATTGGCTTTTTTCACTGCTTGTTATGATGTGTATCCATAGCAACGGAAAAATTGTTTACCACCGTGATCAACTGTTAAAACTCTCCCAAATCAAGATTTTCAGCGAAATAACACGTCAAATCCCAGTGGAGTTAAGGAGAAAGACAAGAGGATGCAGGGCAGGGGTAAGGCAGAGAGAAAAACGGTGGAGATTTAAACCGTTTCTTCCAACTGTTGTGATGGGTAATGTGAGATCGCTAGCTAACAAGATGGACGAGCTCGAAGTGCTAACAAGGTCTCAGAAAGAGTACAGAGAATGCAGTACATGTGTTTCACCGAGACTTGGCTGCATGAACACATCCCGGACTGTAATGCGTCTGTACACGGCTTCAAGACGGTCCGTGCAGACCGAAATAAACAGCTCAGCGGGAAGCGGAAGGGAGGCGGAATTGCAGTGCTGGTCAGTCAGCGCTGGTGTCATCCAGGACACATCACTGTCAAGGAGAAGATCTGCACAAGAGACATTGAACTGTTAGCTGTGAGTTTCCGTCCATATTATTTACCCAGAGAGTTTGCCTGTGTTATTCTGGTAGCGGTTTATATAATACCAGGTACCGCACCAGAGACAGCCTGTGATGTCATCAGCTCCGTCGTGGCTAAACTACAAACACAGCATCCAAACTCATTCATGGCGATCTCTGGAGACTTCAACAACGTCTCCCTCTCTGCTACGTTGCCAACTTTCCAGCAGTTTGTCAGCTGCTCCACCAGAGAAAATAAGATGTTGGACTTATTTTATGCAAATACAAAGAATGCATACAGCTCCTCTGCCCTGCCTCCTCTAGGAAGATCTGATCATAATCTGGTTCTTCTCACCTCCACCTACAAGCCCATCGTTCAGCAGCAACCAGTCATTAGGAGGACGATTAAAACCTGGTCTACTGAGGCTGAAGATGCTCTGAGAGGGTGCTTTGAGGCCACAGACTGGAATGTCCTCTGTGAACCTCATGGAGATGACATCAACACCATGACTGAGTGTGTGACAGATTACATAAACTTCTGTGTGGACAGCATCGTTCCAACAAGAACAGTGAGGTGCTTCCCCAATAACAAACCCTGGATCACCAGTGACCTGAAAAAGCTGCTGAACATCAAAAAGAAAGCTTTCAGGGATGGAGACAGGGAGTTACTGAAGACCACACAAAAACAACTGAAAACACAGACTAAGAAATGCAAAGAGGACTACAGGAAGAAGTTGGAGAGCAGCTCCAGCAGAACAACGTGAGGGATGTATGGTCGGGAATGAAGAAGATCACTGGCTTCAAGCTAAAGGGGGACCAGACTGACGGAGGTCTGGACAGAGCTAACGAACTGAACATGTTCTTCAATAGGTTCAGTTCCCCCCCTGCTGACAACCCAACACACCACACACCCTCCATGAGCCCACAGCTTTCCTGTCCCACCTCCACTCTGTCACCCTGCACCTCAGTCATGGACCTGAACACAACCTCATCTCCCTCCACATCAGGACATCCTGAGACCTCTTTTTGCCTCCACCTCCAGCCTGACTGTCTCCTGTGACCAGGTCAAGAAACAACTAGAAAAACTGAACCGGAACAAGGCTGCAGGTCCAGATGGTGTCAGTCCCAGAGTTCTCAAGACCTGCTCAGAACAACTATGTCCGGTTCTCCAGCACCTTTTTAACACCAGCCTGAGACAGAACAGAGTTCCTGTGCTGTGGAAGACATCCTGTCTTGTTCCAGTCCCTAAAAAACCACAACCAGCTGAACCAAATGACTACAGACCAGTTGCTTTGACATCTCCATCATGAAAGTCCTGGAGAGACTCTTACTGGCTCACCTCAACAAGCAAGTGAACACCTTTCAGGACCCATTACAGTTCGCATATCGTAATGGGCTTGGGGTTGAAGACGCCATCATCTTCTTGCTTCAGAGAGCCCACTCTCATCTGGACCAGTCAGGCAGCACTTTGAGGGTCATGTTCTTTGATTTTTCAAGTGCATTTAATACTATTCAGCCTGCTTTGCTATGTCAGAAGCTCCATAACTTCCAGGTGGATCCCTCCACAACCACCTGGATTTACGACTACCTCACAAACAGACCACAGTTTGTGAGACTGAAAGGTTGTGTGTCTGAGATGGTGGTCAGCAGCACTGGAGCACCACAAGGGACTGTACTCTCACCATTCCTCTTTACACTGTACACCTCAGACTTCCAGTATAACTCTGAGTCCTGTCATCTGCAGAAATATTCTGATGACTCTGCTGTTGTGGGGTGTATCAGTGATGGACAAGAAGCCGAATACAGGGAACTTGTCAATCAGTTTGTGAAATGGTGCAGTAACAATCAGCTCATCTTAAATACCAGCAAGACTAAAGAGATGATTGTTGACTTCAGGAGGAGCAAGAATAAGCAGCATAGTCCTGTCTACATCCTGGAAGAGGAGGTGGAGGTGGTAGAGAACTACAAATACCTTGGAGTTCAGCTGGACAACAGACTCGATTGGAAATGCAACTGTGACTACATCTACAAGAAAGGTCTGAGCAGACTCTTCTTCTTAAGGAAGCTAAAATCATTTAATGTCTGCAAAAAGATGTTGCAGATCTTCTATAAGTCTGTGGTAGAAAGTGCAATGAGATTTGCAGCCATCTGCTGGGGCAGCAGCATCAGAACCAGAGACTTGAAGAAACTAAACAAGCTGATCAAGAAAGCTGGTTCTGTGCTGGGGATAACTCTGGAGCCGCTGGAGCTGATCGTTCAAAAGAATGCTGCACAAGCTGATGAAGATGATGGAGGACACTTCCCATCCTCTCCACAACACGGTGAAGAATCAACAGAGTGTGTTCAGTGGGAGGCTGCGTCAAGTTCGCTGTAGGACGGAGAGATACAGGAATTCATTCCTGCCAGCAACCATCACCCTAAAGAACAAGACTAACTGACTTTTTGTTTATTTATTAAAAAAAAATAAATAAATAAAAAAAATAAAATAAAAAAAAAAAAAAAGTGAGCTTTTACAATACTGAATTTCCCTTCGGGGATGAATAAAGTATTTTTCATTTCATTTCATTTCATTTCATCACACTGCAATGCTGAGAGTTATCACCGTTAATAACTGAAAATATAAATAAGTAATATGCAACATGAATAGTGCACATGCTTTTTTATACCTAATCCTGACACCCTCATCACTAACCAATTGGTATATGCCCCATTGCCTGGTTAAATTACTTTTGAAATTTTAGTTTAAAAAAATTGCTAACTGTGCTTTTTTTTTCTTTCAACAGTACTGGGATGTTTCCTCCTTATTGGGAACTTAGATGAGCATTACATATACTGGCCCTACGACTGGATTTATTTCCTGAGAGAAGCAGAAGTGGCTCGTGATAAATCACGGGTCACAAACCACATCGTGTCAGACTGACTGTGCAGGGCAACGTCTGAACACTGCTGCACGGAGCCGTTGGAACAGCAACCTTTTAAAATTCTGGGGTAAATTGACATTTTCATGTTCAACATCACCATAATTTTATCTGTAAAGGGAAAATCAGGATTAAAGTCTGAGCTGTTAAAATGTTGGGCGGTTTGTCTAAAAAAAAATAGCCTACATTGTTGTGTCCTGTGTATTCCTTATTATTTTGTTTATTTGTCTCTACCAATAACAAACTAGTAAAACTCACCAAACTCGGATAACTAACAAGTACTATTTACATAATATGCTTCGGGTAATTTCCCTGCTTTCTTTATACAACTTTCTCCCAGAAAACAGATTTCCCACCTACGATGGAAAGCTACACTGAAGACCCTGGCCCCGCCCTGCAGGACTATTACATCTATGATTATATAGACAGTCATGATTATCACAGTCTCTTTTCCATCCCCAAACATGGCTGTTACTTAGGCAACGGTGCATTCACCTTCTACGTGGTGACGTTGATCATTGCTGGCCTCGGCCTTCCTCTGACCCTCCTCGCCATCTTTGCAGTTTATTCTTTGGTACGTTCAATTAAGCTTATATTTGTTTATTGTGATGTGTGTTACTGTGCTGGGGACATGATTTTGACATCTTTTGCCATGTTTTAAAAACCAAAATGTTATTAATGATGACTTATGTAACAGATACACTGTGTGCACAACTATTAGGCAAGTTGCATTTTTGAGGATTAGATCTTTTATTAAGTGCTCTTGTTTCATACAAAATGTTTATAGACTTCAAACCTGAATATTTACAGAAGTGAAAGTTAGGATTTGGCTTTTGTACAAGAATATCTATGTGTGCGCAATTATTAGGCAACTATTGATGTGCAGAATTCTCACACTACTCAATGAAAAACAGTTATTTCCATCTTACTTTTTATTTTCATTTAAAAATGCGTGAATAATCAAGAAACAACTCAAACTTTACAGAAACATTTTTGATATTTTTAATATGATATAATCCATGAAGTCTGTCAGCTTCTTGAGTTCTTGAGTTTTTTCCAACAGCAACCACAGACTCTGTTCAGATATGCAGACTGTTTTCTTTCACTGTAAATCTCATGTTTAAGATTGCCCAGAGCCCATAAGCTCTCAGAAGGGTTCAGGTCAGGTGAGGAAGGAGGCCGTGTCATTATTCTTTTGTTTTTAAAGCAATAGTACACCCACAGAATGATGTAACTTTATTTTCCACTTACCCTCATGGTGAACAAGACAAATGCAGCCAGCGATCAGGAAGGCTTCTCGTTTTCCCCCAACTTGCATATAATGGAGTTCAATTGTGCCCGAGCAAAAAAGGTCCATAAAAGTCCACAAAAACTTGTCAATATTCCTCCATACTGCTCGTCCAATGTAATCCAAATGTCCTGAGTGGGAAGCATCCATATTTTACTCAAAATGACATCATTTAGTATATTTTAAGAGCCTAAACAGTAGAACATCTTACTTCCGCGAAGCGCGCATATGCGCGTTCACGAAACTATGGAATCCTCTACGGAATTCTGGACGCTACCCACTCAGGACACTTGGATTACATTGGACGAGCAGTATGGAGGAACATTGACAAGTTTTTGTGGACTTTTATGGACCTTTTTGGCTCGGGTCCCAGCGAACTCCATTATATGAATGTTGGGAGAAAATAAGAAGTTGTCCAGATCGCCGGCTGCATTTGAGATAATAAAAAAAGCGCTCCAGAGTCTTGCTCACCATGAGGGCAAGTGGAAAATGAAGTTACATCATTCTGTGGGTGTACTATTCCTTTAAGGGCTTTAATGGTCAGAGAATTTGAATGCATCAGATGGTGCATTGCCTGCTAGAAATCATGGTCTTTTTGAAAGATGCAGCTTTTTCTTGCACCACTGTGTAAAGAAGGTGTCATTTAGAAAGTGACTCTAAGTTTTGGAGCTCAGTTTGACTCCATCTTTCACCGACAAGGCCCAACAGGCTTATTTTTACTAGTTCCAGCTCATACCAGAACCCCAGCAGCCCCTTACAGGCGTCTGAGTTAGAGTGAAGCTCTATGCCCATTAATAATGCATCTGTGGGCCTCTGGTCGAAGAGTCCCCCTTATCTCATCAGTCTATACCAGGGGTTTCCAACTCTGGTCCTCGAGAGCTTCTATCCTGCACGTTTTGGTTGCATCCCCTCAACCCATCTGAATCAAACAAATAGCTTGTTAGCAGACCTCTGCAAAGCTGAATGACGTGCACGGGGCATTAGCCATTTGATCCAGGTGTGTTAGAGAGTAAGCTCTAAAGGTGGATTCCCACCGGGTCCGTGTGTGGTGCGTTATGGCTGCAGTGCGACTCAGAACTGACCTCCATGGAGCGGCAGCTCCCACTGCGACCGTGTCAGATACACCGCGACACAGCGACTGCAGTCTGTGCTCGTGTACACGCGAGATAAATCCGATAAATCACGTTTAACTTACCATGCATAATCTATCCCAGCAATTGATCATGCTATCACTTTCTTGCTCTCTTGGTCGTAATTCAGAGACTTTATAATCCAGATTGGATGTAGGCTTTTTCCATTTCTAACTAATAGCAGTGCAAACCTGCACAGTCTGGTCTGTGACAGGTGCGCAAATAATTTTAATTAGTCTCAACTTTGAAAAGCTTCGCTTGCCCAATGCCACTGTTACAGGAAGAATTCATAAAATCCTGAACACAATCTCACAGCTCCTTCAATCCGTTTGAGGCAACAAATTATTTTCAAATAAGATCTGATCAAAGTTGGAGATCTTGACCAGTCTTTTCCCTACATGTAAATCCACTGTGTTGGTTTTTTTATTTAGTTGTTTTATGTGACCTAGACAGAGAGATGAAAACAAATGTGATTATTGTATTTATAAAAAAAACAAAAAAACAACAACAACAAAAAACACACAGCAGGAATGCAGGTGCAAGGTCCTGTGCAGATGCACAGGTCTACAGTCCATGTGACGGCTCTGCTTGACTGAGCTACTGGTGATGTTACTGTCATCACAACTCTCCGGGAGGCTTTTATTCTTAAATTTACTGGATGCTTTACTCTGTTCCCGTCTCTGGTTTCCCATCTGGTCCGATCTGCACTGCAGAGCTTGGCTGCGGCAGAAATAGACCCGACTTCTGCATTTAGCAGAGCAGCGCTGCGAGACCAAGCGGTAACCTCCGGTGGCCAGCGATGACGCCACCCGGATAAGGCCATTTTTTGTAGTTCTCATCCACTAGGGGCTGCAAGAGCGAGCAAATCCCCATAGACTCCCATGTTAAAAATGCCAACTTCACAGCAGAAATAAACATGTTTACAGCCTGGTTCAAAAAATCATTTTAGGTTTATTAGGTCAAGTTTACCTTCATGTCAACTGTGAGGGGGGTGAACTTTTTTATAACTCATTCGTTTAGATGTTATTTATTCTTCAAATTACACATAATTAAGGGCGTGTCCTTATGATTGACATGCGACAGACCGGAAGCTCCGCCTGCCGACCGGAGGCTCCTAGTTAGCTCCTTCTTTGCTCTTAATAAGGTCTCAGTTTGTTACAGAGTCGCACAACGGCGTTTTTTAGTCAGTGAATTGCAAGTCTAAGCATGTCTTACCTTAACCATGCCGCTTAGAGGGCTTATCTTTGTTAGCTCCTCTTAGTTTCGTGTTAGCTCGGTTAGCGTTTAGCCCAGAATACGTCAGCTGTCAATCATTTGCCCCGCAGCCGCACTGTGCCCATTTTAGTATTTTCCTGGAGTGACGACGTACGTGACACGGCAAGATGGCGACGGTAAGACACGCCCACCTGGCTTCACATCTCTCGATTCAGACAAGACCCGATGCTACGTCCAGTTATTGTATACAGTCTTTGGGCGAGACGCACCTGGGACAGATCTGGGACGCATGTGTCATGTCTGCTGTGAGCCACGCCACTGATTATAATGGCCGCTACTTTCTCTGGAAGCCGCGCCGCAGCCATAATGCATCGCACACAGACCCAGTGGAAAGCCGCCTGATAAATTACAGGATAGTAGCTCTCCAGGACCAGACTTGGAGACCACAGGAAAAACCTTGGTAAAAGCAGTCCTTAGATGTTTCATGGCCCAATCTTTCTTGTTCAGTGATGGTTGGGTTTTAGCTTTTCTTACCTTGGCCATGCGTCTGAGCACTGAACATCTGGTACCTCAGGATATTCCAGGCAGGTTACAGTTTTGAAACAAGACAACACTGGAGGATAATGGCTTCCTGTTAGCTTCTGCTTTAATTCTTCTCAAATGTTTAGCGGTTAATGTGTGTCTTTTTCTCTCAACACCTCTCTTGTGACCCATCATGTTGTATGCTAATATCCAACAGGCAGTCAAGGTTATCCAGATTAGAATTGGAAAATTTACATTGAAATAACAGCATGGTCAAAGTATTCAGTTGGCTAATAATTGTGCACACAGTGTACAGTGCGCCTATATTAGTTATTAGGAAACATCGCTGCATTTCAGCACATTTGACCAGACTGTGGGGCTGCTCACCGCAACAGGAAAAGACTTCAATGAAACTCTGCGGCTTTGTGAACACTGTCTAGTGGCTTCAAAGCAGTTTTTAACGTGACCTTAAGTGTCATGAAAGGCACCCAAAAATAATGTATTATTATTATTATTATTATTGCTGTTGTTTCGGGTGTTCTGTGGAGTGAATACAATATGTATCATGATACAGGAACAGTGATGTATGGGTGTTTATTTGATTTTGGGCACTTTTGAGTTTTCTTTTTCTCAAAATTAAAAAGCCACTAAAAAAATTAAATGTCACAATACCTTGCAACACTTAGCTTACCTTAATTGTCATCCTTATGCGAGTCAAAATCTAAATTTATTGATATACATTAATTTGAGATTTTATTTAAAAAAATGGTCTTTTATTCAGATACCCTATAGAAACGTCACCACAAGCGTGATGTAATGACATTTGTCCGTTTTTAGCTAACTGTGCTAAAATGCTAGTTAGCATATAAACTTTTAGCCAGATAGAGCTGTACAATGTTTTTTTATGAATATGAAGTTTCGACACAAAAATCTTAGAATTAGGTATGTACCGAAAATTCAGCCACCAAAATTTTTCTGCTAAAAATGACCCAAAAGGGCACTTTCACTGTTTTCAATTTCACTGTCTTTCAGCAGGCCAGTCAGTTATAAGCCTGTTGTGTTATTATTTTTGTTGTAATAGTCCTACAGAAAAAAATGTAAAAGGCATTATGTAATGTACACGAGTGGAGTCAAACTAAATATTTTAGTTTTATTTTTAATTTATATTGTACATTCTGTCATGTCAGGGGTAAAAAAATATTTTGATACTTTTGTATTTCATTTATTGCAATACCTTGATTTTAGTGAAGTTAGTACACATCGTAGCAAAAAGTACTACGGTTCTGATAATTTCTTTCGGTGTTTCGGTTTTCGGCCTTGGTTTGCTCATTTTTTGTTTTCGGTTTCAGTCAAGTATTTTCATGTCGGTGCATCCCTACTTAGAATATCTATAAAATACGATTTTTTTGGTAATGACACGTAATAAAAATATCATGGAACTTGTCAGTGTAAATTAGAAAAAAAATTTGCTGTTCCAGTATTTAAAATGTCCTTCCTTCTGTCCAGCATGTGCTTGAGTGGCAGCACACACTTACACAGGCAGTTAAAGAATCAGATTTCAAATTAACTTTATTCATCTAAAAGAAATTAACATGGTGGTAATGACCACAGTAGTAAGGGACAGACAGTTCATTAAAAAAAATTAAATAAATGGATAAGATATTTTTGTCAAATATGATGAGAAATCACTCATTCTATTGTATTTAAAGAAATTTATACAAAAAACTGCACAATTTTATCATTTTTTAGTAGAAAGATAAAGTGTTGCATATCTAAAACCTATTCTGGGGACAGAGGGAAAACAATAAAACAGCTCCATAAAAATGCTTTAAAAATGTTGAAAAAATGCTTTAATGAATATGAAATTTTAGACTGACATGAAAAATTTTGTGCCATCAAAGCATATACAGTCGTCCTTAAAATTATTCACACCCTTCAATTAAAGAAGGAAAAAAAATCAGCTGTCAGTGAAATAAGTTGAAATTGACAAACGTTATAATAAAAATTCTACAGAATTAATGACATTGGTTTTGAATTGTGGTCCTCAAAATTATTCATACCCTCCCATTAAGGACAGAAAAAATCAGCGAACAGTGAAATGACTTAAAAAATAATGATAAATTAAAATTCTCTGAAAGTCGTGACACTGACTCTGACTTGTGGTTCAAAAGAACTATCAAAAACGAACACACAAAAAATAAAACGAGTAAAAAAGCATGATGGGGCTCCGAAGCTAAAATTCGGCTGAGCAACACTTTAAGGCGATTTACTGCAATCAGGTGTTTACTGTAATGTTCAAAAAGACTTCTACACCTGTTGACAGGTATTTTGGTCCACTGTTCACGGGTAAGGTGTTTTATGGTGTCTGGGACGGCTTTGTTTGTTTTTTAAATTATTTCCCACCACAATTAAAAAAAACAACATGATATTTCACTAAATTTTATTTTTGTAAATTTTCATTTATTAGTTTCTTTGTTTCTTGTATTTGAATTACTGTTATTAGGGCTAGGAAAAAATATCGATAAGCTGAAATATCGTGATATTTTCATATGAAGCTTTAATATAGATATTTAAAAATGCAATGTTGATCTATTTTACCAACGAAATCTCACGAGATTTCATCGTTATCTTACGAATTCTCGCAAGATTTCACAAAAACCCGCAAGATTACGTGACAAAATAGATAGATAATGCATTTTTAAATGTTGATATAAGCATATGAATATGAATTGTGATATTTGAAATTAAATGAAAAATACTTTATTTATCCCAGAAGGGAAATAAATATAGTATTTATTAAGATAAATATATATTTCACTGTATCGCCATTTTTTCCCAGCCCTAACTGTTATGAATTTAGTATTTTCTTTGATTGGGGGTATGAATGATTTTGAAGACGACTGTATATATAAATCTCTATTTTTTCTTAAAATTCATCAGGGATACAAAAAGACCCAAAGTCAAATAAACCCCCAAAAATGGCAGCCTGGATAACTTGAAAATGAGATGTTATGTCAGGTATTCTGAACGCTTTTAGCCTAAAGCGTCCTTACAACTTTGACTCTGTTTTCCTGCAGGTGCGAAGGGATCACGTTGCTCCAGTTTACGTCATCAACCTTCTCATTTCCGACCTCATTCAGGTCTGCTCCATGATCGTTTTGGTGCAGGAATTTGAAGACTGGAAAATCTGTGGAGCATTCTTTTATATTCATCATTTTGGCGTGATGCTCAGTGTCTGCTTCATGGTGGTTGTTTCTCTTGAAAGGTAATGCTGTAATGTTCCGTGTATCCATGGTGACCGTGTTTGTTTAACTGGTTTATCATTGATGGGTGTCTTATCTTCCTCTACAGATACTTGATGGTCGCCTGGCCTCTGTGGTACAGATTCAGACAAAACCTTAAGACATCGGTGCTGGTTTGTGTTGGAGTGTGGATCTTACCTTTTCTTTACCTCCCCATCTTTTTCTTTGTGAGGGGCAGGACAGTGGAGACCTGCATAGCTGCTTTCCTCCTCCTTCCATCCCCCCTGCTCATATTCTTTCTGGTTGGGGCCGTCAAAGCCCTGTTTGCAGACAATGGAGTTCCTTTGGATGAAAAACTACGAGTTGTGGCAATTCAGGTTCTGGTGCTGCTTACTTACACTCTTCTGTTCCTGCCACGAGTTGTTTTCTCTCTGGGAGAGCGTTGGAGACATGATCTGACCTTCGAACTTTTGACTCTAATTCCCGTCCACTTCAGTCCTCTGGCAGACTTGTTTCTGTATGTTTTTCTGAGGAAAGGGAGAGTAGACCAGCTGCTGGCATTGCTGTGCTCCTGCAGAAAGGGCAGTGGTGTTTCCAGCATATTCACAGTGAATGATGACAACATTTGCATAATCAGCTCCATGAAAGCAGAGAATACGGAAGTAGAGAAAGCAGAAGTATAGGCTGATAGAAAGGGTGGTGAAATCACAGATACTTTAACCAACACAGTTTCCAAACTTCTCTTAAAAGGAATTGCTGTGCAGTTCTGACACCTGTAGGATACAAGTTCTATACTCAGATAATATAAATGCATGATTTAGCAACACTTTATTAAAATACTCTTACTCCAATACTGGGACTTCCTGACAAGGCTTAAATAAAAATGTTACTTGATTGGAGTATTAAAGCAATCATGTTTGGGCCCACACCTCATTTCTAACTCCTTCCAGTCATGATGACACCACACATGTAGTTCCTATAATGACCAGTAGAGGTCTACACTGTGTAGATGTGATCACGCGTAGTTGTGGTCAGAGAAGTGATCCACTGGTTCCAGTTTCCATTTTCATAAATATATATGCTGTATGTCTGTTTATATTGTTCTTTCCCTTGAGCCTGATAAGTATTTGATGACTAAAGCAAACATAAATCATATTCATATTACCCTGATCACATTATAGTCACCAGTTACTTGCTGTTTAATTTTCATTTGAACTTGTGGAGAACTTTTCTTTTTTTTTGATTTTAATATTTATGTTTATTTTTTTATGTTAAATTAAGTAAAACAGCTTTTTTTTTATTGTATCGTGTTTTAATATATATAAATAATTCAAAGTAAGATTAAATTTTGATATATTACTAGCCTCTTTTTTTTAGGTTGTTTTTTGGAGACAAATAAAAAAAAAATTGTCCAAGATGGAAATGTCTCCTATCATCATATTGTGTAAAATGAACAGTACTAATCTGGATGACACTTCCATGTGCAGATGAAAGCCTCCCTTTTCTGGAAAAGACTGTGATCATTTGTTGTGCTCTAATTAACCCAGTGTTCACCAGTCAGACCATTATCAACTATTTAGTTTTTCCAGAGGTTTCAGACTGTCATTGCCATCAGATTCAGTCACATTTGTTTCTATCTTTGATTGCTTTTGTAATAAATATATACTGTATTTTCAGGCTAAATACAATTTTTTTTAAGGAAATCCTGTACTTTAATTCTGCACCACTCCAAATGCCTCGTAGAGGTATTCGTTTCAGAAAATAAAAGACTCTTTAAGGGAGGGGTTCTTTAAAAACTTTTAAAGGGGGCCTGTTTGGAGGTTGGTTTCCGGAGGGGTTTAATTAGAGATTTTTTATTTTGGGGGGGGGGACCTTAACTTTTTATTTTCCCAGAGGGAAAAAAAATAATGGTATTTAAAAAAAAAATAAATGAAAAAAAAAAAAAAAAAAAAAAAAAAAAAAAATCATAGGAGAAGTATTTTATTTAGTAATTTTTTTTCTTAATAATAAAAATAATAATAAAAGGAAGAAAAATAAGAAAAGAAGAAAGAAAAAAAAATGGAAAATTAATAATATGAAGAAGGGGTGGGAATAAAAAAAAAAAGGAAGAAAAGTAAAAAAAATAATAAAAAATGAAGAAATAATTATTATAGTTAGCTATTATATAAATGATCTCTTCTAATAAAAGAATGAATATATAATAAAACAAAAAATGAAGAAAAAAAAAACCAAAAAAAAAATTTATAATAAAAAAAAAAAAATCAAATCACAAAAAACAATTATATCCACTACTTCTCTTCTAACAAAAAAGAAAGGAATAAAAAAATATAAAGGGAGGTGGGAGAGGAAAGAAAAAAAAAAAAATTAAATGTAAAAGATGTGGATTTCATATTTTTGGTGAGGAGTAAAAAAAGGGGAGGGGAAGGGAGAAGAAGAAATAATTATTAAAACAATAACGATTTGGATGATTATTTGAATGAATGGTGATGGCTAGCATATCAAATAAATAAAGTATATCCATTAAAAATGCGGGGAAATGTAAATTAAAAAAAAAGTAGTGGTGAATAATACATCAAATAAAATAAAAAAAAAAAAAGAAAAAAAATTGAAAGTGTATTGTTTGGTTTGGATGGAGTAGAAGAGAGAAGAAAAATATATTTATTAAAAGAAAAAAATATATTTTTATTTATAATCAATACAATCAATTTCACTAATAAAGAAAAAAAATGAATGATTCAGGTTGATGGGCAAAAAAAAAAAAAAAGAGAATGAAATAATAATAATGAATATGAAAATTAAAATTAATATCTACAATAGATAAATATAAAAAATTAAATAATAAAAAAAAAAAAATAAATAATAATTAATAAATAAAAAAAAATGAATAATTATAAAAATATATTTTTGTAAACATAAAAAAAAAAAAAAAAAATAGAAGAAAATAAAAAAAAAAAAAAAAAAAAAATAAGATGAAATAGATTGATTTCTCTAGCACGGAGAGGAGGAGTGATGAATATAAAAAGGGGAAGGAAGAAGTAAGAAAAAAAGAAGAAGAAAAGAGAAGGGGAGAGATATGGAAGATGGAGAGAGTTAAAAAGGGATTATCTATTAAAGTATTCCATATTCATCCTTTAAATATTTATTTTAAACTTTTTCACCTTGAAATCAAACATTTGTTCAATTGTGTGTGGTATTATATCTGTTGAATGGATGTTTCCTGGGTTTTATGAAAGAAAAAGATATGTAAATGTACAGAAATATTCTATTCCTCATTATTATTACTATTATCTATATACAGGAACAAATTATTTATTCAAATCATACTGTTTCAGTCAAATTAGCAATAAAAAATATAGAAGCAAGCAAAAATGCAAAAAAAAAAAAAAAAACCAAAAAAAAAAAAAAAAAAAAAAAAAAAAAAAAAAAAAAAAAAAAAAGAGGAATATAAAAAAAATATAAAAATAAATATAAATTTAAGTATACACTGCCTGGCCAAAAAAAGTCATACACTCTAATATTTCATTGGACCACCTTTAGCTTTGATGACGGCAGCATTCGCTGTGGCATTGTTTCGATAAGCTTCTGCAATGTCAGCAGATTTATTTCCATCCAGTGTTGCATTAAATTTTCACCAAGATCTTGATTGATGATGGTAGAGTCTGACCGCAGCCTTCTCCAGCACATCCCAAAGGTTCTCAATAGGGTTGAGGTCTGGACTCTGTGGTGGCCAATCCATGTGTGAAAATGATGTGTCATGCTCCCTGAACCATCTTTCACAATTAGAGCCCGATGAATCCTGGCATTGTCATCTTGGAATATGGCCGTGCCATCAGGAAAGAAACATCCATTGATGGAATAACCTGGTCATTCAGTATATTCAGGTATCAGCTGAACTCATTATCTGAGCTCATACTGTTGCTGAACCTGGACCTGAGCAACTGCAGCAACCCCAGATCATCACACTGCCCCCACAGGCTCATACAGTAGCACTAGGCATGATGCTGCATCACTTCATCTGCCTTTCTGGCCACATTTTTTCCTGGAAGACGACAGGTCAAATCAAATCAAAGACACTTTTTTAATCCCCGAGGGGAAATTCATGTTTCAGTACAAACCGTCCAAGACTCATAAACAAAAAAATAACGAGACAGGTTCAGGCAGACTGTGGCCACCCAGCCCTTCACAGGGTGCACCTTTGCAGAGGGAAAACGATAACATGAGGAAAGGTGGGTAGGTGGTACAAAAATAAAAGAGGCCTCTAAACTCTCCACGTACACGATCCTTCTAGTTTTTAATAATGCGTTGGACAGTTCTAAACCCAGTTTTAGTAGTTTCTGCATCTCCTTAGATGTTTTCTCTGCTTGATTCATGCCAAATCTTTTAATCAACAAAGACTTTAACAAGTCCTCCATGACAGCATCAGATGCTGCATGTGATGACTTTGCAGACCACTTTAGAAGTAAGATCAACGCTACCAGATCCAGCCTTTTGTCTCAACAAAACATTGATTTTACCAGACCAGAAGCATCATTTTTATAGAGGAAACACTGGAGAGTTTTGTCTTGGTTGATGTGAAGACACTTGGTCGAGTTTTCTCCCAGCTAAATCCAACAACCTGCCTTTTAGACCCTATTCCCACCTCGCTTTTAAAGACGTTTTATGGTTCCTTTGAGTCTGAGCTTTTAAATATTGTAAATTGCTCTCTTCAGACGGGTGTCTTCCCCACTGCCTTTAAAACAGCGGTGGTGAGGCCCCTTCTGAAGAAGAGCAATTTAGACCCAAACATGCTTGACAACTACAGACCTGTTCCAACTTGCCGTTTTTAAGTAAAATGATTGAAAAAGTTGTTTTTATTCAGTTACATGAGTTCTTAAATAAACACAATATCTTCGAAAAATATCAATCTGGTTTTAGGATGAACCACAGTACTGAGACGGCCCTTTTAAAAATTGTTAATGATCTTAGAGGTAATCTGGACTCACGGAAACTTTCTGTTCTGGTTCTGCTGGATCTTAGTGCCGCCTTTGATACAGTAGACCACCAGATTTTACTAGACAGACTCAGGTGTCTGGTGGGCCTCTCAGGAACTGTTTTAAAATGGTTTTATTCCTACCTCACAGGTCGACAATTTTTAGTAAGTTTGGATACATGCTCCTCAAAGATCTGTGACATTGAGTGTGGGGTTCCCCAAGGTTCAATTTTAGGCCCAATACTTTTTAATCTGTATATGTTGCCACTTGGGGACGTATCAGGAGCACGGCATTGACTTTCACAGCTATGCTGATGATACCCAGCTTTACATCGCTGTGTCTCCTGATGACCTGGAGCCAGTTAACACCCTTTTAACTGTTTTTAGATATAAAGTATGGATGGAGAGAACTTCTTACAGCTCAACCAGGACAAAACTGAAGTTTAATTATCGGTCCTGAAGACAAGAGAGAGATATTTTACAAAACTAAGAATTTTAATCTTAGTGTGTGAGAAACTTGGGTGTTCTTTTCGACTCTGAGCTGAATTTTATTCCACATATCAAAAATGTCACAAAGACAGGTTTTTATCATCTTAAAAACATCGCCAGAGTCCGCCCATTTCTCTCTTGCAGCACGGAGGTGCTAATGCATGCTTTTATTTCAGTAGAATAGACTCTGTAATGCCCTGCTCTCTGGTCTCCTAAGAAGAATAAAGTTTGAACTCTTAGAACTAGGGACGGTTCTGACGAGGACAGAGGGCGGGAACACATTCAAGTTTTAAATCGCTGATTGGCTCGTGATTAGGATTGATTTTAAGGTTTTTTAATAGTTTATAAATGTTTATGGTCTTGGGCTTCTTTTTTCCAACCTGTTAAATTATGACTGGGACCTGAGGTCCTTGGCACCGGCTTTAGTTGTTCCCAAAGTGAGAACTAAAACTCACGGCGAGGCCTCATTCAACCATTATGGGCCTGTCTGTGGAACAGCCTGCCAGAGAACTAGGGCTGAGAGACTGTTGAAATTTTTAAGAAGGGGCTCAAGACCTACCTTTTTAACTTAACTTTAATTATTTATTTGTATTTTTGACTGTTTTATTAATTGATTTTTTTTATTTATCAATTATCTACTATCTATTTATATTTGTAGTTTTTATTTGTTCTTATTGACTTTTACTTGGTTTAGTATCTTAAAATCAGCTCCAGTGTTTTCCTCATGGGGGTCCTCCACGCTGAGAGCTCGGCTTTTTGGTCTGTGGGGTTTTCTCCATTGTGGGGGCTCTCTTGGTTGGGGTGGCTAGGGGGTCCTGCTCTGCAATTGTATGGTTGTGGTGTGGGGGCCCCTGGCGGCCGGGACCTGGAGGGTCCCCCTGGTGGTGGTCTCAGAGACCATGGTGGCTCTCAGTGTGGACGGATCCCCAAGATATCGTTTCTTCACAGCAGTGCCAAGCCAGGAGTGTGTGTGTGTGTGTGTGTGTGTGTGTGTGTGTGTGTGTGGGGGGGGGGGGGGGGGGGGGGGGGGGGACCTATGTAATTGTTCGTCATTTTGTCTTTTATTGAAATGTTGTTTTTAATATGTAAAGCACTTTGTGCTACATTTGTATGAAAAGTGCTTTATAAATAAATTTCATTCATTCATTCATTCAATGATTTGCCCCTTCTCAGACAGGGAAGTCTGTGTGTAGTGTGCAGTGCATTGCAGCAGTTCAGTCGTGATGAAACAAAAGCATGAATGATTATTTCCACTTGAAAACATGACAATGTGGGCGCATTCACAAAGCTTTTTTGATTCGAATCAGAGTCCGTTTGCTTGGAAAGCCCGCTTCATTTTACGGAGTTGTGAATGCGCAAACAGACTCTGATCCAGACAAGCGGACTCGGCCCGCCTGCAAACGCAGGTCTCGGTCCGATTTAAGTGAACCAAAGTCAGGAAGTGGACTACAAATTGCATTGGCACTGTGGGTCAAACGTTGGACAACGCTACAACAACAAACACATGTGAGGGACTGCAGTACTTATAAAGATGGCTCGTGGTCAGACGTGGAGTTACAAGGAAGTAAAAGCTTTAATTGATATTTGATCTGATGAAATCATATCCAGCTCCTCGTACAAAAATAATGTCGCTTTGTGGAGGGAACAGAAGTTGGGAGAACCTTTTGTACGTGCGTCTTGTCCTCACCTACGGTGAATCCGAGAGCAGCGCCACCCGAGATTCTCAATCTTGACCCGTTTGGCTCGTTTGGCAATAGTGCAACATGAAAGTCTGGAAGACCACCCCAGCCCCCAACCGAACCGAGTCCCCAAACAGACCGAGACTCGCGGACTATGCTTTCTGAATACGCCCTGAAACTTGGTTTGACAAAACAGAACCCTTCCCAGGAACAGGCTAAGCACAGTGGGGGATTGTTAATTGTAATTATGTAGACTACTGAAATATGATTCATTTAATAAACGACTAATCTTTTATTGTTAAGTTTTGTTTTTCTTTTGCATCCTTGTCTACATTTCTGTCTGGTCAGCTTTTCTTGTATTGTATATTGGAATATATGAACACACACGCTACCAGTCAAAAGTTTGGACACATTTTTTTTTCCCATTAGATTCATTGAGAAATTGTCCAAACTTTTGACTGGTACTCTAATTATGCTACAATTTACGAACGATCTCATAAGTCAACTAATCGCCAAAATGATTGGTGACTTGTCAGTTATCAAAATAATGCTTTGTGGCAGTCCAAGTGTGGGATGGGTCCTTTCAGGCTGCTGCTCCACGGCTGGGGAACGCCCTGCCTTAAAGGGGAATTTCGCTTCTTTTGAACCTGGGGTCTGTCTTCATATGTCCTTTCATATATGTGAGTAATGGAGAAAGGAATTTTCAAAATAGCTCCAGTATTTAGCCAGGCAGGCAGCAAAGCGGCAGCCTAGCAGCCCAGCGAATGATAAGTATGGGGCAACTGGCCTCCGCACCTAAGTTCGCCCTAAGACATGCTTTTATTCCACAGTGAAGGGCTCGGATAGTTTCAACGAGTGTCCGACAACATACTAGAGAGGAGAAATGAACGAAAGTATTTATATTACCTGGCAATCACTATCCAGATCTTAGGACACTGGAAATTAAAATTTAGTTGTGAAATCGTGCGATAACTTGCATCAAAACACCAGTGGGGGGGACACACAATTAATTGCACGATTTCCAAAATCGCGCGATAGCTCACGTCAAAACACCAGTGGGGGATGTAAGTTATTGCGCGATTTCAGAACGAGATTTGATCTGTCCTAACACCAAAACAAATAGTGATTGCCAGGTCATATAAATACTTTCGTTCATTTCTCCCCTCTAGTATAAATTCCTTTCTCAACCGCTCACATATATGAAAGGACATATGAAAATAGACCCCAGGTTCAAAAACAGTGAAATTCCCCTTTAACACCAGAGGATACCACAGACTGGGGAGTCTTTTAAAAGCCACCTGAAATTTCTTTGGTTTAGAAGGATTTTTCGTAATCTGCCTGTGAAATTGTTTAAAATTGAAAGAGTGTTATAAATAAAAAATTATTATTATCATTATTAACTCTGTTCTGCTTGAAAACGCTAAGTCTCAGTCTTCTTGCAGCCCCAGAGGGGTCAACTTACAGTGTAAAGCTTAATGCTTTATACTATAGCATTGCTGGACTTCTCACTGCCAGTTAATCAGGTGCAAATAGCCTTAAAGAACCAATTAGAGGAGACTTCTCATCCATTTTCAGCCTGTTAGTTTTGTTCCATAAAGTGTGACAAATCTGTCATGTGTTGATGATGCCCATTTGCATTAATATTTAATCAAATTTAAGACCGTTTATTTTTCGTTATGACCTGATGTGTTGGACCTTAAAACTGAAAGAGAGTGGACTTTATTTTTCTCATGCCTCTAGATGTTTTTTTTTTTTTATTACCAACACTTGTAATTCATATCAGCACTGCATATTACGCAAAATACTTACTCGATATGCATGTTATAGATATCATCAGGTGCTGATAAAAGCAATCAAAAGCAGAAGAGGAAACTGTTGTGCAATTTTTCCTGAGCTACAGCTTTACATAAACTGGCTTAAACAGTTTGCAGTCAGCTCTGTGTGAAATTACATCAGAAAGTACATCAGCACCTAAACTGTAAGTTTGCTTTTTCACATCTGTAACATTTTTACTTAGAAACTTTATTTATTCCATTTCAATTTCTTTGCAAATCTTATATAGTGATTTATATACTGTATGTATATGACTTCTTTAGATTTCAAGTATTTCTTATATTTCAGAGAAAAGTTTATGTTGGAAAAAAAAAAGAGAAAATACATCATCTGCTCTCTTTTCTTCTTTTAGGTTGTCCGTGGATAAATGTATTACTACAACTATGATTATGATTACAATGATACATACTATCTGTATCCTCTGGAAAATTACACCATGTTGGAAGAGTTCGATTACTTCACTAAAGCTGCTCTGCCAACAGTCTCCTATGTGATTGCATGGATTGTGATATGGATCGGTTTCCCTCTGACCTTGCTGGCCATTTATACTCTTCATTCTCTGGTACGTGAGGCGTTACCGTGCCAACCTTTCCCTGTGGCTCTCCAGCAGAGATGCATCAGCTCTGAATGTGTGCTACGCTGCTCATCCTGACTGATTATCTGGCACACGCTCGGCTGTTTTTCCTTTCATTGCAGATCCGCGATGACAATGTCGCACCAGTCTTCGTCATCAATCTCCTCATCTCTGACCTCATCCAGATCTGTTGCTTGGGGGTCTGGGCTGCAGGACGCATGTTCTACAAGGTCTTCCGTGTCTCCATATTAATCTACTACTTTGGTGTGTTGGCCAGCGTTGGCTTCATGATGTGTGTTGCCCTGGAAAGGTGGGTCTTGTGTGTGTGCTGGGGTATTCTTGGATAGTGCAGCAGCATTTTAAGCGGGCTATCCTCCATCTGTCATCTGTTGCAGGTATTTGGTCATCGCCTTTCCGCTGTGGTACCGCTTCAGACGAAGCATCAAGTCCTCTGCTTTAGTCTCCATTGTCGTCTGGGTTGTGTGTCTCATTGAGTTTCTTTTTGCATTGCTGATGTCTGATTTATACCAGCCAATTTTCCGATTCATCTTCCTCCTCCTCCCTTTTCCTCTTCTCATCCTCTTCCTAGCTGGGACCCTTAAAGCTTTATCCTCTGCCAAATCAGTCCCCTTGAAGGAAAAACGCAGAATTGTAGGAATTTTAGTCCTGGTGCTGCTGATTTACACACTGCTGTTCATGCCTTCAGTCATCCAGCTCATGAGGATGATGCACAGATATCCGTATCAGGACACTGAAGATTCTTACTATGGCTTACACTTGGCATTCCTGCAGTTCAGTCCCCTTGCAGATTTAGTTCTGTATGTTTTCATGAAAAAAGGAGCTCCAGACAAGCTGCTCGCTTGCCTTTGTTGTTGCAAGGCAGTAAAAGAGGAAGGAAGCCAGGACAGTGACATAACAAGAAAAACCACAGAGGACGTTGTTTCCTCTGCGTAAATGCTGTCACAATATTCCTTCTCTGGAAATATTATCTTCTAGATAATGGAATATTTTTCATGTATTTCCTAGAGGAAAACTTTGGCCCAGATACTGTGTTAAAAATGAGGCGCATTCACCATCCTGCAACGGCATTCGCCTGGGCTTTGCTAGATGTCGGACTCCAAGGGCGTAACTTTGGGTACATATTGGGGGGGTCGGATTCTTTGCCTGTTTATTTAGTTATTTAATAATATGCATTCGTAAAACAAGTCAGGGTAATTTGGTGTCTGTATAAGAGACACAGTATATTGTGATACTTTTCCTTTTTCCTTTTGGATAAACAGTAAACTTAGTTATTTACTTTTCACCGCTATAATCAGCCCCATTACAGGACAGTGAACAGAGATATATTATACATACTGCTGTCCGATGTAGTTTCTTACTTTTATGCAATTAAAACTTGAATTATAAAATCTGTGAAACTTTCCTATGAAGTCAAACACATCAAAGACATCCATGCAGAAGAGCATTAAACAGCTTCTAGAACAAATATGTTACTGTGAGTTTTGCATTACTAATCTTTTAACATTTATTAAATATCTAAATATGATACAAGGTTCCATGATTAGTTCTCACTGAGACCCAAATTATGTTCATGTTGTGAAGTCAAAATAATAAAAAAAAGTAATGATAATAATCCATTGAGCTGCCCTTTACATCATGGGATCTTAAAGGGCTAAATTTTCAAGTGCCAACATGTCTTTTGGGGGTGTGAGAATGACGGCCAGTGACCCCCTTTGTGCTGAAATAGAGATGTGGTAACGTGGCATCAAATGTACTGTAGCTACAAGTAGCCTATAATAATCTAATATTCATTAATACATTTAGTTTCAAAACAAGCTCAGAATGCATGAACAACCTTAAAGTGCAGAGTGTTCATGCACCTGTAACAGGTAACCTCCCCATTACTGACACATGATATAATAACTAATTAATTATTATAATTAATAAACTAAATAATCATATGACAACTGAACGCTGTGAAGTCACGTCGCATTTCTTTTTTTTTTATAACTTTATTTTTTTAAACAGTAGTCAGAACATGAACATAAATATTCGTAAAGACAGACAAAGAGAGCACAAGCGAACAAAAAAGGAAAGAGAGAGGGAAAGAAAAAAAGCGTACAATAACAGGAGGAGGGGGAAATTACTTATATACAAAGTGATTCCATTTTTTCCATCTTGTTGTATATAACTCAGTTTTAAGACGTAGTCTGTAGGTCATTTGCTCCATTGACCTGATCTCCTCTATGATGTCCAGCCAATGGCTCAGGTCGGGTGCGTCTGTTCTTAACCAGTGTCTTGTAATGGCTTTTTTGTCCGAGAGAGACAGGATTCTGTATAGATATGCGTCGCATTTCTAAAGTTCATACAGAAGTAAATCACGCGCATCACAGATAGTGAGGAGGACTGGTACTGGATGAAAGTGAAATAGGATACAGTGAAGAACGGCCGAAACGTCACAGCATTAAAAAAACAAACAAACAAACAAGCAAGCAACAACTTTGGGAGCTTTTTGCTCTGCATTTCTAAACTTCGGCATGAATCATGTACTGATCCAGTTTACATCCATGAGCACGCGACCAGGAGAGGAAGGCGATCAAAACGGTGAAACTTGCAACTTTGAAATTGTGCTTCGTTCGGAGACAGCTGGGAAATAACAGTCTTAGCATCAGCCTAACAGGGATAACTACCATGTGGGCTTTGTTAGAAAGTCAATAATGAAATCAATATTCCAAAAAAAATTTGAGGAGCTTCAGTTCTTCTAAAATACACCTGACCACATCCTGGTCTCTGGTAGAGAAAAGCCTAACACTTGTGTGTGTCTGCTTTTAAGCGGTTACTGTGTTTTCCGACGTGCGCTCTGTCCGCGCGCTGATGGAGTGCACAGATGAAGACGCACATGTGCGTGTATTTACCTCTCTTTGGCCAATCAGTTCTTTTTTTTAATTAAGGTTGATGTCGATCATCAATGAATCATGTCGTCTCTCCACCTTTTCTTCTTTACATTCCTGTTGGTCTTCTGTTTCCCTCCATCCATCAAACACAGCAATAAGATAGAAAGCGGCTGGTATGGGTAATACCAAATACACGGCGGGGGAAGAGGGAGGGGGTGCGTTACATTACCAGATGATTAAAGGTGCTGTTGTTTTTCTAGAAAATATTGTAGCTAATGAAAAGAATTAACAATATGTTCATAAAAGATCAGTAATGTTATTATTAAATCCGAGTTGTGTTATTTTTTAGGGGGGTTATATCACCTGGCTCTGATTATTGGGGGGTCAAAACCCCCTATCCCCCGTGGAAATTACGCCATTGTCGGACTCTACCGGGACACTCAAGCGGTTCTTTGAAGGACACAGAACGTGTTTCCTGAAGTTTTTGCTAACTTATCAATGTTTTGTGCTTTAAAGGTGATAGCTTCAAGTTTAATTCCTCCCCGCCAGTAGGTGGTGCACTCATACTCGCTTACTCAGTTCGCATTAGCAACGTTACAGGACCAGCTTATTGTTAATAGGCATCAGCAATGCTGCGTTCCATTTACCTCGGAACTGGGAAGTGAGAACTGGGGGGTGACGTCACACCCGACCAACTTGCATTCCTGCTCACTGGTCGGAAAACCAGTTAGCAGCCTAGCACAACAGCGTGTTTGCTAGCCATTGTTAGCACAGCTGGTGTTGTAGTTCACATATACCACATGATAAATGTTAATTACACTACGGCAGCTTCCCCCTACATCTGTATAAACCAATACTACATGTATGACTGATTTAATGCAACAAAATATTAGTAAAAAGTGTAAATAAATGTAATATTACATGAGCTTCTAAAACTGCTAACACTGGGCGCTACCATCTTTAAATCTGGATCGGTGCTGGGAGGATTGTCCGACTTTCCGAGTGGTAAAGCTGACTTTGGGGGGCCATTTCAGTTGAAACTTCCCACTCAGAATTGGGAATTTCTGACTTCCGAGTTCAAATGGAACGCAGCATAACTGTTTAACTACATGTCCAGGAGGAAAGCAGAAACCTCTGCAGGGCTTTTGAGCCCCTTTGCTACTGACACCCTCTTCCTGCTTCATTTTCAGTCTGCATGAACTTAAGAAATGTACAGTAACACAGGGAAAATACTATTTATTCACAGAGCAATTGAGCTAGCAAATTTCTAAGCTAATGCTAATGGCACAGAATCCCTCAGTGTAAATATTGTCATGGTAATCACATAGAAATATTTATATATTTTGGACCCGTCAAAATCGATTAAACAGTTATTTATATGCTATAAAAGAAATTTGTCAAATGAATACTTTTATTCTGGACCCCTGTAGACATTCTGTGGATGTATTATTTTAGAAGAATTAACTGTTACGATGAAAAAGTTTTACCTTTAAAGAAATGCTTCATAATGTAAAAAGTCTGATAATTGATGCCATTATGCGCCTGTATGGAAAACATGATGAAGTCGGATAATTAAGTGAACACAAATAATGAAGCGTTTTCTATTAAAAGCAAATCAAAAAGAAAAATCAAAGGAGTTTGAAATTCCCAGTTCTGGAGGGACAGCAAATGCAGCAGATTAAAGACTGTGGATGAAGTTGAGTTGGAAAATTTTAATCAGGAATTTGGCGCAGCAGGCCTGTGAAACCTGAGCTGTTCAGTGAAAGACAGTTTCAGAAACATTGCCAGAGTTGTGTTTTATTCTGAGCTTTTAGTCACTTCAGACCCAAATCTAGGCTGTCAAGCACAGAAAGATTTTTTTAATCATTATTTTTAATATCTTCCCTTTAAAAAACTGTTGCCAGCCAATCTAAATGATGGGTTGCAGTTGTAGCATGTTTATGTCAAAATCTTAATATGACTGATATTGCAAGGTTATGAAGTTGTGGCTATTTGATGTTGATTAAAAATATGGAAAAATAAAGTTGTCAAAGAAACGCTGCAAGTAGCTGAACTGCAGAACAGCAGCTAGATGAGGTCAACTCCAGCATTTAGAACGTTTCCTTTACATTGCTCAGCTGTTTGGGATCTGTGTTTGTGTTCTGCCACTTCTAGATTTGTCTCAACACTTGTACAAGAGTTTTGTATTTTGTAAATGTTTTACTAAAATGTAAATGTGTTTTTAAATTTGTGAATGAGTTTTATGAAATATAAATTGTTTTTAAGTCATGAATGTAGATTTTTCTAAAGGTAATTTTGTGTTAACGTGTTTGTTGATGAGTTGTGTGGTTCTCAGCCACCCCCTGTGCTCTTGATCTAATTTTTACCCTCAGCATAACTTTTACTTCATTGCAACTGATGAATGTTAATTGTGTTATTTAAAAGAATTTATCTCCCAACCTTTTAACCCAACAGTGCTGCAGTTATCACAGGGACTGTAAAACAAATGGACGCAGTATCTAGTAGTTACAATGTATGAATGAGGAGTGAAAGAATAATGGATCTACTGTGAGGGCTTTGAGTGCCCTGCAAAGAAAAGCACGATATAAACCTAATCCATTATTGTTATTATCTAGGGATGTCCTGATACCGATGCCAGTATCAGTACTTGCTCCGATACTGGGCTGTTTTGCTGTACTCGCTCCCAACAGCACCTGATACCTGATGTCACGTGACTTGCTGTGTTTATGCTGCGATGCTCCCAGAAAAATACTTTTCAATATGAGCAGCAGCTTTGAGTTTACATCTTTTTTTAAAATTGTAAGGCGCTTTCCGTTACACGAGGATAGAAAATATATCTGACTTGATCATGTCCCTGGGATACCTTTCAAATCATTGGCGGCGGTCAGAGCGGACCTTTTTTTCTCCCCTCCCCCCATCACTGCGGTCATGCCAGCTGCTCTTCGGAAAGGCTCGGTCACGCTATCTTCACTTTGAAATCGAGTGCCTGTCTACATTGTCTCTTCGGTAAAGCATGTGAGCAGCTTCATGGTTCATTCAAGGACACCTCGTAAACTCAGAAATCTTTATCGAAGTGGCTTTTTTGTGCTTATTTTCATTTGTTGGAATACATACACCTGCCATTACATGGTTGTTGTTTTATTACACGCGTTTTAATTATTAAAACAACTTGATGAAACAAAATTAATGAATCAAAACCCACTGTCCATTCAGAATCCCATTCATTTCTGCATAGTCAAATCTAAGTAATAAAAAAACAGTGAATGAAATAATGAAATTGTTTTCTGAAAACTTCACCAGATTCTTATTCAACATGACCCCAGCTACCTCTGTGGTGATTTTCAAGATGTTTCACTGTACCATCTTTTAATAATCTGGTGCTGAATCGTACACAGTATACAGTAGCCTGCAATGTCTGCCTCCATTGGCAGATTAAAATATTAATAAGAAATCATGATCAAATTGTTTTCTGAAAACTGTAGAACATGTGATGGGCTCATGATGAGGCAGAGCATGATCCCCTCCCGTTAGAAACTGGGTCCAGGGCAGTAGTCCATCATGAAGAACGACCCCTAAAACACCCCAAGACGATCACTGCCTTTCTAAAGACACTGAGGGGAAAGGTGATGGACTGTCCAAGCATGTCTCCAGATGCAAAACCCTTTAGATGGAAGGAGGGGTCTATGTAACCTGACTCCCGCCACCTGGTATTTGCAATACCATCTGGGGAGGGAGTTAACCCGATGTCATTTCAAATTAGTCTTTTTTTTCTAAAACTCTTGCATGTGATTGGATAGAAGATCTGTCCGTCATCTTGACTGACACGCTACTTCAGCCACTCACGTTGAACCGAATGACGCAACCCGTGACGCAACTCAGAGCGACACCAGAGCCACCACGCATAGAGGATCGAGTTATCAAAACATGTTATCAAGCTCAAAAAGCTTCAGTCAAACAACATGGCGGCGGCGGCGACAGCTAGTACGAGCGGTGTACAGTCTGTGAACGACTTTTGTCGAATGTGCAAAGAAAACCTCCGGATAAAAGGCAACATATGCAACAGCCAGCGCATATTTGAAGGAGTTCCTTACGGAAAGAGGGTAGACCAACGTCTTGCAGAACTTGGTCTAAACTTGGTTAACACTCCAGACAAGTCGATTCGGATACGCCTGTGCTTCTACATCACATCCGGCCAAAACGCCGCCCATCCTTCAAAAGTCCCACCCGCGATTAGTGATTGGCTCCTATTATTCTCTAACCAGACGAAATCACCTATAACTGTCGCCTTACTCAGATGGAGTGCGTGAGGAAAGGGAACGCCCCGCGTGTACTTGTTGAACGCACCCAGATGATGTAAATCAGGTTAGGGTCTATGCACAACCCCCCAGAATTTTTTATGCCACCTGATTTTTCTTAATCCTTAAAGTGTCTACTTTCAGAATCTGCCAGGTACCAAGCTGAAATGATGTCCAAAAGCCTTCACTTTAACCCTTTCTAACCCAAAAACGAAAAATAAAAACATAATGTAGAAATAGGCGTAACTTTTGAAGTAAACAACATACAGAGACAAACGAATACATTTTTTCACACAATTGGGGATTATCACGCTTTCTGGAACTTTCCGGAATCTAGACATTTCCTCTTCCGGACCATTTTAACAATAGCTGTCCCTGCTCTGTTACACTTTGTAAATCGGAAAAACGCCAAACATACTTAAGTTTTCATTGATTCCCGACTGAAGTGATGCTAAGGAATAAGTAGATCAAAGCGATTGATTCGCCGCGGTGAAGAGCCGAACTTTATAAGAAAAGAACGCAGCACGTTTGTTTGTAGCCGGCAGACTGCGCAGTCGTGTTAGCAGGTTAGCATTAGCCAGCTTGATGACGTGCCTAAGTTTGTGCGGCTGAAAACACACAAGCATCTGAAAGCGTCTCCTTTCTAGGCAGTCCCCAGTTGTTCCACTGGAAACAGGGAGGTACAGACCCGATTTTCAGATGTTTGTGTGTTTTAAGACACACAATGTTAAGCACGTCAGTAAACGCTAGCTGGCTAATGCTAGCATGCTGTGAAGTGCCGGTGTTGTGCCCCACCGGCGACAAACAAACGTGTGTTTTATTATAAAGTTCGGCCCTTCACCGCGGCGAATCGATCGCTTTGATCCAGCTTTTGATACAGTATCACTTCAGTCTAGAATGAAAACTTAAATATGTTTGGAGTTTATCCGATTTAAACAGTATAACAGAGCAGGAACGGCTGTCGTTAACATGGCCCGGAAGAGGAAGTGTCAAAATCCGGGAACTTCCGGAAAGCGTGATAATCCCCTATTAAGCCAGGGGAGGAGTCCTTCTTCCCAGGTGCTGCCAATCAGTTCGTTAAAAGCTCCCACTAGCTTGGGAATAAAACCAAAGTAAAAACCACACACAAACCATAAAAAGCATGCTAAAGCCAAGCTAGTGGGCAGAGTCCAGTCTCTGGCAGCACCCGCTTGTTCCTAGGGTTGCCACCTTTCAGAAAAAAAAATAAGGGACACCTACCACAGCTCATCGGGGCCACGACCACCACGGGCCGATACTCGTATGGTGGCTCCTCACAGCAGTGGTATGCTTTATTTTGCACCAGTGTTTTTAGAAAAGGAGTGATCAATAAAACAATTGGTGGCACTTAAAGCTTAAAATGCTGCAATGAACACATTGTTTAAGCAACACTGTTGCATAGAAAGTGCTGTTATTTAGTCTACATATGCTGTAATTACATCCATCCCTATTTAAAATAAAATGAGGAAAAAATATATTACAAAGTGCCATAAGCACAAAACTTAGTTATTGCATTATCAATAAAACCTAATTAATGAGAAGCTGTCATGCACATATGACATGGCAGCACCAGCAGCCAAAGGAGATCTGTTAGTGTGGAGTGTGCAACAATTAACTTAAAATATAAGCCTAGTAAATACATGAAGAACTGAATGTAACTGTTAAAGTGATCTGTTGTAGACAGATCTGATGTGTCCGAATCTGTGGTACACCTGTGTCACCTCAACTGTAACCTAGAGTGGGATGACAGATTAATTAGACTTATTTCTTTTGCTGCCTCTTATGACTTGAAAGAAAGTCAGGTCATCAAGACAGATAAACCACACCAAGAAAAGAATTTGTGTTGTGAAAACTGAACACTGTGTTCCTCAAAATCAACATTTTGACACAGAATACACAGAAAGCTGTACAAGTTTGGTTTATATAGGAAATATATTGAATACATATAGGCTATACATAAACACACACACACACACACACACACACACACATATATATATATATATATATATATATATATATGAATGAAACAATATTAATTTAATTTATATTAATTTATCTATCAAATGTTAATCCATTACTGTGATTTATTGTTTAAATAACCGTATAACATTTATATTGGCTGCTACTAATAATGGTTTCTGTATAAATGATCATTCATTCAAATTTAAAAAGTCAACATCCTAAACAATCAATAAGCTAACCAAACCACCAGTCTCCTAAACTTTCCTCTGACATCTTCTAACAAAAACACAACCAGATAAAAACTGATCCTGTTCTGTCATGACTGATTCAGTCTCAGGAGATGAGGAGATGAAGATGGGACACTCACGTTTAGGTCGTCTTCGCGGTTCTCACGTGTCTGTGTTGCTTTTCTGATGCGTGATGATGTCTGATGTCAGACAGTCCACCGCGCGCCACTGAAAACACTCACCCACATACGTATTTAACAGTTTCTCTCATCATCTCCACTGACGCTGTCCACCCAAGGACGGGCCTGTTCCCACTCAGGTGTTTTCTTTAGTAAGCGTTTTCGCTTTTGAGAGCATGCTGGAGTATCAGGTGTGGACATTTAAAAATGTCCTTATTGACATAAGGACAATACTTCCTTATGTCAATACTTGACATAAGGAAGTATTGAAGCTCTTTTACACTTTGAAAATGAAACAAAACTTTAAAACTAAATTCAACAGGAATAAAGAAAACTTTAAACTCAAATTTCTGATTGTGTTTTATTAACAGTACTTTTTACTTTTGATAATTAAGTAGGCTACAGTAAATTCTAGCTACTTTTTTACTTTTACTCAAGTAATATTCTAGCAGGCAACCTTCACTTTTACTTGAGTAATTTCCCAGTAAGGTACTTTTACTCAAGTATGGCTTTTAGGTACTTTATACAACACTGGCTGTACTGGCTGTAATTAAAAAAGAAAAAATACAGAGATTCTTTTTTTTTTTAACCAGCAGACAGTAGAGCCTCCATGCCACCATGTCTTGTCCCGCTGTCCCCCCAGCGAGTCTCCGGTGTCCCTGCAGCACTGATGTGATTTATCAGGTGCAGGTGATGGATTGCAAACAAACCAATAGGATGTTAGAATGGTATATGTTTATAATTCTCATCCAACCACAATCAAATTCAGGCGTTTTCATCTGAAAGTTGTCTTTTCCCATATTTGTGTTTTTATGGGGTTTTTTCAATGAGAGCGTAAATTAAACAGCAGTAACGAGGCTATTTTCAAAATTTAAGGAATAGAAAGTACAAAGTAGGCTGAAAAATAATAACTCCAATAAAGTATAAATACCCAAAATCTCTACTTAAGTAAGGTAATGAAGTATTTTTACTTCGTTACTTGACACCTCGACAAGGATCCTACCACTATGTAAAGAGGTAGGAGCAGTCTCCTCCCTGCCAGGAGGAGACTGCTCTACGGACCAGCCGGGAAGACGATGTTCACACTTTAGCCTTTGTTTACTTTATTTGCTTGTTGTTGTTCTGTGTTCAGTTGTTCAATTAAATGTTTGATTCAAATTTTAAACAAACCTGTATTTTTTAATTAAAAAACGATGCACAAAAAATAAAATTCTTGTCAAAAAAGAAGAAACTTCTTAATATCAAACGAATCATTCATAATTTCTTAATTAGACTGAAATAAAATCTGAGTGAAACTATGTGAAGAGCCATGTTAGAGCCAAAAGAGCCGACTCTTCAAAGAAAGCTGAGTCAAAAGAGACAAGTCTTTGAAAAGGGCTGAACTTCCCCTCATTAGTATCAAGCATCATCCTGGAATCCTGCACACTCCACCTACTCAGACCTTACAACCACAGCCAATGGTGATCATGACATGTATGTTTTGCATTTTGATTAAGAACCAAATCAATTTTTAGTCTTGTCTCAGAAAAACATGAACAGACTTTTTTTTTTTTTTTTATTGTGGTATGTGGGGCAATTAATGTGGTTCAGTGATATGCCAGTAACAGAGAAGCTATAGTTTCCTCATGTGTTTGTTACCATGGTGACAAGGTTCTCCCCAGCACAAGCAGAGAAGACACATCACTGGCTTTGTATCAAATTTGTTTCCTCATACATATATGTTTCAGTATGTTGTTTTTAAAAAAAATTGATTATTGCAATCTTCTATTTTAAAGGAATAGTACACCAACAGAATGATTTGCATTCAATTTCTACTCATCCTCGTGCCGAGTAGGAACGTGGAGCACTTTTTAAATAATATTTTAAATGTAGCCGGAGATCAGACAGGTTTTCCCCCCAACTTTCATATAATGGAGTTCACCAGTGACTGAACCAAAAGGATCCATGAAAGTCCACAAAAACTTGTCAATATTCCTCCATACTGCTCGTCCAATGTAATCCAAGTGTCCTGAGTGGGTAACGTCCATAATTTACTCCAAACAATATCATTTAGAATATTTTTATAGCCTAAACAGTCGTACATCTAGCTGCTGCAAAGCACGCCCTTGCGAGTTCATGACACTACAGAAACCGCATTGTTCAGCGCCTACTCTGCCAACAAAGCAAGCGTAGAAGAAGAAATTTGCTGTTTACATTGTGCTAAGAGTGAACAAGCAGCAGACAAACCGTGACAAACACAAGAGCAGTTCGCTATTGATTTGAAACAAAGAAAGACAGACAAAGAGAACGCAGGATCTCATCTGCCTCGGCTTCTGCAGTGTGGTGAACTCGCAGGAGCGTGCTTTGCAGCAGCTACCTGTAGATGTACTACTGTTTAGGCTATAAGAATATACTAAATGATGTCGTTTTGAGTAAATTATGGACGCTTCCCACTCAGGACACTTGGATTACATTGGACGAGCAGTATAGAGGAATATTGACAAGTTTTGGTGGACTTTCAAGGACGTTTTTGGTTCAGTCACTGGTGAACTCCATTATATGAAAGTTGGGGGGGGGGAATGAAAACCTGTCCGATCTCTGGCTACATCTGAGATATTAAAAAAGTGCTCCACAGTCTTACTCAGCATGAGAGCGAGTACAAAATGAACGCACATCATTCTGTGGGTGTACTATTCCTTTAAGGCTTTTAAACCAGTTTCCGTGAGATACACAGACAGACAGGCAGGTACTGTATATAAAAACTTAATTCATCCCAAAGGGACTTTCAAATTGACTGACAGCACACTAAAAAGTCTTTCACAAGAACGTACTTAGATTGAATAAATAAATAAATTAACTTAACAGACATATGTTTAAATCAAATTAAAAATGTCATAAATAAAAAGGAAAACATGGCAAAATGTCCTGTTTCTTTACATGATGTGTGTACATGTGCGGCTGGACTCCATGAATGAACACAACTTTTGAGGTAGCACAACATGAGAAGTAAATAACTTGAACTAGACTCAACATAAAGGCATTTTACGTCCATTTTCCGTAACACACCAACCTATCGTTTCAACACCCATGTAAAGCAACTTCAGACAGGATGTGGTCATTTAAGAGTTTATGCCAGTTTGCTTGGTGAGAAATATCTGCTGTCACTCCTGCGAACTGTAACGGATAAACATTACATAATCATGTCTGACAACATTTATTTCCTCAGACTTACAGATGTGGGTTATGTAAAACTAGACTTTACTTTGCATTTGGTTTTAGACTGATGAAGACGCAGGATTTCTGATGGTGTTCTTCTGGTGAAAGGAACTAATTCAGGTGTCATCTGTGAAAGGTAAATGTTGGAACTTAACCTTTTTATTTGTGTAGGGCTTGTAGAAAAGTGTTAAGAACCACTACAAGACAAAACGTGTGTCAGAGTACTGTGGTGTTTTTTAAACAAGAGTACAAATCATTTCTGAATTTGAGAAGATGAAATCGTTTTGACCAACAGGTATTTGCAGAAATATGACATTTTGGTAATTTAGTGAATTCATTCAGAGTTCCAACTCTGTCTTTTTTAGTCATTCAGATCATGTTTTCTACTGTTCAGAGGCAGATCGATAAAGTTCAGAAATCAGAATTTAGAGCCAAATTATCTGATTTAATTACAGTACTGCTTTTGCTACATGTCATTCTAGGCCAGGCACATATTTAGATACCTCATTTCTCTGTTTGGGTGTAAAATATTATAAAATACTCACTAAACTATGTTGTGGCAAGGTATGCAAGGAGAGCTCAAGCAGGATTTGATCCCCAGACTCCCAGATGACAGCATGCTTACAAGTCAACCAAAAGGATACTTTAATGGCAAAGTAGCCAGGGTGCATCATCAGGCAAAGACATAGTAACAGGACCCCACAGTCACAGTGGTAATATAGGGAGTTTTTATTAACTTATTTATTAGTTCTTTTGACTAAAAAAGTCTGCCTGATAAGTATTCAGCTGAATCCATTATAAATCTGCTCTGATCTGGTTGATCTCAGCATGATCAAACTAAACTAGACAATATGGGCCCGATTTACGAAAGGTTTGCGCTTGTTAAAACAGGCGCTATCTTCATTACGCACGCAATAATCCGCAGAGCTGATTTACAAAGCAGGGCAAAAGGAGGTTTGCGCCTGTCAAGGGGCAAATAGCGCCGCTGTCCATTTTGCGCATCTGCTGCAGATGAATATGCAAACTGGGCGCTGCAGAAGGCGCAAAATATTGGGAGGAGACTATGCAAAACCTCAGTTTAACACGCGCAATGTGATCTATCAACTGTTCAACGGAAAGCGGGGGCAAAAGATTGCGTGTAATTTAGCGCGTCTGAAAAGCAGGTATAACTGGCAGCTTTACGCACTGATGGCTGAAAGAATGCTGCACACAGGACTGCAGACATCGGGTCAGAATCATTTTTCATGATGTGTTAGGCGACACGTCAAGTTTTCATTATTTAATTAAATAACAATCAACATCACTGTTAACACGGTTATTTAGACATGAACCAGACATGAGTGCAGCATCATGGTAGTTAAAGCTGACATTTTTATGTCTTTTTTTTTCTTTTTCTTTTTGCCAATGGCATATTTTTAAATTAAAATCATCTCCTGCTCCTCCCACGCAGCGACTGCTGCTGCTCTGAGGTTGCTGTCCTGCGTGAAGTTGGCCCCACCCCACAAAAGACTCAGTGAAAATAACCAGTAACGTGCACAAACTAATGATACTATTTTTTACTGAGTTTTGATGGGGTGGGGGAATTACGCAGGTCCCGCGCCTGGATTGTGCCAAAGAGCGCGCAGTCTGTGCGTAATATCAGATCATCTTCAACAGCGTGTCCTTATCTACGTCCTTAAACTGGCCTTTCTTACGACCCACAGAGAAACCTGCTGCATTATTTTTATTTATAGTTATTATATGAAGAGTTCATTTGCAAAAACAGACAAACATCACTGTGGAAAAACGAAGTTAACTGCTTTTGTTGCTGTTGGGTACAAACGCCATTCTCCATTTTACATCATTAAAACCCTCCACTTCACGTGAGCTTGATTTTCTGAAAATATTCGAAAAGTAAATGAAGAGTTTATTTGCAAAAGCAGTTAACTCCGTTTTTTCTAAATGGCGTTTGTCTTTTTTTGCAAATGAACTCTTCATATTTATCTTATATTCTGTTTTTTATTTGCCTCATTATATCTCTGAAACTAACATCTCTCTATCAGGATGAATTTCATTTTGCGTTTACCACATGCTCTTCTGAACTTTCCGTGGCGCAGGGAGAGCGCACGCTAAATCCTGCTGTTTGCGCCTGTTACAGATTGCGCGTGTAATCTTTGTAGATCACCCGCAAACGCTAAAATGACAGCGCACGCTATTTTTTTTGCGAGGCAAAGACATTAGACTCGCAATTTGGAGTCTTTGTAAATCAGGCCCTATGTGTTCAGATATATCAACTTTGTTAACTGAACAATGATGCCATGGACAGAAAGTTTGGAATGGCAGAATCTCTCAAATGTTTTAGATCTCAGTCCTGGGTCTGCATGTCGTTTACTGGCTGACACACAGCAGCTACATCCTTTCACTTCTCTATGACAGGGGGGTCAAACTCTGGTCCTGGAGGGCTGCTGTCCTGCAAGATTTGTTTTCTTTCTCCAACACACCTGATTCAAGTCAAATCAATCTAACAGCTTCTTTTCAACTTCTTCACAAAGACCCATTAATTTCAGTCAGGTGTGTTGGTGCAACAATGAAAACCTGCCGGATAGCAGCTTTTGAGGACCAGAGGTTGACGCTGGTCCATGAAGGAGCCAAAGTTTATGCTGAAATTGATTGGATTCATCATCAATGGCTTTTTGAAAAGAAAGTCAGTGAGGAAGTCAGAGACGCTTTTAAATCTTCCAGCAGATGTATTATTTTGACCAAAGCATGGCACAGAAGTTTTCATAAAGACGACAAAAACGACAAAAATGCGCCTCCTCTAAAACTGGTGAAAAGCTTTTTAACACATTTAAAATTTTTTCCGAGAAAAAGAAAAGAAAAAGAAAAGCTGACACACTAATTTGGTAAACGATGATGTTTGCAGCATCACAGCAAACATAATGAACCAACTAATGTTTAAAAATAATTTTGCTTTTGAGGAGGATATTTAAAAGAATCCACTCATCTACTAAAAACATGTTTCAGGCTGAAGAATGGAAGATGTCTTCGGGAACTGGACCTCTCCAGAGAGCCTCATGAACTCCAATGAAACCAGTCATGGCTGCTACACAGGCGAAGCTGGATTCACCTTCTTCGTGGCGACAATAACCATCGCCTGCATCGGCCTTCCTTTGACCATCGTGGCCATCCTTGCTGTTTATTCGCTGGTATGCACATAATTACTGAGATTGTGTATTTCTGACTTTTCTGAAACTCCAGATAGTAAATATTCAATTCAAGAAGACTTTCTTACTTTACTTAACTTGGATTTTGATGTAACGTGCGACCCTCTGAGAAGCCACTGATTTTTCATAGTGACATTTTAGTTGTTTAAAAGATGGGATATTTATGAAGACATTCATAGATCCCAGAGGTTGAATTGCAGGAACTGCAGTCATCCCCTGATTTTCTCTTTGCATATCTACGGTACTGTACCATCTTCCTTTGCTTATCATGGAGTCGGGTTGCGGGGGCAGCTGCCTTAGCAGGGAAGCCCAGACTTCCCTCTCCACCGCCGCCAGCTAATCCGGGGAGGATCCCAAAGCGTTCCCAGGCCACCAGGGAGACATAGCCCCTCTAGCGTGTCCTGGGTCTCCCCCAGACCCAGGACCCAGGTGTTTTGTCCCCCGAGGTCTCATCTCGGTGGGACAAGCCTGGAACACCTCACTGGGGAGATGGCCAGGAGGTAGCCTGACCAGATGCCCGAGCCACCTCATCTTGCTCCTCTGGATGTGGAGGAGCAGCAGCTCTACTTTGAGCCCCTCCCAGATGATTGAGCTCCTCACTCTGTCTCCAAGGGAGAGCCTGGTCACCCTGCGGATGAAACTCATTTCGGCTGCTTGTACCCGCTATCTCGCTCTTTCAGTCATGACCCACGGCTCATGACGTTAGGTGAGTGCAGGAACGTAGATTGACCAGTAAATCGAAAGCTTCACCTTCTGGCTCAGCTCCTTCTTCACCATGACAGACCGATCACTGCAGATGCCGCACCGATCCATCCGTCTATCTCCTGCTCCATTTTCTCCTCACTCGTGAACAAGATTCAGAGATACTTGAACTCCTCCACCTGGGACAGGACCACGTCCCTGACCCGGAGAGGATACTCCACCCTTTTCTGGGTGAGGACCATGATCTTGGTTTATGAAGTGCTGCTTTTCATCCCAGCTGCTTCACACTCAGCTGAAAATTGCTCCAGCGAGAGTTGGAGATCATGGCCCGATTTAGCCAACAGAACCCCATCATCTGCAAAATGCAGTGACCCAATCTTGAGGCCACCAAACCGGATCCCTTCCCCACCACAGCTGCGCCTAAAAATCCTGTCCATAAAGGTTCTGAAAAGTATCAGTGACAAAAAGCAGCCTTGGTGGAGTCCAACCCTCACCGGGAATGGATTCGACCAACAGTCAGAAAAGTGGACCAAGCTCTGGCACCAGTCATACCGGGACCAGACAGCTCAAACAAAGGGGTCCGGTACTCCATTCTCCCGGGGGACACGATCGAACGCCTTCTCCAAGTCCAGAAAGCACATGTATACTGTTTGGGCTAACTCCCTTGCCCCCTCCAGGACCTTGAAGAGGGGGTAGAGTTGGTCCGCTGTTCCATGGCCAGGACAAAAACCACAGTGCTCTTCCTCGATCCGAGGTTCGACTGTCCGACAGACCCCCCACTCCAGGACCTTACCAGGGTGGCTGAAGAGTGTGAAGTTAGAGCTCACCCTCCAGATCCCCTTTTTGAAGAGAAGGACCACCACCCCAGTCTGCCAATCCAGAGGCACTGTCCCCAGTGTCAATGGGATGCTGCAGAGGCGTGGCAGCCAACACAGCCCCACAGCATCCAGAGCCTTATAGGAGTAGTACACTCACAGAATGATGTTACTTTATTTTCCACTTACCCTCATGTAAGCAAGACTCTGGACCACTTTTTTAATATCTCAAATGCAGCCTACGATCAGGAAGGCTTCTCGTTTCCCCCCGAACTTTCATATAATGGAGTTCGCCAGGGATAGAGCCACGAAGGTCCATAAAAGTCCACAAAAATTTGTCAATATTCCTCCATACTGCTCGTCCAATGTAATCCAAGTGTCCTGAGTGGGTAGCGTCCAGAATTTACTCAAAAACAACATCATTTACTATATTTTTAAAGCCTAAACAATAATACATCTTACTTCTGCGAAGCACACAAAAGCCCATTCACGAAACTATGGAAGCCTCGGCGTTCAGAGCCTACTCTGCCGATAATGCAAGTGGAGAAGAAGAAATTCGCTGTTTACATTGTGCTAAGAGCGCTAGAGCTGCAGACAAACCGGGACAAACACAAGAGGGTCCAAGAGGTGTTGGATATTGATTTAAAACAAAGAAAGAAAGGGAACATGCGATCTCGTCTGCCGCGGCTTCCGTAGATTCGTGAACGTGCATTGCCCTGCTTGCATATACTCCTGTTTAGGCTCTAAAAATATACTAAATGACATCGTTTCGAGTAAATTATGGATGCTCCTCACTCAGGACACTTGGATTACATTGGACAAGCAGTATGGAGGAATATTGACAAGTTTTTGTGAACTTTTATGAGCCTTTTTGGCTCGGACCCCGGCAAACTCCATTATATGGAAGTTGGGGAAGAAAGAGAAGCCTTCCTTATCACCGGCTGCATTTGAGATATTAAGAAAGTGGTCCAGAGTCTTGCTCACCATGAGGGTAAGTAGAAAATAAAGTTACATCATTCTGTGTGTGTACTATTCCTTTGAGCGGATCTCATTCACCCCTGGGCCCAATTATGCGCTATGATAAATCCATCTCAACCTATAGTTTGGTTTTGAAACATCCATCCCTTCTTTTGCTGCTTATCCAGGGTCAGGTTGCAGAGGCAGCTGCCAGCAGGGAAGCCCAGACTTTCCTCTCCCTGGCCACATTTACCACCTTGCCTGGAAGGATCCAGGAGGATCAGTGCAGCATCTCCAGTGAGGCGAACTGTATCAGTCTGTTGTGCTGGGGAAGGAGATTTATGGTCGATCTATGTTCCTACCTTCACTTATGGTCACGAGCTGTGAGCAGAGACAAAACAAAATTGGACAAGCAGCTGAAATGAGTTTCCCCTGCAGGGTGGCTGAGCTCTCCCTAATAGAACGAAAAGTTCAGTCATTGGGGAGGGGATTAGATTAGAGTCAGCTCCTCCACATCAAGAGGAGACAGATGAGGTGGTTCAAGGATCTGGTTAGGATGCCTCCTGGATGCTTTCATGGTGAGGTGCTGCAGGCAAGTCCCACCAGGAAGAGGCCCCCAGAAAGACCCAAGACTTGTTGGACTACATCTCTCAGCTGGCCTGGAAACACCTCGGCATCTCCCCAGATAAGCTGACAAAAAAAGATTCAGAAATAGAAGATGAAAACATGTAGAGAAAAGATGAAGTTCAAAGCAGGTTTTAAACTGATTTTCTCACTTTGTGCTCGTTGCTTCTTGCAGGTACAACACGATCATGTTGCTCCGATATACGTCATCAATCTTCTCATCACTGACTTCCTTCAGCTCTGCTGCTTGATTGTTTTGGTTGCAGTCAGTAAGTGGAACGTTTGTGCTGTTTTCATTTACCTTCTTCAAATCAGTACAATGGTCAGCATCTGCTTCATGGTGGTTGTCTCCCTAGAAAGGTAACTGTGGTCCTGGATGTGGTCAGATTCCTGGGTATCTGGTGGATGTGCTGCTCTTTGGTAATGGTGTGTTTGTCTTCCAGGTATTTGAGCATCGCCTGGCCACTGTGGTACAGATTCAGACGAAGCATCAAGACATCAGTGATAGTCTGCGTTGTGATCTGGCTCCTTCCTCTTTTATACCTCCCCATCTTTTTCTTCGCTGGTCATGTTGTTGAAATAGTTGTAGCTTCCTTCCTGCTGCTTCCATACCCGCTGCTCTTCTTCTTCCTGGTCGGGACAGTTAAAGCCCTGTCTGCAGCCATCAGCATCCCTGCAGATGAGAAACGACGAGTTGTGGCCATTCTGGTCCTGGTGTTGCTGATTTACACCCTGCTGTTTCTGCCACGTGTAATTTATTCCCTTGGGAAAAAATACAGAGATCGGCCGACTTTTGAAATTATGACCATAATTCCAGTTTTCTTCTGCCCTCTGGCAGATTTGTTTCTGTACGTTTTCATGAAGAAAGGCATCTGTGATAATCTTTTAGCTGTTCTGTGTTGTTGCAAAATGGATCAGGATGATGTTAGTCAATCAAACGAGAACGGTGACACATTGGGAACAGACAATCCTGCAGAGGAGGAAGCAGAGAAACAGAGCTAAACTTTTTCAGTGATATTGGCAAGGAAGAAAAATTCTCTTAATCACTTTTTCAATTCCTTTATTACATGAATGCAGCTGAATGGTGGAGAAACAAACATATAAACAGATATATTCAGCTTATTCATAACATCACAGAAGTTACTCAAAGCAATCCTGATTTCAACAAAGAATTAAAAAAACATTGTTAATAACCAAATGGAACAGTCTGGATTATGAACTGCTTGTTATTTCCTGTATGTTATTAAGAAATGTTGCAAATAAATAAACATCTTAGTGAAAAAGTGCCTTTGTCTCCACTAATGTCAAAAGTAAACGAACATTTGCTTTTAACCAGTGTGTAAACCATATCATGGGCTTCAGGGGAGCCACTTTGTTTTGTTCTTTCATCCGTTCAGTTACAAAACACAAACACGTTTTTCCCTGTTTACGGAAGTTGGGGATGCTGCGCATATGTGCTGCCTTTTCTACTATTCGCGGTGCTTCACCTATGATTGCCCTGTACATCCGCGGCATATAGTTCCCCCATTGAATGCCGCCTAGTCAGTCCTTTGATGTGAAATATTCTGTCATTTGTACTCGATCCGAATGTGCGGATCATGAAATGTAATTGGAAAAAAATTTGAGGGAATTAGTTCACTTTCGCCAAGTGATGCTATTTGGAACCACCAGATTACAGTAACTGTGCTAAGCTAAGCTAAATTCAGTGCTGCCAGATTCAGAGAATGACTGGGTTGGGTAGAAAACGCTTCTGCCCACTTGTTCATCTCATGGGACTGTGGGGGGGGGGGCTAAATTTGGTGAACCAATGCCCCTTCCATTTTTTTCAGAGTTGTCCAATCGCTGGGCTGAAGTTTGCAGTGTCCAATTAAATTGGTAGATTTTAACTTTAAATTTTCTGAACATTCTCTGAACATATATGAAGTGATTCAGTGCTGCAAAATATGCAGGAGTAGTTACCTGTCACAGCTTTGCAGAATAATAATAATAATAAATAATAATAATAATAATAATGAGTGAGGGGAGTACCCACTCCCCCAAATGATTTTGGGGAGTGGTAGTGTCATGTGCTTTGGCGCGGAGGACCCGGGTTCAAGTCCCTGGCAAGACACTCAGGTGAACCACTGTGGACCCCTGAGCAAGGTCCTTAACCCCCACAAACTGGTCCCCGGGCGCTTTAAAGGAATAGTTCACCCACAGAATGATTTAACTTTATTTTCTACTTACCTTGATGGTGAGCAAGACTCTGGAGCACTTTTTTAATATGTCAAATGCAGCCGGAGATCAGGACGACTTCTCGTTTCCCCCCAATGGAGTTTGCCAGGGTCGGAGCCAAAAAGGTCCATAAAAGTCCACAAAAAATTGTCAATATTCCTCCATACTGCTCGTCCCATGTAGTCCAAGTGCCCTGAGTGGGTAGCGTCCAGAATTTACTTGAAACTACGCCATTTAGTATATTTTTAGAGTCTAAACGATACTACATCGCATGCCTAGCAAGCACGCTGATGCACGTTCACGAAACTACGGAGGCCACGGCAGACGAGATCGCGCGTTCTCTTTTTCTTTCTTTCTTTTAGATCAATATCCTCCCCCTCCTGTGTTTGTCCTGGTTTGTCTAGAGTTCTCGCTTTTACCATAATGTAAACAGTGAATTTCTTCTTCTATGCTTGCATTATCGGCAGAGTAGGCTCTGAACGCCGAGGCTTCCGTTGTTTCGTGACCGCGCATGTGCGCGCTTCGCGGAAGTTAACAATACTTCTTTTTAGGCTCTAAAATATACTAAATGACATCGTTTCGAGTAAATTCTGGATGCTACCCACTTAGGGCACTTGGATTGCATGGGACGAGCAGTATGGAGGAATATTGACAATTTTTTGTGGTCCAGAGTCTTGCTCACCATCAGGGTGAGTGGAAAATAAAGTTAAATCATTCTGAGGGTGAACTATTCCTTTGAGTAGCAGCCCACTGCTATCTGGTACGACTGTACATAGATGGGTAAAATGTAGAGCCCAAATTTCCCCTCTGGGATCTTAACAGTATAAAGAGAAACAGGATCACAATCCTGTATTGGATGAGGATGTTATAATGAGCCAGAAGATGGCACTGTTTATGTGTGATTTTTGTACCTTTCCTGTTTTCTTCAAATCTCATCCTCAGCAACAGGTTCATTCCTGAAACGATTTAAGTTTTCATCTCTGTACCTGCTGCTGAACAAAAAGAAGCACAGTCCTGTATGGACACACACCACCCAAAGGCAAAAGACATAGCTGAAGGAAAAAAATGTAAACTGTACTTTCATCACTGGGCTGAACTTATTCATCACATCACTTCATTCTTGTAATAATGACACTCCAAATATGAAAGCAAATTCTCAGTAATAATCTCCCTGATAACGCAGAGCCCAAATTTTCTGATTCTTTAAATTAAACTTGTTGGATTTCTGTTGTTAAGAATAAACCCTGGATTCTTCCTGAACATTTATGGACTTTCTGTAAGAACTGAAGCGAGGCTGTAATACCAAGTCAAGTTTATTTGTGCATCACATTTCATGTACAAGACAATTCAAAGTGCTTTACATAAAACACTATAGATAGATTATTCATTATCTATCTATAGATAAATAGATGCAGTTGTGCTTGAAAATTTACAGTATGTCAAGGAAAAGGCTAAATTGACAATAGTAATTCAATAACAAGAAACTAAAAAAAATAAAATGAATAAAATATTAGTCAATTATACTTTAGTGAAATAACATAATGATTTAGAATTTTTGTTTAAAAACTAAAACAAGCAAACAAAACCATCCCAGACATGTTATAGCACATTTCTCATGAACAGTGCAGAAGTCTGTGTGAACATTACAGAAAACACCTGATTCCAGTGATTGTCTTAAAATGTTGCTCAACATAAAATTTGAGCTCAGGAGCTTCATCATGCTTGTTTATTTGTTTTATTTTTTGTTTGTTTGTTTTTAATATTCCTGTTGAATCACAATATAAAATCAATGTAGTATATATATATATATATATATATATATATATATATATATATATGTATATATACCCTCAATTAAAGGAGGAAAAAAAATAAGTAAAATAAGATTAAATTGACAAAAGTCATAATAAATAAACATTTTATGAAAATCATAACATTGATTTTGAATTGTGGTTGGAAAGAATTATTAAAAACAAACACAAAAAATAAAACAAGTTAACAAGCATGCTGGGGCACTGAAGTTAAAATTTTGTTAAGCAAAACTTTGAGGCAATCAGATGTTTTCTCTAATGTTCAAAAGGACATCTTCACCTGTTGGCAGGTATTTTGGTATATTTTGGTTCAGGTATAATAGTTAACCCAACAATCAGTGAACATGAGAAAATAAATATGAAATTAAATGAAAAATACTTTATTCATCCCAGAAGGGAAATTCAGCAGTGTAGAAGCTCACTCTTTTTTTTTTCTTTTTTTAAAAAAATAAATTATTATTATATTTTTAAAGATATATTATTCTTAATTATTTGTTGACAATTTGTTTACATTTCCAAAGAGTTGAGAGTAAAATCATCTGTAATGAAGGTCTACTGTTTTCTGTTTGGTTCCATGAAGTGATAGAGAAACATATATAACATCAGTAAATATATTTCACAAATATAAGTTCAGATTTTCACATGGGAAAATGTTAATGAAAAAAAAAATCTGTGATTCTTCAAAAAGGAGCAAACAAAAACATGTCAAGTAAACGACAGAACAGCAGAGCAGAGACATTACACAACTCTCAGCAAGACAGAGAGAAGTGCGTTTATTTCATTTCACAGAACTCAGCAGTGGATCCTGCATCACAGATCCAAACTCCAGCACGGAGCGGCTGAGTGAACGTGGTCTGGACTCTGCAGAGGAGAGTCATGGTTCCAGAGACGCTGTAGAAGGACAGAACGCCTCCTCTGTGATCCAGGTACACTCCAACTCTGGAGGATGGAGGTCCTGAAATGGTGGTACTTTTATTTTGGTTCCAAAATTTGTAACTGTCCTGGTCGCAACGTACTGACCAGGATTTATCATTACATCCAAATCCACAGGAATACTGTTCTCTGCTAATATCCTCATATGCAACTGCAACAGAAACATCTCCGCTGATTTCCACCTCCCAGTAACAACGTCCAGTCAGATACTCATTACTCAGAACCTGACAGCGTCCAACAAATCTGTCTGGATGATCACAATAAGACTGATGCTGATTCATTCTTGTCACCTTTCTGTTCTCCTCTGACAGTAACAGACGTGTGTGTACTGTGTCTGGATCCAGAGTGATTTCACGTGAATATCTTAAGAATCCAGCTCTGCTCTTTGGTTCTGGTTGTGGTAATAAAACATTCACATCAGTAACTGCTTCTGAGATGTTTGTCCAGCTGTCTCTTAGGATGTCCTGCAGTTTATCTCTGAGCTGGGACACAGTTTCTGGAACATCCTGGAAGTATCTCAGAGGACGGATGTTGATGCTGGATGAGTGTGTGGACTCACCGAGCGCTGCCTGTGAGGGGGAGCGGAGCAGAAACTGGTTGTGATCCTCGGTGATGAAGAGCTGCTCCAGCTCAGCATCTTTCCTCTTCAGCTCAGTCATCTCCTGCTCCAACTTCTCCTGAAGCTCTTCGACTCGACTCACCTCAGTTTGCTGCTGGGATCTGATCTGCTGCTTCACATCACAGCTTCTTTTCTGGATGAGATGGATCAGCTGAGAGAAGATCTCCTCACTGTCCTCCACTGCTTCATCAGCAGAGAGATTGATGGCCTCCACCTCCTGATGAAGCAGCTTCACATCTTTCTCTCGGTCCTGGATTCCTCGCTGGATTTGCTGTCGGCTCACCTCCAGCTTCTTCTGCTTCTCAGCTCTTTCTGCTGCAGCTGAGACTGTGTTGTGGCCTTTATGTTGATCCACAGAGCAGAGATAACAGATAATCTGCTGATCAGTGCGACAGAACATCTTCATCACCTCATCGTGATGAGGGCAGATGTTCTCCAGGAGGTTCTTGGAGGGCTCCACCAGCTTGTGTTTCTTGAATGCAGCTGATTCATAGTGAGGCTGGAGGTGTTTCTCACAGTAAGAAGCCAGACAGAATTAACAGGACTTGGTGGCTTTCAGCTTCCTCCTGGTGCAGACGTCGCAGGCCACATCTTCAGCTCCAGCGTAGCAGAGATCAGCTGGAGCAGCTTGGAGTCCAGTCCTCCTCAGCTGCTCCACTAAAGCTGCTAACATGGTATTTTTCTCCAGGACAGGTCTCGGTGTGAACGTTTTCCGACACTGAGGGCAGCTGTAGACTCTCCTCTGATCCTCTCCATCCCAGTGGGTTTTCATGCAGCTCATGCAGTAGCTGTGTCCACAGGGAATAGTCACCGGATCCTTCAGTAGATCCAGACAGATGGAACAAGAAATCATTTCTTCATCCAGCTGATCGCCTTTTGTTGCCATTTCACGTCTCGGTGACTGGATTTCGCCTTCACCAGCAGATCTGAGGAGTAAGAAATTATGGAAACAGAAAAAGAACGAGGTTTATCAAATAGTATCACTAGGTTCTGTCGGTCGACTGAAATCTCAGTCTTCCTCAGAAGTATCATCCAACGTGTGTTGTGATGTGTCTTTATCAGCTGATGGTATCCTGGAGCTGCCTGGTGGATATCTGTTACAGTGCCAGGGCTGGTCACGCCTGCAGGATACCATCAGCTGATAAAGACACATTACAACCAAGCGGTAACTTCCGGTGGTCAACTGTGAAGCCACTCAGAAGTCCAACATATTTGTAGTTCTCTCTTCATCCACTAGGGGCTGCCTCCAAAACAGAGCACAATAAATTAACATGTTTACAGCCTGGTTCAAAACATATTTTTAGGTTTAAAGATCACTGAGAATATTTTAAAGGAACTAAAAAAGAAGGATTGGAGTGGTCTTCAAAGAGTAAGACGAGGTGCCCAAGCATCAGATGCTCGGCATCTAAATAGAATGTCTCCGGAACACTTCACTAGGGAGGTGTGTCCCATTTGAAGGAGACCTTGGGAAAGAACCAGAATATGCTGAGGGACTAAATATTTGCCCTTGCCTGGGAACATCTCAGAGGCCCCCAGTCGAGCTGGCAGATGTGGCAAGGAGAAGGAAATGGGAGCTGCTCCCGCAATCTGACTCTGGATAATAGGAGGAGGATGGATGGACGGATGGATGGATGGATGGATAGATGGATGGATGAATCTATGGATGGATGGATGGGGAATATTGCCACTGAAACTGCACAATCACAGCCACAAGGATTTTGTTAAAAGTAATGAAAATGTATTTGCTTTGGACTGAACTTAAATGGCAACATATGGTAAAAACTACCCATTTACACGATAACACTGCTTGAAAAACGCAAAAGTAGGGTTTTGTTTTCCCTTACACGAGCGTTTTGAGGAGAAATTCTATGGCATTTTTTTTTTTGTCAATTGTTATGCGAGCAATACAACAGCTCCATGCACTTAATCTCTCACACATTCCAGATTTATCTGTACGTGCAAATTATTTAGTGTAGTGTGTGCAGGTTTTACTCACACTTGCCTGCAGCACATTCCTGCTCGCGTGAGTTTCTGCAGGTGGCTCTTCTCTCAAAGTTATTTTCTGCTTACACGGAGAAACTGAGTTTTGACATATGGGGTGGGACATAGAATGTCTGGATAAACCTTTACGGAGACACTTTATTTCTGAGTAAACTGTAGCACCAAAACACTACGTTTCCCCCAGAAGAGTAGGCTACATATGTCTGAAACAGCTAGCTAGCTGCCATGCTGCTAAGCTAATGTGATGTTCTGGTAGATGTTGGCTAGAAATGTTCTGCTCAGAAGTCAGAGACTCTGAGACTTAATGTTAATACTTTTCCTCTATGAAATTGAAAAGCTTATTTACAGATCCATAATATCTATAATAAACTGTGTGTCCGACATGTTGCACCTGCAGTGATTCGTGTTATTGTTCTTATAAAGGATGTGTGACAAACATAAAACCTGCGCACGCGACACTAAATAATTTGCATGTGCAGATAAATCCAAGAGTACCTAACTGCAGTCACAATGACCGACAAGGGAGCCGCCATATATCCAATCCATACAGGAAGTCTCATGCGAAAGTTAGTTAAATACCGCCAAGAGTAGCTATCTGCGGCTTGCAAACAGATGCGTATAGTGTAGTCGAGTGGTTAGGGTTAGGAGAAGGGTCAAGGTTAGGGTTAGATTTTAGTAAGTTACATGAAAAAGAAACTTGTGATTGAGAGTTCCGCCGTGGATTGGACATATGGCGACGTATCGTGACTGCAGTTGGGTCCCTCTCGATAAATCTGGAATGTGAGAGAGATATACACAAGTGGAGATGTATCGCTCGTACGACAGCTGACACAAAGAAAATGCCATAAAATTCTGCGTGCAGACGGGCACGCAAATGTGCGTGGAATGTCATGTTCTTTTATGCAGTATGCACACCAGGCCGCTAGATGGCGCCACCATCAAGACCAAACGGCATGAATATTTCTACTCCTCCTCCATTGCTGAGTGATATGTCGGAGCAAACATGTTCCAACATGTTCCGACATCAACAAACACGTTCCGACGTCTTTGTTGATGTTTTCCTGGACTGGCGCCTGTTTGTGACGTTATCATTAACAACAAACACTTTTTTTTTATTACAAAACAGACTTTTGCATTTAACAATTTACACAGTGATGCTTCAGTAGCGTTTTCAAGATTTCCACTTTGGAAGGTGGGTTTATTTTCTTGCGTTTTTTGCAAAGACATTGATCAGGGGTCCATGGTGGTATCACCTGAGTGCCAGGTTGGGGACTTGTGTCTGGGTCTGCTGTGCCAAGGCCTGCGACATTGCCACTGGGCCTATTCATAAAAGTTCATAAAAAAAAAGTGGTCCTTGTTCAGCATGAAGTAAACCTGGAAGAGAATCCGTGTATGGTTCGTTCTTTGGTTTTTCCGTTTCAAAATAAAATCGCAAAAACAAAATAACTATGTAGTTTTTTGCTTTTTCTGTTTTTAAACCCTAAATGAAAAAACATAAAAACAAAATAATTGAAAATCCACAGTGTTTGATTTTTTACTTCAGTCTCTGTACTCTGTAATCTCTGTACTTCATGGCTACTGCTACACGAAGAAAGTGGACAATGGTCAAACATCCAAGGGGCAAACTCCGCCTCAGAACAGTGAAGCTCTCTTCCGCATTGTATATAGTGTAATCCTCCCTTCATCCGCTAGGGGCTGGCTCCAAGAGCGAGCAAATCCCCATAGACTCCCATGTTAAAAACGCCGACTTCACAGCAGAAATAAACAGGTTTACAGCCTGGTTCAAAAAATCATTTTAGGTTTATTAGGTCACGTTTACCTTCATGTCAACTGTGAGGGGGGTGAATTTTTTTATAACTCATTCGTTTAGATGTTATTTATTCTTCAAATTACACATAATTAAGGGCGTATCCTTATGATTGACATGCGGCAGACCGGAAGCTCTGCCTGCCGACCGAAGGCTCCTAGTTAGCTCCTTCTTTGCTCTTAATAAGGTCTCAGTTTGTTACAGAGTCGCACAACGGCGGTGTTTAGTCAGCGAATTGCAAGTCTAAGCATGTCTTACCTTAACCATGCCGCTTAGGGGGCTTATCTTTGTTAGCTCCTCTTAGTTTCGTGTTAGCTCAGTTAGCGTTTAGCCCACAGTACGTCAGCTGTCAATCATTTGTCCCGCGGCCGCGCTGTGCCCATTTTAGGATTTTCCTGGAGTGACGACGTACGTGACACGGCAAGATGGCGACGGTAAGACACGCCCAACTGGCTTCACATTTCTCTATTCAGAAGAGACCGGAAGCTACGTCCAGTAATTATATACAGTCTATGCAAACATCATACACTCTCGTGGAAAGGGGCACCAGGAGGAAAGCTCGACGCTCCACGGCACGTCACACTCAGTGATATTCCTCGTTTATAATGAATTCAGTTTTTAATGTTTCGTGATCACTGATGTGAGAGGGCTATATGCTGCACAATAGCAGCACATGAGCATGAAGTGCAATTATTAACACTGATTGGCTGCGTAAAGATTTATGAAATGTGTATCACATACTGGGCAGTGTTACTCACTGTTTTAATGCAGTTACCTGCTTGTTTCACCTGTCACCCAATTGGCTGCTTTGCAAAATTGTACGACATAAATTATGTCTTTATTTTAAAAGTCGAGTTGGATTTTATTTCGTGCTCGGAGAGCAAGGGAAAGGTGTGCGACCGCATGGCGCTGCTCAAAGACCACGTTCACACCGCAGGTCGTAATGCTCTGATTTTTTCTCAGATCCATTTTTTTTGTGTGTGTGCGGATGTTCACATTACATTTCTAAATGTGGCCTGTCTACCAACTGCAATATGAACAGCTGACGCGTCTGATGTGACACGCATGCTCAGTTTAACACAAATGACATCACGCATGTAACGGTGTTCATGGAAACCAATGCAAACAAACATGGAGGTCATCGGCATTGTGGCTCACGTTGAAAGCAATTTGTGGCGGCAGTCAGCAAAAGAATGAGCAGGGGGGCTATGCTGCACATTAATCACCGTTATTCTCTCTACCTGCTGCAGGCAGCGTCCCTTTACCGGATGCATTTCACACGCTTTTCTCTTCTGGCCTCGTCCACAGTGGTGCGCCGCCTCCGCGCGTGCACACCCTCTCTCTTACGTTCACACACTGAGCTGATGGACCACATAAAGGCTTCCCACAACACTTTCATCAGTTTCCAGGTTGATGTTCAATCAGAGCCAGAATAATATGATTTAACTCTTCAGTCCTTACTTTACATCCATGGTCCGTCTCCTCTGGTGCAGAAATAAGGACCCCCCCTCGGTCTCAGAGGTCGGATGGATGCGACATGCCCGTACAGACCGCAATTGCCTCGACACAGATCAGATATGTAACCGATTCAATACCACATTTAGCCTGAATCCTATGGAGAGTATTTTGTTTCTTTATGGTTTAATCAAATAAAATAGATCTGAAACCAAAAAAGAGATTTGAGAGCAATAAAAAGTAAGTGGCAATCAAAAAAAAAATTCTTTGAGATCAAAACAAAACAGGTTGCAATTGAAAAATACAAATATGAAACAGAATGTTTCTTCAACTTTAATCAAAAATAATGTTTGAAATGAAAAACAACTATTTTGTTTATGAATCAGTCTTTTTTTATTTCAAGTTTTAAAAAAAAATTTGGTTGCAAATCAGTCTTCTTTGCTTTCAAGTTAAAAACTTTTGGTTGCAAATCCTAAAGTTTTGGTTGCAAATCCTAAAGTTTTGCTTGCGAAGTCAAATGCACTTGATGGGCGGGGCCTACGCTGGTGGATGAGAGACGTGTTTCTATTGGTTGGTGCGACCTGGCTCCAGCCTTCCACATCACTGTCTTTTCTCATGTGCTGTGCTGCTTGGAGCTAAGTTGTTATCCTGTAGCTCTGCAACGTTTCCCATAAATAATGAAGTGCGCCAAATATCGTTGGCTACAGCCTGCTGTACATTCACATCATCACCACAATGAATTATAACGCTCGGCTGCTGCAAACACTGATTATCAGCGACATGGACGTCTCTGCTGGTCACGGTCTGAGCTCAGTAGCCACTGAGTGAGTGATTTATAGGGAAACATACGTAGGCTGTGATTACACATATGGTCATAATATCTGTATCGTAATATCACGGAGTGATCGGACTGTAGCCTATGTGAGAGCCTGGGAGTGGTAGTGGGCTGTATGAGATTGCGACCCGATCCCTAGACGGGGGTGTGATTGAGAAGCGGTGTGGCAGGTACTCGGACGCTGAGAGCATCAAGCGGGCAGGAGGGGCAGATCCTGGTCGGTGCGGAGCGGAGTCCGTCGTGGTGCCACCAGAGGACATCCAGCAGGACGATGTCCAGCAGGACGATGTCCAGCAGGACGAGTAAACAGCGATGGAGAGGAGGTCGCTGACCAGATGCACCGTTGTGGACGAGAGTGCAGGACAATCCTCCTCTCTGTTTATAAAATATATGGTCGTGGTTGTGCTGCTTTGCTTGGTTTTAATGTGCTTTTTATTTGCTGAGGCGTGTGATTGTAAAATTTAAGGCGGTTCTGTCTGACCAGCCCGCTCAGCTTTCACCGGCCTGTTGAGAGACGGTCGTGCCACACCGGCGGTAAGAGACAGACCCCCTGTCGGAGCGGTGCGTTTGAGAACCATCTCTCTTCAGTCAGGAAGTTTCTTTTAGGTTGACCTGGGAACATTAACCGCTGAATATGGTGCCAGTTATAGCGCATCCTGTTCTCACTACAGCTGTTCCAGTGTCAACAAACACACGTGGCAAATAATTTTCCACACTGACGCATTTCTAACCAGCCAGCATTCCTGGTTTATTCAGGAGCAGCTGTCTGGTGTGCTTTTGACCTCTACAAAGTAGGCGATAGAAAAGCAACGCGAATTTCAGCACCATCAGCCCAAAAGACACGCCCTGCAGTAATAAACATCTTGATTTTTTTTTTATTTTTTTTTTTTTACATTTTTTCCATCGTATATTGGTACATGTTACAGCGCTCCTCCTGGGACCCAGGTGGGACATTGGAGCTCTCCATGTGACGCTACAAACATAACATAAATGAAATATATTAGACCTGTTATAACAGCATCTATTAATTATAATAGTTGCATTTCTATCGCCTACATTTCAGATGTCAAAAGCATGGTTCAGTAGTCGGAACGTCTGACGCAGCTGCTCCTGAATAAACCAGGAATGCTGGCTGGTTAGAAATGCGTCAGTGTGTAAAATTATTTGCCACGTGTGTTTGTTGACACTGGAACAGCTGTAGTGAGAACAGGATCCGCTATAACTGGCACCATATTCAGCGGGTAATGATCACCGGGTCGACCTAAAAGAAACTTCCTGACTGAAGAGAGATGGTTCTCAAACGCACCGCTCCGACAGGGCGTCTCTCTCTTACCGCCGGTGTCGCGCGACCATGTCTCAACAGGCCGGTGAAAGCTGAGCGGGCTGGTCAGGCAGAACCGCCTTAAATTTTACGATCACACGCCTCAGCAAATAAAAAGCAGCACAACCACGACCATATATTTTATAAACAGAGAGGAGGATTGTCCTGCACTCTCATCCACAACGGTGCGTCTGGTCAGCGACCTCCATCGCTGTTTACTCGTCCTGCTGGACATCGTCCTGCTGGACATCGTCCTGCTGGATGTCCTCTGGTGGCACCACGACGGACTCCGCTCCGCACCGACCAGGATCTGCCCCTCCTGCCCGCTTGATGCTCTCAGCGTCCGAGTACCTGCCACACCGCTTCTCAATAACACCCCCGTCTAGGGATCGGGTCGCAATCTCATACAGCCCACTACCACTCCCAGGCTCTCACATAGGCTACAGTCCGATCACTCCGTGATATTACGATACAGATATTATGACCATATGTGTAATCACAGCCTACGTATGTTTCCCTATAAATCACTCACTCAGTGGCTACTGAGCTCAGACCGTGACCAGCAGAGACGTCCATGTCGCTGATAATCAGTGTTTGCAGCAGCCGAGCGTTATAATTCAATGTGGTGATGATGTGAATGTACAGCAGCTGTAGCCAACGATATTTAGCGCACTTCATTATTTATGGGAAACGTTGCAGAGCTACAGGATAACAACTTAGCTCCAAGCAGCACAGCACATGAGAAAAGACAGTGATGTGGAAGGCTGGAGCCAGGTCGCACCAACCAATAGAAACACGTCTCTCATCCACCAGCGTAGGCCCCGCCCATCAAGTGCATTTGACTTCGCAAGCAAAACTTTAGGATTTGCAACCAAAACTTTAGGATTTGCAACCAAAAGTTTTTAACTTGAAAGCAAAGAAGACTGATTTGCAACCAAATTTTTTTTTAAAACTTGAAATAAAAAAGACTGATTCATAAACAAAATAGTTGTTTTTAATTTCAAACATTATTTTTGATTAAAGTTGAAGAAACATTCTGTTTCATATTTGTATTTTTCAATTGCAACCTGTTTTGTTTTGATCTCAAAGAATTTTTTTTTTGATTGCCACTTACTTTTTTTTGCTCTCAAATCTCTTTTTTGGTTTCAGATCTATTTTATTTGATTAAACCATAAAGAAACAAAATACTCTCCATAGAATCCGATCCAAAAATGTCAGATTCAATGCAACTTCCGCCTTCTGCCCCATCAGTCCTCTCTCGTCTCTCTGCTGTCCGCACATCGGCTTAAAAACAGCTGTTATCAGTTTGATCAGGGGGGTGCCTTCCCTCCAGGTGTTGCCAATCAGTTCATTAAAAGTTTTTGTTTTATCAATTAAAATGAAAGATTAAAAAAAACATTCCTTTATAATCCGTGTATGGTTCGTTCTTTGGTTTTCCCGTTTCAAAATAAAATCGCAAAAACAAAATAACTATATTGTTTTTTGCTTTTTCTGTTTTTAAACCCTAAATGAAAAAACATAAAACCGAAATAATTGAAAATCCACAGTGTTTGATTTTTCCTCAGTCATAAATAAAACACACTTGTTTGTTTAGTACAGCCTATCATAAAAAGGCTATCATATCACATAATATCGTGGGTTTTATTGCGAAAACTGACACGTAAGGCTTTGACATGTGGAGCAGGCTATGAACTACTAAATCTTTGAATAAAGAAACCGTGCATGCAGTAGATCAGAGAAAAATCTCTAAAAATGGGATTAATGGCTACTGCTACACGAAGACAGTGGAATATGGTCAAACATCTGCTTATGTGCATATGCTGCACATTTATCACCGCTATTCTCTCTACTTGCTGCAGTCAGGGTCCCTTTACCGGATGCATTTCACACGCTTTTCTCTTCTGGCCTCGTCCACAGCGGTGCGCCGCCTCCGCGCGTGCGCACCCTCTCCCTACTTTCACACACTGAGGTGATGGACCACATAAAAGCTTCCCACAACACTTTCATCAGTTTCCAGGTTGATGTTCAATCAGAGGCAGAGAAATAGGATTTAACTCTTCAGTCCATTGTTTACATCCATCGTCCGTCTCCTCTGGTGCAGAAATAAGGACGTGCCCCCCCCTCGGTCTCAGAGGTCGGATGGATGCGACATGCCCGTACAGACCGCAGTTGCTTCGACACAGATCAGATGTATATCCGATTTTAATACCACATTTTGCCTGAATTAGATCCAAAAATGGCAGATTCAATGCAACTTGCGCTGTTCACACGGTCAGAGGCAGATCAGATATGGGTCACATTTGAGATCGGACTCAGGTCACATTTACCTGCGTGTAGCCAGAAGGACAGAAAAGATCACCATAATCTTCCATTTTAGAATAAGATAACATAAACTTTATTGTCCCACAACGGGTAATCTGTCTTGGGTTTTTAGAATCACATTATCAAAGCGAACGAACCAAAATAAAATACATTTTAATTAAATAGTCATTAATTAGCCTATTTTTCAAATGCCAAGGAGCCGCATCAGCGACCCCTGGCCTATATCATATTAATTCTTGTTTTTAGAAGACAACTACGTCATACTTGTGTAACCACTGGTAGCCAGATGTTACTGTAACCTAAAGAAGCACGCATGCACGCACTCACCCGCACACACACACGTGGTGATTCTCTCCAATATGCAACTTGCAGTGATTAAAACTATAGCCGAAAAAAACTTTATTAAAAGTAATCAAATAAATAAAACTAATAAAATAGATGTAGGAAAATATTAAAGGGTCTAAAATGGCTGTGTCTGTGGCCCCCTCCTTTTGGCGCCTGCGCACGTCAGGCCATCGGCATCGGACACCGCAGCCGCTTTTCTGACTCTGGGCAGCCGCTCTCACGGCGGCCGTCCTCCAGCTCACGACAGCCACACCTCTCCCTCACCACCATCACCTGAGCCCTCTGAGCCCTCTGAGCCCGGGCATCCGGCACCCAACTGCTGCGCCTTCTTCTCCAACGTTTTGCCCCGTCAGTCCTCTCTCGTCTCTCCGCTGTCCGCACATCGGCTTAAAAACAGCTGTTATCAGTTTGACCCTTCACTCCAGGTGCTGCCAATCAGTTCATTAAAAGTTTTTGTTTTATCAATCAAAATGAAAGATTGAAAAAAACATTTCTTTATTTGTTTTTGGAATTTTCTTTTTTCTTATTTCGTTTAAAAACAAAAAAAAACAACAAACCACCCGTTTTTTCACATTTTGTTTTGAAACGGAAAAACCAAAGAACGAACCATACACGGATTGAAGAGGTCTGTGTGAAAGAATGCAGCTCCCGGACGAGCCTGAACTCCCCCAAGTCCTGCCTTGTTATCAGGATCAGGTGGACCCCCACCCTTTTATTTGCTGCTGATCTCCTCCTGCTCCTCAGGAGAAAAGCTCTTTGCTGCGACGATGAGAGGTACATCAACGAAGCGTGCTGGGGAGAAAACACTTCTTTTTTTTTTTTTTTTTTTACTTGTCCTGTCCAGCATCGAAGCAAGCAGAATGGAAATCTGATTGCTTTATTTTGTTGAACAGTTTTGCTTTACCAAGCGGAGCTTTATGAACACAAGGCTCCACTTGATATCATGTTTATTCATTTTATTTCTTTAATTAAACATTTGTCTATTACAGCATTCCATATGATACTGCTGGACCCGACCACGGAGAAATGAAAGTTAACAGAGGTAATGATAGAAAGTGAAACAGAGAGAGAGGAGTAAGGAAGAGGAAGAGAGAGAGGAGAGAAAACATGAATCCACTTACACAGTTCACTGGTACATCTGTACAGCGATCCCTAAACAACCAAGGTCTCTGTTGGAAAACAAAACAAGCAATCCCCTACAGGAGGACCTGCAGGTGGCTTAAATATCCTCAGATCATACAAACACACGCAGAACTACGCAGAGAAGAGGTACAACCTAGTCATCGCAATGGGAAGTAGAGAAGAGGTACAACCTAGTCAGCGCAATGGGAAGTAGAGAAGAGGTACAACCTAGTCATCGCAATGGGAAGCAGTGTCACAGTGTCAACATGCATAATAAAGGGTGCTCCGTGGTGATACAGTCATGCAGATGCAGCCTCGTCTCTGCAAGGAGGAGGAAGCCCGCAAGGCTCATGACCCAGGCCCCCAGCAGCCACCCAGAGGCCCAGATCCCAGCTAGCCCCCCCCCCCCCCCCCAAAGAGCGGACATGCATCCCCCCGAGGGCGGCAAAAGGCGGCCCCAGCCGGAGCCCCCTGCAGTCTGGGGGCCCAGGCCCCAGCGGACCAAGACCAGCAGCTGCCGACCCCACCGGGCGCCGGGCGTCCCCCGGAGCGGAGACAGCGCCGGGCCCAGGGCCCAAGCACCCAGGAGCAGCCACCCCCCCCCCCCACGACCCGGGCAGCCCAACTGAAACCCAGGAGGACCGGACCCCCCAGACGACACCCCCCCAGGGCAGGCCAGCCCCCACCCCAACGTCCCTGCCCCACACACCTGACACCAGGGCGCCACCACCTCTACCACCCCCTACCCCGCCACCACGCTCACACACACACTCCCCACACACCTACCCCAACACCCCCATGTACTCCCCCCCACACACACATACACCCAGCCACCCACACTTCCTGGTATGTTGCTTAGCAACGCGTGCCTGACATGCCCGCGCCCTAACCCACGGTGAACGCAGCGAAAACTGCGTTTTATCTGAAGGGGCCTTTAAGGAAGCTTACCTGAAGTCTCTGGAGTCTGCTTTTATAAACATGAACACTTCTACCCCCCCCCCCCCCCCCCCCCCCCCCAACCACCACCACCACAAAAAAAGTAAGAAAAAGAAGTATAAAAAATTTAAGTATCAATAAATATAAAGTGAAAGTTGTGGAAATGAGAAGTGTTACTGTTCTCTTCTAAGTATTTTGAGAGTAAATCATCACAGGTATGGATGTATAGGTCAAAGTTGAGGAGTTTACAATTTTATAGTAATCTATATATTTCATCACATTTTTGTCTTGAAATATTTGCTGTAATTTTTTTTATTATTGAACCAAAAGAATCAGTGATTTAAGTTTGAGAAGAATTACTGAGATATGAAGCCAATAATTTCTCTTACAATTAAATAAGTAAATGTTAAACTAGATCTGTGACTGTGAATGAGGTTGAAGTCTATATAGATGCCATTTTTTGCTAGAAGGAAAAACCTGACTAACCTCTTTTTTTTCTTATGTCAAACACAACAACTCCAGTCAGTCCACATATTTCTGTTCAAATCTACTACGCACAGTCACTGAGAGATGTACTGTCACTTTAAAACTGTATTTCCACATATTTTATTATTCCCTTACCTTCAGATCTTCAGTTACGTAATCGGTGGAACCAGCATGTGGTGTAATGGAAGAACTGACGTGCCCTATTTTCTTCACAAATGTATGATTTACAGAGAAGAACTCAGACTAGTTTCAGGTTTGAAGAAGTGAAACTAACGTTACTCTCACTTTCCTGAACACACACCTTTCCTCAGAGAATTGAAGCCGGAAAATATGACTGTTGAATTGAATTGTGGTTCAAAAGAAATATTAAATACAAACAAACAAAAAATAAAAGAAGTAAACAAGTAAGTGGGGCTCCGATGCTAACATTTTTCAATTTAAAAAAAAAATAATTTTTTTTTTAAATTATTGTTTCATACCACAATTCAAAAGCATTATTTTATTTAAATAGTCATCATTTTGTAAATGTTTATTCATTATAAATTTCTTGTTATTTGAATTACTGTTGTGAACTTAACCTTTTCTTTAATGGGAGGGTACGAATAATTTTGAGGATGACTGTATACATGTATGTAGTACAGTGCTTAACTAATTTATTAGATCACGACCCAGGATAAGGTTTACGTCAGAGCTGCCCTTAACAGCATTTACCAAAATCCATTTTTATGTTTCTGTAATAATACACCAGTATTTAATTGATATTTTAAATATCAAAAATAATTATTGTTATCCATGAATTTTCAAATTTAATTTATCACAAAAAAAGAAAAAATAGTGAAGCATCTTATAATTTCTTGAATGTCATCATTTTCTTGCATATAAACTAGTTTGAATGTTATGCTTGAGTTGTTACAGAAGCCACGCATATTAAGATTTTTGCTTATTACAGTCTGAAAAGGGACTGCTAAGTTGTCTTACTTTGTTGATTGCCAGATGAATAACAATGAGTTTTAGTTTTAAAACGTTTTTTATGGTTTTGAAAGATATCTATGTTTTCTCTTTTTATGATAGGTTATATACATGTTTCCATCTTTCTTCAACAAACGTCTACTTGCTTCTTTTTTTATATGATTGTTTATAGTTTTTTCTTTTCTTCACATGTGTTCATACAATGTCGCATGTCCTGTCTTATAACTGTAAAATGACTTTAAAATAATAATTAAAAAAAAAATCTTTTTTTTTTTTTTTAATCTTACCTTGCCTGGAAGGTGATAGCCCCCTGATGTCTCAGCTTGTACTATTTTCAGCCACTTCCCTGACAGCCAACTGCCCCAAAGATGTCACGAGATGGAGAGTGACGTAATTATCAGCTGATGTTTACACAGGTGTGGTCGACCTACATTCCAGGTTGACTACAACTATCTGAACATCAACTAATTACGCAAATTCAGCATATCTTCAATGGAAAATACACTACTACTACTAATAATAATAATAATAATTATACATTTGTATAGCGCTTTTCAAAGACTCAAGGAAAAAAACAACTCTCATACAGACATATACAGCTCTCCTCATAATTATTCTTATCCTCCAATTAAAGAAGGGAAGAAATCAGCTGTCAGTAAAATGAGTTAAAATTGACAAAAGTAATAATAAATAAAAATCCTATGAAAATCATGACACTGATTTTTAAATTTGATTCAAAAGAAATATAAAAAACAAAATGAAATATAATTAAACTATCAAACAAGCATGATGAACTAAAATTTTGAGCTACACCTTAAACAATCACTGGAAGTGTTTTCTGTAATGTTCAATCAGACATCTGCACCTGTTGACAGATATTTTGCTCCACTGTTCATGAACAAAGCGCTCTAATTGGTCTGGGACAGTTTTTTATTTATTTATTTATCACTTTTTTCAACCACAATTCAAAATCAAAATTGATTTATCATTTTGTTTATTATTACGTTTTTCAGTTTCTTGTTATTTGAATTACTATTGTGAATTTAGCCTTTTTTTAATGGGAGGGTTTGTAAACTTGCAAGTACAACTATAGCTTCAGCTGTGGCATTGTGGGTAGACCTACCTATTTATTGCACACACCTGCTATTGGCAGCCTAAGTCTGTTCTTTTAGTTTGACCTGTCGTCATCTCTTGTAAATAGCCTATTCTGGATTATGGCAGCCTACGAGTTTGAATGTGTTTCACCTCTTCATTTTTATCCACCTCCTCTGTTAAGGTGTGGTCCTTAGTATGGCTAATTTGTGCACAATGTAGAGTTCTGGAAGAACACACTAATAAATAAAAGAAACAATAAAACAGAAAATAAAGGTGTGGTCACATTTCATGCATCACGGGATCACAGAGCGCAATAAAAGGGCAACGAATAAACACTGTAACAGCACACCTGTCAAGATAATGAAGTTCAGAGAGCAAGCTTTACCCACTCGGCTCCCTGGTTCAGTGCTGAACTTCATTGCATGAAATCCCATAAAAAACAGTTGGAACGACTCTATAAGAAGAAACGCCTCACCATCCACCTTCAAGCCTAAACTGACTACCTTCAAGAGTACAAAGACGCTCTGAAATCTGCGCGGTCCACCTATGACTCTCACCTAATTAACGCTGGCTCCAATAACCCAAAGGCTCTCTTCTCCACCATCAACAAACTCCTCTCCCCACCCAACGATATTTCCAGCTCCACCACCGACAAATGCAAATAATTTCTTTTATTTTTTCAAAACAAAATTGGCAGTTTAGTCACCACGTCCATCCCCTTCTCCCCCTCTCCTCCTAACGTCCCCCCTCTGTCTAACTTCTATGTTATGTCCCCCTTCCCAGCCAGCATTTCCATGTGGGACCCATACGGGTTAAATTTTGGTTGTATACGTATACGGGACCCAAATGGGTTTGTCCACGGTTTTCATGGTGGCCCCACCTGTGTTTTCCCATATAGCCTGTAGGTATGGGCTTGAATTGGGCAAATTTACAGATCTTATAGTTTAAGTTACACGGGCCCCATATGTGGGAGCCCACATGGGAAAACACAGTTGGGGCCACCATGGAAACTGTAGACAAACCCACTTGGGTCCCGTATATACGGGCAAAATTTAACCCATATGGGGCCCACATGCAATGCTGACTGGGTTGGACCTGCCCAAATTCATCTCTAGAACAAATAACTCCTCATCTTATGTGGACGCTATCCCCACTGCTCTCCTCAAGAACTGTCTCCCTGTCATCTTCCCCCTCATCACCAGAATCATTAACAACTACCTCAGCACTGGCTTTGTGCCCCCACCTCTCAAACTTGCCTTCATGTCATCCCCAAGAAACCCGACTGCACCTTCTGTGTGAAAAGCCTCCCAACCATTAAAGGGACTTGAGGCAGGAATTTAAAAAAGACCAAAACATGCATGTCCATTTTTTTCATACTAATGGGTGATGAAGCTCTAAATACCAAAAAGAACGTTTCCACCCACGTTTCTCTCTGTTGCCTTGAACAGGCTGTGTGCTGCAAAATACGCTGCAATTCGGTGTCCGAATTTCCCGCGCTGCCCTGCAGACATGACGTCAAATGACCTACATCCGCTGTTTTGAGAAAACGATGTAGATCAACTGAAAGACACTAAAAAGTGTAACTATGAAGGAAAAGGTTAGTAAATACCATTATAGCTTCAGTTTGTGCACGCTCCTGTAACGGCTTTGCTCATGGCTGCAGTTACCTGAAGCGCCAGTCGCAGCAGTCGTGAGTTTTGTTTCTTAATCTTGCCTCTAGTCCCTTTAAAAGTTGAATTGTGGAGCTAGACTTAAAATTGCGTTTCAAGACAACTGTGTTTCAGTATTTTGTGGGTGGGACTAAAAGGGCGGCCGCGTGTCGTCACGTGGCCGACTTCACAAAAACATTCAGCACTGCTGTAGCAGTTGAACCGCCAGCTAGCTTGTCACACGTAGTTAGCATCAATGAGAGTTTGCTGCTAGCTAATGAGCTAGCTTGCCAATTATGCTTCATTCGCGTTCATACATCTCCCCTGGATGCCACAATATGCAAGGTAGTAGCCTGGTGTCTTTATGAAAATTTTTAAAAGATGACCTGGAAAAAGAACTGGATGGATTTTGTACAGAGGAGCCTCTGTGGACTGGAGACATCAGGATCACCACCATCACTCGCCTCTGCAGTGCCCACTTTATTTCAGATAGTTTTACCAACTTCCAGGACATACAGTTGGATTTATCGGCTGACGGTTGGTGCTCCCTCCCCCCGGCTCTCATCCCCCGGTCATCGTGGCTGCCTCTGACATCCCCACCGGAGGGATTCCGCCCCCAACAAACAGCTACAGTAAGTTACCTTGTGTGCTTATGTTGGAAATATTTTAAGAGTTGGTGATTTAATGCACAGAAACTTTACTAAATGTTATAAATGTGCAAATCCATAATGTGATCTTATATCGTGTATTGTCTATACCTGTTTACAGTGGTGCTCAAGATTATTGATACCGTCCAATTAAAGAGGGAAAAAATCAGTTGGCAGTGAAATAAGTTGAAATTGACTAAAGTAATAATAACTAAAAATTCTATTAAAATCAAAACACTGAATTATAATTTTGTGGTTCAAGAGAAATATTAAGAACAAACACAGAAAATAAGACAAGCCGACAACCACTCAGGTGCTTTCTGTAACGTCCAGACTTTTACGCCTGTTTACAGGTGTTTTGGTCCACATTTCACAGGAAAGATGCTGGAATGTGTCTGGGCCAGTTTTGTTTGTTTGCTTTTTTAATTATTTCCTAGCACAATTCAAAAACATTTTATTTTACTAAATTATAATTTTGTAAATTTTCATTTATTATTAGTTTCTCTAGTTTCCTCTTATTTAAATTATTATTGTAAATTTAGCCTTTTCTTTAATTGGAGGGTATGAATAATTTTGAGCACGATTGTATATGATGTTTCATCGGACTTCAAAAATTCATCCAAATATCCAGCCCTGTCTCAGTTTCATTCATTTGTCTTACGTGACTTCTTGCACCAGAGTTACTTTTTATCACACAAAATGACTATAAAATGTAGACGTACAACCCTTGGTAGCCTACTTTTTCATATAGGAGCTCATTTCCTAATCTGAAAAAATTTGCATGCTTATTGGGTTTTCTAAATTCAGTACAGCAAATAAATTGTCCAGTGAAGAGGCACAGAGAGTTTGTTGCTGTTATAGAATAATGGTTGATTAAAGGTGAGTGAACTTTAAACAACTGATTTTACAATGCAGTGTTCTCAGCAGAGCAGAAGGCAGATTAACTAATTTCAACTAAAAGTGAAATGACTTCACTTGTACTTGCAAAAATGAGTAAATATCTCCACGCTTACGCTTATAATTCCTCCAGTTTCGTCTTCTTGCAGACTTAGTTTGTTTTCATGAGAACAGGATCTCCAGACAAGCCTGAGTTGTTGCAACGTGGTGAAAAAGGAAGATTGTGGCCTGGACAGCAGCATGAAATACCACAGAGGACGTCTGCTTGCTGCAGATGCTTTCATAATAATTCCTCAGTAAAGATTAATGTACGTCATGAAAATGGTCGATTTGATTACTGAAATTTTCTTAAGAATGTTCTTTCATGCAGAAACTGGGTTAAAGATGAGATGTTTCACCATCCAACCATCTTATTAGGAGGTTATGAAATGTTTAATTCGAGTGATGCTTACAGGTAGAATCCGGAGTGTTCCCCCGTTTCTGTTTGTCAACACCCTCCTCTCAGGCTAATGGCCACCGCTCTCCAGCCCCAAGCCTCCCTTTTTGTAGGAGCCATGTTTTTCTGGCTTGCCCTGATAGTGGTTATCTGTGGGTGTGGTGGCATCTTGGCTTGTGGGTGGCACTTTGGGTGTGGAGGTTTCATTAGTTTGAATGTGTGCAGGTGCAGGTGCATCCAGACAACCTGAATCTTGTCATGGGTGACCTACTTTCTGTTGACCGTTAAGATCATTCCTGTTGGAAATGCCATTGCACAGTAATATGAAATACGACAAATGAAGTGTTGTTTTTTCTGAACTTGTGAAATGGGCAATAAAGTCCACGGTGAGTATTGATATGATGCATCTTCAATTACACCCATGTCTTAGCCTGCAGCGGCGCTTGGTAAGATGTTAAAAAGTTTACGCCGCAACACCTTTAAAGCTCAGAAGTGGGTGAAAGCCAAACCAATATTGACCCTGGTGTTTTGAGTGTACACTATCCAAAGCTCTTTTTGCCACAGAACACTTCCTTTTCTTTTGGTGTGTCCACCATTTTTTTTTCTCAAGAAATCAAGTGACTGGTTTCTACTCCAGTCGATGAGTTTATCCCCACAGAGCACTATGCCCTTAGCTCTGTCATTGGCTGGAGACAAATACGCAAATATAAATGTCCTAAATTCACTAAAAACAAAGGAAAAAAAACTAAATACAGTCAAGGGGAGAAGAACTTGCAAACAAAGTCACTGACAAACGAGAGTAGAGGCCCAAAGGCGCAGATTGAGCCAGATTTAACTTGAACGAGTCTTGCATTTATTTTCCGGGGGAAAACTCCGGATTCTACCTTTTAATAATCTAAAAGACTAATAGCTCCAGCTCAGTTGCTACTGCATGTAGCTGTTACAAAGTTGACTGGGACAAGAAACATGGTGGATAAGTTTCAGTCTTGAGTTACTGCACAAGGACTGCTGGAATATGGAGTTCTACTAAAACAGGAACTTCCTACATCCTACACGCTAATCTTAAGTTTGATTGTGTTTGTTTTTATGTTTCTTTTCTTTATATTTTAAGCAACATTTCAGTGCATTTGAAGTCAATCAATACACCTTGTATCTATTATTCTAGTCAAAGGCTATAGAAGATGTTTTGGCATTTCAGAAAGCAGAGCCTGATAGTTGAGATAGATGAGTTTTTGAATAATGCGCATGTGCAAGACCAACCTGCTAAAGTCACAGCTTCCTCCCCGGATCACAGAATAACGTGCACGAACTACTTTGCTTAGCAGACAGCAGGTACAGATTCTCCATCATGTCACAAACGCAAGTAAACAGAATGTCGTTGTCTGAACGTTGCTAACTGTTAGCAGAATGACGTTAGCTACCTGCTGTAAATGTCAGACGAGTACAAGCAGCTCCCGGGTCACAGTATTACTCTCGCCAATCAATTCTCATTGATCAGTCTCGCCTATTACCTATTGAACTGACAGTCAATCACTCCTACTACGGTAGTAAAAGTTATTGACGAGCCAATAGACAAATGAAAAAGTTAAGGAATACTGAGATGATTGGCGGATGTTTTTTCAGTCCCATTACGTTCACAGTTGATGTATAATAATATTGATATATTTAAAGCTTTTAATCAAAAATTGCTGAAAGAAACATCTTCTATAACGCCTTTAACTTAAATGAGTCCTGTAGTTATATTTGTTCTTATAAGAATTCATCAGTGCGGAAACTTTCTAAGCCACGACCCGGAAACAGCACACGTTGGTGTTTGTGAACCAGAAACTTCATAAAAAAGGAGGATGAATGTTTTCCAGTGGATTTGGTTCACTGCTGTTACTGCTGTGCACCTACATGCCTAAAATGAGCTTCTCTCGCTGAAATAATGCCATTGCCAAATTCAGATTTTTAACATGATATTAGTAATGACTTAGTTATTTACACAGTAATTAAGAAACAAATGTGTTAACTTCATTGATGATTCTCTTTGCAATAATGTAAATTTTAATAGCCCCCAAAATCCCAAATTAATTGGATAAACGTGTGCTTTATTTATTTACTTCCACTACTTTGGCAACCCCTAAAATTTATCCTAACACCCCCACTGGGGTCCCGACCCCCAGTTTGAAAACCACTGCATCCGTGTATTTAGTGCTGTGTAGCATAGTTTCAACTGTTACAGACAAATATTGGCAACAGTGCAGGCCAAAGCAGTTCGAACCTCGTTCATGCCAATCTGTCTTTGTGTCCTTGCACAAGGCTCTTCACCGTTCCTGCATCCTGTGTTGGCATCTCTGGTGCTTGAACGGTGGTTGGAGAGGCTGCTGTGGTTGGCTTCCTCAGGGCAGCTGAGGCAGCCCGCATGTGAATGCGGTTTGATACACATGCAGACCACCAGTCCTGGGGGGAGTTCTGGGTGGGATGACGGTCCTCTTGCATCTCAGCCACTGACAGCATAGAATAAGTTTGGATGGTTTTCAACACAATAACATAAAACTGTTGTTTACAGTTCAAAAACACTACCTGTTTACTGTAAATAACTTTACCAGCACCAAATTGAAGCTGTAGCATCATTCCCGTTGTCTTGGTTACAACAATGACACAGTCCCCACCAACAAAGCCTCCCCGCTTTGGGGGAGATGTCGGGGATTTTACATGCATGTCTGTCATGGTACAGAGTCTTTCTACAGTCATCAGTCTTTAAGTGTTTCCAAGCCATTTTTCCTTCCTATACTCCACTTCTACAACATGTGGAAACAAAATCTTAACGTTGGTGTAAGATGAGGCGGATTTAATTTCAATCTGATCTTATTTAAACTTCCCGTATGTCCACTTTCAGCTGAATCCTGCAGCACAACAGCAGAGCATTGCAACACCACGTGATGCAATGTCAAATCATATGTGATCATTTACTACTTTACTGTCAGACCATGTTGTGTTTGGGGATGTTTGGTGACAAATATCTGTTACCTCTACTGATGACTTTGATAAATGTTACATAATCATCTCTTGCAACATTTACTTCCCACAGATGTACACCGTAGAAAAACACTTTACCATTTAGTTTTGGAGTGTTGGAAGAAGACGCAGGCTTAAGGAGCTGTTTCAGGTCTCATCTGTTTAAGGTAAATATAAGAACATAACTTTTATGTATGAGTGAGGATTATAGAATAATAGAAAGTACAATAAGAAAATGTGAAAAGTGGAGAGTTGTAGGCTTTTGGGTGAGTTCAGGATGAAGTATTTAGATATTTTCAAGTAAAACTACACATATAATTTTTTTTACAACTGAGAATATAAACTTCCAATATATCAAATATCAATCAAGAAATTTTAAATTTTCTTTAGTTATTTTCCACTAAAGCAGAAAATGATTAAATATTTACATTTTTGGCTTCTTTATGTCATTCATGTCCTTCTGTGTTGGTTCAACCCAGAGATCCAACTTTTGATCAACTTTAGTTGCTGTTTACAAAAGAAGAAAAGCAAAACTATTTGGTTGGGAAATTTGAACATTTAAAGCCAATTTATTGACTAAATTTAAAAGTAAAAAGAAGAAAACAAAGATTTGTATGATTTTTGCTTTCATATTTTGTCATTTTGCTGCATCACTATGCGTCATTCTAGACTTTATAGAACATATTTCATGAAACATTCGCTCATTTATATATTTGAGCAAAAAAAAAAAAAAGCAAATAAATGTGTTTCTAATAGAATACACTGAATTATAGGAGATTTTTTATTCATCTACTTAATTCCTTTTCTTTCTATTAACATGAAGTTACGAGACAGTACTGTCATTTTCTCACTCATTACATACAGATTATATACAGACACAATAACTTTTTTTGTTTGTTTTTGTGCAAAATGACTTTGCATAATCAAGTTTAATTGCATAAAAGAGTAATACTGAGCTTTTAGGGAAAGATTCAGCCAAACAAGTTCCCCTTCACCCAGTAAAACTGGCAAGATGTCACAAAATACCAGAGAACCTTAGCTAAGATAAAATATCTTCAATGGTATTTCCATGTTTTGACTGAAAAAATGAGTAATTGTGCCTGGAAGGAGGATTTGAATATGTTGTTAAGCTGACAAACTACCACCCAAATATGTAAAAGACAGTCCGTGGAGTAATTTCAGTGCTATTAACATGTGCAAGGATGACGGCATGCTATTTTATCCTCATGGATCCACAAAGATCACAGATTACAGATCCTCTGTTCAGCATTGTTAGTGACTTTTCTTGATTAAAAGCTGAAATTTGTCTAATCAAATTCATTGTGATTGTTGCTGAGTGCATTGTGGGGGGAAAAATGCTAGGAGGATCTAAAAATAGCTAAATCTGGCAATAAGTCTGTTTTTTGGTAACACTGGGTACAACCAATGTTATAAAAGGCAGACCCTGTAGAGAGGAGTTGAATTGTTGGGTCTCTGTACCTATAAAACGAATAAATGGAGGAATCAGGAACTGCTGCAATGTCTCTGTTATTTTGAACAAAGCGTGTCTCACACATTTAAGAACTGAGGAAGTTGCATCAGCTTGTGAAGGGTTGAAGACGTTTCCTTGGAAACCAAGCTGACACAATCTTCTTCACATTCATTAAGCTTTTAAAGAAATTCAACCAAAACCGGCGTGATAAAGGATGCATTTGGTTGTTAGTTTTACAAAGTTTGATTTTAAAAGATTTAAAAGTGAAAACAACTGGTGAATGACAAGAGTTGGGATGCTTGAATAAATATACTGTGCGTGTATCTAATTAAAACAGGATTCAGGCTGAAGAATGGAAGGTGTTTACGGTAACTGGACCTCTGTGGAGAGACTTATGAACTTCCTGAAAACCAGTCACGGCTGCTACTTTGGCGAAGCTGGATTCACCTTTTTCGTGGTGACATTAACCATCGCTTGCATCGGCCTTCCTTTGATCATCATGGCCATGTTTGCTGTTTATTCATTGGTAAGCTTGTTATCGCTGAGATATGTTTGTTATATTTATTAAGCCTGTTGGTTCAGATTTTGACACAATTTAAAGGATTCTTTTAAACTCGCCTGGTTTTAATTTTTATGGTTTTTATTTTCATTGGTGACCCCCAGAGAAGACGTGTTTCTGCTTTAGTGACATTTTAGTTATTTATGAGATACCACGTTTATGAGGACATTTATAGATCCCAGAGGTTAAATTGTATGAACTGTTTATTCCCTTGATCAACGTCGTCACACCAGTATCAAATAAATAACATCACAACACCACATTAGCTTCTCTACACTCCCACTAATAGCACTACACCAGCATCTATACACTAGTATTGCTAGTGTAGTGATACTATGAGATAATTAAAACATGTGAATGCAGTTTTTTTTGTTTTTTTTAAAAAAAGACATTTCTGCAGTTTCTGAGGAGAAAAAACACACCATGTTTAAGAAAAGATGAAGTTCAGAGCATGTTTTAAACTGATTTGTTCACTCTGTGCGCGTTGCTTCTTGCTGTGCTCCTGCAGGTACGAAACGATCACGTTGCTCCGATATACGTCATCAATCTTCTCATCACTGACTTCATTCAGCTCTGCTGCTTGATTGTTCTGGTTGCAGTCAGTAACAGGACCATCTGTCGTGTATTCATTTACATTCTTCATATCGGTATGATGGTCAGCATCTGCTTCATGGTGGTGATCTCCCTGGAAAGGTAACTGTGTATACAGATGTGGTCAGATTCTGTGGTATCTGGTGGATGTGCTGCTCTTTGGTAATGGTGTGTTTGTCTTCCAGGTATTTGAGCATCGCCTGGCCACTGTGGTACAGATTCAGACGAAACATCAAGACATCAGTGATAGTCTGCGTTGTGATCTGGCTCCTTCCTCTTTTATACCTCCCCATCTTTTTCTTTGCTGGTCGCTACACTGAAATAGTTGTAGCTTCCTTCCTGCTGCTTCCATTCCCGCTGCTCTTCTTCTTCCTGGTCGGGACAGTTAAAGCGCTGTCTGCAGCCATCAGCATCCCTGCAGATGAAAAACGACGAGTTGTGGCCATTCTGGTCCTGGTGTTGCTGATTTACACCCTGCTGTTTCTGCCACGTGTAGTTTATTCCCTGGGGAAAAAATACAGAAATTGGACGACTTTCGAAATTATGACCATAATTCCGGTTTACTTCAGCCCTCTGGCAGATTTGTTTCTGTACGTTTTCATGAAGAAAGGCATCTGTGATAATCTTTTAGCTGTTCTGTGTTGTTGTAAAATGGATCAAGATGATGATAGTCAGTCAAATGAAAACGATGACACATTGGGGACAGACAATCCTGCACAGGCGAAGGAAGAGGAAAAAAATGAAGTGTAGTTTAACAGCTTGGACAGAGGGTTATGCACGCTCATTGAAGCTGAACATGATTTCCTGAACATCATTATTTTATAAAACTAAATATAATGCTAATCAAGCCCTTTTCAGTTGATGTGACATTTTCTCCATCATGCAAACATTAATAAATCCACTGGAGGCAGGACTAAAACACATTATCATCTATGTTAAATGAGGGAATTTCAACTGATGTCAAAAGCATTTTTAATGTTGTCATGAATTATTTTACAGAAGAGGATTAGGGCTACTGAAGGAAACAAAATTCTGAAAAACAAATTCAGAATTCTGACTTTTTTATAGAACATTTTAAAAAAGAAATTCAGGAGTTTTTTTTTTCTGAAGAAGTCAGAATTCTGAAAAAAAAAAAAATCAGAATTCTGATTTTTTTTTTTTTTTCCAAAATACACACACACACACAATATATATATATATATATATATATATATATATATATATAAATCAGGAATTTTTTTTTCCTTTCAATTCCTGTAAAAAAAAAAACTGAATTCTGGGAAACAAAAGTCTGAATTCTATCTTTATATAGATAAAATTCGGGAGGTTTTTTTTTCAATTTCTGAAAAAAAATCTGAATTCTTACATTAAAGTCAGAATTCTGACTTTTTTAAAAAAAATAAAAAAGGAAAAAAAATCTACAGACATTTTTTTAATGTTTTTGGAAAAAGTCAGAATTCTGACTTTTTTCTCAGAATTTTAATTTTCTTCGGTGGCCTTAATCCTCTTCCGTAGAATTTGCATGAAGAAGCACATTATGAGGTTTTTCTTGGAAGGAGGACTGACTCACTTCATTACTTTTTTGTAGAGGAAATCTATACTTATTTAAAGTTGTAGTGTTTTTGTACATTTTCTATACCAAAGAATAAACGTTTTAAAAATCTAAATGTGTCATCTATTTATTTTGAGAAAATAATTTTCAGTCATTTTAGCTGTGAAATCTTACATCTATTGTGAGCTTGCAGGAAACACTGGTCGGCCACAACGACAGAACTATTTTCCATCTTGTGTCATCACTCTCTTTTTGTTGGTTTGTTTGCTACTTGTATTGCAAGTTTAATTATATAAACACAAATAATAATACTTAATTTTACCTGAAAGACATCATCATAAACCCATGAGGGCAAATACACCTGACATCACCATGGAAACTGAGGACAAAATGAGCTGTTACCACCCATCTGGGTCCCACGCTTACATGTTAACTGGGTCCTCTCAGGGTTTCTTTACAGAAATACAGTCGTTTATCATATTGAAGTGTGATTACTTTCCAAAGCTAAAAGCTAACTGATGAGCTTACTCTCTCATTTCCAACTTTCAATTTGGAAACTTTGTTTCTGCTATTTGAACTCATGTTTATGGTGTTTCAGTTTAGCTAAAAGTGGCTCAGGAAGCACATGTGTTGTGGTTTTTATACAATTCGCATGGCAAACTTATGATTAGCTATCCAAACATCACACACATCTGACAGGTCTACATTAAAGGTGGTAGGCTATAGAAGATGTTTTTGGCAATTCAGAAAGTAGAGACTGTTAGCGAGTTTTTGATAAAGCGCATGCACAATACCAACCTGCTAGATTCACAGCTCCCTCCCCAACCACAGAACAATGTGTACAAGCCAAGTCCCAACACCAGCGTCCAGCAGACAGCAGGTACAGATTCTCCCATCATGTCACAAACGCAAGTAAAACAGATGTTATCGTGTGAACGTCGCTAACTGCTAGCAGAAACAATGTTAGCTACCTAGTAAACAGACAGGAGTGCGCCGCTTCTGGCATGTAGTATTACACTCGCCAATCAATCACTTAACTGCTTTTTGTCGCTGTGGGGTACAAACCTCCTATCTCCATTTAACATCATTAAAACCCTCTACTTCATGTGAATGTGATTTGGTAAAAATATTCAAAAAAGTAAATGAGTGTATTTGCAGAAGCAGTTAACTCTGTTTTTCCAAATGGTGGTAAACCGTTTTTGCAAATGAACTCTTCATATGTTTTAACGAGGAAATTTACATTTCTGGTTGATAACTCCTTTAAATCAAACACATCCCTGTTGGTTGTAGTGGTTGATGATTTCAGTGAATAACAAACTTTATTCAAAGTCCAAGAAATGTTTCTTTTTTAACCTTAATTACACAAGAGCAGTAAAACCCTTTTCTCAAAGACAGCAGGCTGAACACCAGGAAGGTTATGCACAATGCTTTAATTTGCTTTAAGCCACTGTGACACTATAAGTAAAAAGGAATGTCGTTCATGCAGAAGTCGGGCTGCAGGCTCTCGAAGGTGCAGTCGGTCGTGGCCATGTTGCAGCCGCCACAGTGGCAGCTCAGAGCCACGGGGTAGGTGACGGTTGGGTCCACACCAGGCAGGCAGTCAGGAAGCTCAACCGTCCTGTAGTAAAGGTCCTGGTACGTGCACACATCCTGGTGCATGTTCGGGTACCGGATCTTCATAACGGGGATCTGGAGTATGACAGGTACAAACACAAAGCATCCTTCCTCATAAAACTGTCCAGTGTTGCTCACAAAGAGCACAAAGATGAGCTAACACTGAATCCGTGGTTATTTGGACAAAATGCAAACGCTTTTTAAAACTGGGATTGTAAAAGTTTCAGCTTTGAAAAAGGATGGTTGCATTCAACTTCCAGTCCAGTTTGAAGATGCGTACTGTATGTAGGCGTACTATCACACTCCCATGAATCATTGGGATTTTTTTTTTTTTTTTTAACAGTCTTTAATTTTAGGTAACGCCTTCAGAGAAAGTGTGGAGTCAGAAAGTTTCAGACTTACGGTCACACAGCAGTTGTGATCACAGAGCCAAAAAAGGAAGCAAACTAAAGGGACATCTGGATTCAGATTAGTTGTCTGATCAAAGTATTCGTGGATCATTTTAGTCATACCTCAACGTTGCACATCGAGTCCTGTCTTACTAAACCCTGAGCACACACACTGCACTTTATTTGAACTCAGAATCATTTGCCCTTTAATAGAAGTACTGCTTGGAAAGCCACTGACTTGTGGACTAAATACAATAACATATAGATCCAAACAACCAGAGTAAACCAGTTTGTCCCTTATTTTAAATAACAGTTTGCAGTTTTAAGACAGTAAATTTATTACCTTAACAACGATTAATCATTTTCTGACGATACAGGAAACACCCCCACCCTCGGCTTGATGGGCATATCGATACCCTGGAGTCAGTACTTCATTACCACCCAGGCATGTATCTGATTTTATGCTTTTTTAGTATGGCGATACCACTGTTCAGATACAAAACAATTTGTTTTGCGTTTTAGGCAATGAAATGATGTGTGAAAGGAGCCAGATTCTAGCTTTTGTGTCACATGATGGTAGCCTATCAGATGTCACAATGATGCTGCTACTGTCAGTGATAATGTTTTGTATTATTTCAGTGCTTTAAAGGTACAGTATCTAAGAATAGAGGATTATCACACTTACCGGAACTTCCCGGTATTTGGACACTTCCTCTTCCGGGCCATGTTAACAACAGCCGTTCCTGCTCTGTTATACTGTTTAAATCGTATAAACTCCAAACATACTTAAGTTTTCATTCTAGACTGAAGTGATACTGGATCAAAAGCTGGATCAAAGCGATCGATTCGCCGCGGTGAAGGACCAAACTTTATAATAAAACACGTTTGTTTGTCGCCGGTGGGGCACAACACCGGCACTTCACAGCATGCTAGCATTAGCCAGCTAGCGTTTACTGACGTGCTTAACATTGCGCGTCTTAAAACACACAAACATCTGAAAATCGGGTCTGTACCCCCCCGTTTCCAGTGGAACAACTGGGGACTGCCAAGAAAGGAGACGCTTTCAGATGCTTGTGTGTTTTCAGCCGCACAAAGTTAGGCACGTCATCGAGCTGGCTAATGCTAGCCTGCCAACACGACTGTGCAGACTGCCGGCTACAAACAAACGTGTGTCGTTTTATTATAAAGTTCGGTCCTTCACCGCGGCGAATCAGTCGTTTTGATCCACTTCTTCCTTAGCATCACTTCAGTCTGGAATGAAAACTTGGCATTGGCGTTTATCCGATTAACAAAGTTTAACAGAGTAGTAGCTGGCGGACTACTGTTTGCAGGTTAGCATTAGCCAGCTTGATGACGTGCCTAACTTTGTGCGGCTGAAAACACACAAGCATCTGAAAGCGTCTCCTTTCTTGGCAGTCCCCAGTTGTTCCACTGGAAACGGGGGGGTACAGACCCGATTTTCAGATGTTTGTGTGTTTTAAGCAGTGTTGGGCAGCAGCGCCGTTACAAGTAGCGCCGCTACTAGTTTAACTACATTTCTCAGTAGCGTGGTCGTAACGTCGCTGTTTTCTACATCAAATAGCTTTTCAGTAGTGAAGCTACTTTCGTGGCCAAGTACCTGGGTAGCGTCCTCAGAAGCTACATTTTCCCAGCTATTTCTAGACCTTAAACGCATCGCTCCCGTGTTTACTCCCGATGCAGATGTGGCAGGAGCCTTTTAACTTTGCGTACCTATCATCCCGGTTCCTGCCCTAGACTGTGTATAAATACAGATGACCGCGAGAATTGACTGATGATGAGGCTGAGATGGTAAGCGTGCAACTAAGGGGGGGGGGCAGAGGCAGAGACATCTTCGCTGTGTGATTCCCCATGGTCATATCACAACAAGTTCAAGATCTTCGAGACCTGACGGAGCAGTTATACATTCCGTTGTTTATTGTGCAACCCCACGAGGAAGCTCCTGTCAACGTCCAAGACGTCCAACACAAATTTAAGGACACATTCAGGTATTTGCTGCAGTTAACACAATCAGCTAAGCTAGTCATCACAACTCAGCCAGCAAACATCAACAGTTAACACAGCACTAGCCAAAAACGTCATTTAAAAAACCGAAAAGATAACGTGTGTGTGTGTACGTGTGTGCGCACGCGTTCTAAATGCATGTGTGTATGACAAGAATGGCAGGAAAGGTTAGGAGACACAGAGCAGGTTCACTTTACTTTGTGCAGGTTTTCTTTTTCCTCCAAAACAAAACTGATCAGTTTAAATAGATAACTGATATTTCTGTAGATGGCAGTTGCACAAAATGGGACTAATAAATATTCTACTAAACAGACAGTTTCATAGCAAGACTACATAATCCAAGACGAAATAAACATGTTACTTTAACCGCTTTAAATTAATCAAAACAAAAACCAATGAGGTAGATCAAAAATTTAATTAAAACTAAAGCTGATTTACAATGATCAGACTGACTCACTGACAGTTGCTGTATTAGTTGAGACATTTTGATAATCATGATTGTGATGCATGATTATCCAAACATTTTAGAATTAAGTGTTCTTTTATACCTGAATAGTTAAGTTGCATTTGAAATGGAAGAAGTTTTGTTTTTCCTTTAAAGAGACTCCATTCAACTAAAGTAGCTGCCCTGGAACACAGTCACACACACTATAGTAAGTATTAGTTTTGTTGAGGAAGAAGACTTTAATAAACTGACAGATCAAACGGATCAGAGATCAGTTTCATTGATCACTAGGAAATGTAGCAATGTGACTTGGAATGAAGTAAGTTCGATGTTAAAAAAAAAAAGTAGCTTTGATGTAGTTAAGCTACTTTTGTTATTTTATTGTAGGTTAGCTTGCTACATTTCTCTGGTGTGTAGCTTCAGTGTAGTGAAGCTTCATTTAATGTAGAATAACTTGTAGCTAAGCTCACTACATTTTCTAAGTAGCTTGCCCAACACTGGTTTTAAGACGCGCAATGTTAAGCACGTCAGTAAACGCTAGCTGGCTAATGCTAGCATGCTGTGAAGTGCCGGTGTCGTGCTGTGTTGTGCCCCACCGGCGACAAACAAACGTGTGTTTTATTATAAAGTTCGGCCCTTCACCGAGGCGAATCGATCGCTTTGATCCAGCTTTTGATCCAGCATCACTTCAGTCTGGAATGAAAACTTAAAGGCCTCCTTCCACTGAAAACCCGTTTAACTTGCTCCTTCTGAAATACGGAGGGTTTCCCCTTGTTTACTTACACGTGCTGACTTGCTAGCGTTGCGTTCCCCCCAGTCGGCTGTGCTTCCTCATCACAGAAACAATACGAAGAGAAGAGCGAATCGGGAACAGCCTCGCACTTCTACGTAACATTGCAAATAGCGTATCCCACGTGGGGTTTCTATCTGTCCATTGGAAGGCAGGTAACCCTCCACTACACACTAGAAGTAAAGACGGCACGACTGTAGCTTCGGAGTTGAGAAGCTAATTAGCTAACTGTTTGTTAGCATGGCGGAACAAACTTGTTTGTCGGTTCTATTTCCTGTCTGTAAGGAAATAAGAGCGGAGGGCGGAGCTTCCTTCATACACTGATGGGAGCCAGCCAATCAGACGGAAATTCATGAGAAGGACACATACAGCTGGATACTAAGCAACCAGAAGGTTTTTTTAAAACAGAAACGATGCAGAATGCATTCAATAATAATGGAGAACACAGAAATATTAATGAAATGACCACGGAAGTACAACTTTAAGTATGTTTGGAGTTTATACGATTTAAACAGTATAACAGAGCAGGAACGGCTGTCGTTAACATGGCCCGGAAGAGGAAGTGCCCAAATACTGGGAAGTTCCGGTAAGCGTGATAATCCCCTATTACTGACATCTAATGGTGAAGATGGGTGTTGCAAGAAAAAAATGTTTTCTTTCAATTGACTTCATATCCTAAGCACTGTTGTGAATGTATGGTGGCTGTCAGTGGCCAAAGTTCTCCCAGATATATCCGTTTTTATCTGTGAGTGGTCTGAGGTGTACCTATGACTGAACTACAGGGAGTGCAGAATTATTAGGCAAGTTGTATTTTTGAGGATTATTTTTATTATTGAACAACAACCAAGTTCTTAATGAACCCAAAAGACTCATTGATATCAAAGCTGAATATTTTTGGAAGTTGAAGTGGGGCTTTTTTAGTTTTAGCTATTTTAGGAGGATATCTGTGTGTACTGGTGACTATTACTGTGCATAATTATTAGGCAACTTCCTTTCCTTTGGCAAAGTGGGTCAGAAGAGGGACTTGAGAGGCTCCAAAAAGTAAAAAAAAAATAGTGAGATATCTTGCAGAGGGATGCAGCACTCTTAAAATTGCCAAGCTTCTGAAGCTTGATCATCGAACAATCAAGTGTTTCATTCAAAATAGTCAACAGGGTCGCAAGAAACGTGTGGAAAAACCAAGGTGCAAAATAACTGCCCATGAACTGAGAAAAGTCAAGCGTGCAGCTGCCAAGATGCCTCTTGCCAGCAGTTTTGCCATATTTCAGAGCTGCAACGTCACTGGAGTGCCCAAAAGCACAAGGTGTGCAATACTCAGAGACATGGCCAAGGTAAGAAAGGCTGAAAAACCACCACCACTGAACAAGACACACAAGCTGAAACGTCCAGACTGGGCCAAGAAAGATCTCAAGACTGATTTTTCTATGGTTTTATGGACTGATGAAATGAGAGTGAGTCTTAATGGGCCAGATAGATGGGCCCGTGGCTGGATCGGTAAAGGGCAGAGAGCTCCAGTCAGACTCAGACGCCAGCAAGGTGGAGGTGGGGTACTGGTATGGGCTGGTATCATCAAAGATGAGCTTGTGGGACCTTTGTGGGTTGAGGATGGAGTCAAGCTCAACTCCCAGTCCTACTGCCAGTTTCTGGAAGACACCTTCTTCAAGCAGTTGTAAAGGAAGAAGTCCACATCCTTCAAGGAAAACATGATTTTCATGCAGGACAATGCTCCATCACACGCATCCAAGTACTCCACAGTGTGGCTGGCAAGAAAGGGTCTAAAAGAAGAAAAACTAATGACATGGCCTCCTTTTTCACCTGATCTGAACCCCATAGAGAACCTGTGGTCCAATGTGCACGCAATGTTGATTATGAACAGATCAAAACACTGACAGGATCCAGAAATGTATATTTGTGAATGTTTAACTGTTATATTTGTTTCCCTGGTGAAAATAAATAATTGAAATGGGTATATATTTGTTTTTTGTTAAGTTGCCTAATAATTATGCACAGTAATAGTCACCTGCACACACAGATCTCCTCCTAAAATAGCTAAAACTAAAAAAGGCCCACTCCAACTTCCAAATATATTCAGCTTTGATATTAATGAGTCTTTTGGGTTCATTAAAGTTGTACTTCCATGGTCATTTCATTAATATTTCTGTGTTCTCCATTATTATTGAATGCATTCTGCATCGTTTCTGTTTAAAAAAAACCTTCTGGTATCTTTGTATCCAGCTGTATTTGTATACTAGAAGAGAGGCTTGTGGTCCAACGGCAGGCTTTTCCGGGTCCTTCTCATGAATTTCCGTCTGATTGGCTGCCTCCCATCAGTGTATGAAGGGCTCCGCCCCCCCGCTCTTATTTTGTTACAGACAGGAAATAGAGCCGACAAACAAGTTTGTTCCGCCATGCTAACAAACAGTTAGCTAATTAGCTTCTCAACTCCGAAGCTACAGTCGTGCTGTTTTTACTTCTAGTGTGTAGTGGAGGGTTACCTGCCTTCCAATGGACAGATAGAAACCCCACGTGGGATACGCTATTTGCAATGTTACGTAGAAGTGCGAGGCTGTTCCCGATTCGCTCTTTTCTTCGTATTGTTTCTCTGATGAGGAAGCACAGCCGACTGGGGGGAATGCAACGCTAGCAAGTCAGCATGTGTAAGTAAACAAGGGGAAACCCTCCGTATTTCAGAAGGAGCAAGTTAAACGGGTTTTCAGTGGAAGGAGGCCTTTAAGAACATGGTTGTTGTTCAATATTAAAATTAATCCTCAAAAATACAACTTGCCTAATACTTCTGCAATTCCTATATGAGTAACCATATTTAATGTCTTTTAAGGCATTACTTATCCCAAACAGTGTCTAACTCCCATTAAACAAAGCTGGGACAGCAGTTTAAAGTTCAGAGGGTTCTCACTTCACAAACATTGTTTTGTCTGTTCAGGGACACTGTAGTAAAAATGGTGGAACAAATATGGCAGCCTCCATATGTGCACCACCCAGCAAGTAGATAAAAATTACTCATTCTACGAAACTAAACATATAACAGCTATTGTAGTGCAGCGATTACGCATCAATAGAAACACAGTTTTGAATTATATATCACATTTTTCTGCCATTGACCTTTGATTTTTTACATACTGTACCTTTAATATTGTACATTTTGTTTTGGTCAATTTATAATATTACTAGTACATTTTATATTTTAACATTTTCCACTGAAGAAATCTAACCTGTACTGAAGTTATTTGATAATTGAAAGAATCTTATTTTTGTTTAATTCACGAATCAATATAATTTTTTTTTTTAATGATTTCTTTTCAGTACTTCTGTTCTCAAGTTTTATTTATCTCTAATATTGCCCTTGCATGCAAAATATTAGAGGTGAAATGTGCAAAAAATCAAAGATCAGTGGCATAAAAATGTGATATGATTCAAAACTGTGTTTCTCTTGATGTGCAATTTCTCCACTAGAATAACTATCAAGTGTTTATTTTCTTAGAATGAGTCATTTATATCTAATTGCTGGGGGGGGGGGGGGGGGGGGGGGGTGCGCACATACATGGAGATTGCCATATATGTTCCACCATTTTTACTATGGTGTCCCTGAATGGACAAAACAATGTGTGTGAAGTGACAACTCTGAACTTTAGAACTGCTGTACCAGCTTTGTTTAATGAGAGTTAAAGACTGTTTGGGGTCAGTAATGCCTTAAAAGATGTAAATAGTAGTTATTCATCATACAGTTAGAGCTACACCTGAGACCACTAGACCCACTCACAGATAAAAACATATTTATGTCTGGGAGAACTTTGGCCACTATCAGCCACCGTACATTCACAACAGTGCTTGGAATATGCAGTCATTTGAAAGAAAACATCTTTTCTTTCAAATACCCATCTTTACCAGTAGATGTCAGTAATTCTTACATAATGTAAAAAAACTGAAAAAACAAGCTGAAAACTTAAAGCAACCCTTACCAATCTTGCATTTCAGAAAGTGCAGCAAGATCAAATGAATATTAACAGTCCCACCTCACTCCTAACACACACACACACACACACCATTCCCTCTGCCTCCCAATGCAGAAACAAAGGTCTGACAGGCAGGTCCCTTGGCCAATCCTAGGGGTGCACCCCACTTCAAGAATTGATTGGAGTTTTCATTGAACATTTAGAGACTGGAATAATATTTTATTTTGATTAATGGTGGGTCTGTCTGGTATTTCAGAGTTCCATTACCTCATTCATAGCATTGTACCCTAATAAAAAAATAGTGTAACAATGCAACATTGGTAAAGGTTCCTTTAAGGGACAAAAAGTATTGGTATCAGAATTGATATCAATGAAAAGGAAGCATAAACTACTTGGACAATATCGACAGGAAAAATTTGGGTATCGCCCATACCTACCCTCAGGAAAAACTTAAACTATTAGCAGCAGTTGGAATCATGTGACATCTCACAAAACATTAACCTGCATCTGTGCAGCATCTACCACACACTAAAAACTCCTGGGTCAAAAAAACTCGACCCACTGCTGGGTTAAAAAGGGACCAACTTCTGGGTTACTTTGACCCAGAAAATTGGATTATTTTTTTTTCACCCAACTTTCAGGTTGAATATTTGACCCAGAAATTGGGGCAACAACCCAAATATCTGGGTTGAAGTTACCCAGAAATTAGTTGGGCCCTTTTTAACCCAGCAGTTTGACCCAGGAGTTTTTAGTGTGCACTCACTTCAGCTGGTTGAGCCTTTGCAAATGAGAAGTTTTTCCTCCACTTTAGACCAAGAAAAAAAGAACAAAAAAGAAAGAACATGAACAATCAGACTGACGCATTTGTTTTGTGCTGCTTTTAGAGGTTTTTAATCTCAGGTGTTAAAAAGAGGATTTGTCATATAGATACAGTAGTATTGTGCAGCTGAAAAAGCAATGACCCATCCTTTTATCATTTCATGGCAAAGAAAAGATCTAAATAAAATCACATCAAATGAAACGTTTTGCATTTTAGGGAAAACTGAATGAAATATTTCCAGCTGTAAATAATCTAATTCAAAAACCTGAAGTTGCACAGACTGAACAGGTCGCATATGCTTTAGCTTTGTCTTTGCTTTACCACTATGCTTTTGAATCTCCAGAAAAAATCTTAGAAAAAAGAAACATTTTTGATGCAAGTACACATCCTTCAGTTTCTTCTCTGACAATATGTCCCACTGTCTGAAGTTAATTAAATATGGATTTCATGTGATTCATTCGAGCAGTTTTACAACCTTTTTTTATATTTTATCCAATTTTTTTGCCTGGTTAAAACCAGGTTATGAACAAATATTTCTTTACATCTGCAGGGCTTATAGAGAGAGCTGCTTCTTTTAATAAATAATTCTCCAGTTAGTAATTTTTTTTTTATAACGATTCAGATTGAAAAATGTCATCACATCTTAAAGATGAAAGTCTTCATGTATCAGAGTGCGATGTATTTACAGGACTGTCAGCCTTTTAACTCCCTCCCGGATGTTTCATCACTCACCTTAGTGAAGCAGTGCCCGCTGCAGATGGTGGTTTCCACCCGGTGACACGTGGGACAGCCCTCCTTCTCCAGGGACACCGTTTGGTTGACGAGCTGGCAGATTGGCAGATTAAAGCCCCCTGAGGACGCAAGAGATCACAATGATGCAATGCTTTGTTTCTTATTTCATCTTCTAATCAGAACTCATCCCTTCAGAGTGCTTTCATGTCTGAAATGTCTCAGAAAGGATTAAAAACAGATCTGCAAATGGAAATGTCTGGTTTCAGTTGGTCACAGTCTGATGGGAAATAGAAGGACATGTGGAGCAGTGGGATATAAATTAAGCCATAATTATAAATTTACTTTATGGTCCCTCAGGGGAAAATATCTGGCTGATTGAGACAGAGACTAAACATAAAGCTTCTTCTATGTCATACCTGCTGGAGCCAGGGGCCAGATGAAGGAAGAGGCTCCCAGAAACAGCATCAGGGGGAGCGGCATGATGCTGACCTGTGTCGCCATCCTGTGACGAACAATGTGGGTTGCATCATTTTATCAATAATCGAATCATTTGTAGCTTCTTTATCTGACAAACATACAACACTAACAAAAACCTTGAATTTCATAAACTAACCATAAGCTTTATTAAAATTTGAGACATCTTGAATTCATTTATCAGATTTTATTAATTAAACTAAACGCAAGATAGTCATTTTTCCAGTATAAATTCTTATCACATTGGGATACATTATGTGGCCGGCAGCTTCAGCAGGGACTTACCTGTCAGGTGTTTGCTGTCTGTCAGTGTGCTGAGCTCTGTGCTGCTCAGGCTTTATACAGGACTCTGCTGGAGTCTGATAAGCAGGTCCAGACGTGGACCGAACATGGTGGGGGTCACGCTCCGTCATCTCCATCACCTGCTTTTGTGAGGAGACTGGACATTGTAGTGCTTTGAACCTTTATTGATCCAGAGGATTAGTATTTCAGTGAATCATCTCTTACATCCTGTAGGGCTCAACAGTCAGGATTACCAGCAATGCCTTGCTCAAGGACGCTGTGATTAAAGCAATCCTTTCTGACATGAGAAACTGGAAGGCAGAACTAACCACGCAGCGTGGATCAGCCTGATACGGAACTTTGAAACGCTATTTCACATGAAAAAGCATGTCCCATATGGTCTAGCGGTCAGGATTCCTGGTTTTCACCCAGGCGGCCCGGGTTCAACTCCCGGTATGGGAAGTTATGTTCAAACGACCTGACTGCTCTCATTATTGTACAGAATGATAATGTGTCCCTCGTCAAATGACTTGTAAATAACGTGAACGCAACACACTGACTTCCACTTTGCCTTCATACAGGTAATAATTTAATCCTGTTGTTTGGAGTCACGTCTCCTGTTGGGATTAAGCTTTTGATTCAGAGTAAGATGACAGTCAGCTTTGTTTGGATTTCTGCCTCCGGGCGTTTCTTTTGGGTTTTATTTCCTTAACAAGAACCATGTAATTAGTTTCGCTAAAACGTCACGACGTAAAACTTGACACGTTCAGCTGAAGAGCTGGAAGATTTTTTTGTTCTAAATGAAGCTTTATTAACCTAAGAGTACGCGTATTTAAAAAAAGCGGTAACAGTAGCAAAAAAAGTGCAAACAAACTTGCACAATACCAATTAGCATCCACGTTAACTAAAGAAAAAAAAAGGAGAGGATACAATAAATGTGACTTTTAAAAATATAATGCACAAGAGGATGTAACTAAGCTATATAAAACATTTTCAAAACAGTTTAGAAATCTGACTTTTTCACATAAGTTTTAATGAATTTGAGTTGATGAGTGAGTTGACTTTTATTTGATATAAGGTTGAGGGGCTGGAAATGCCACATAAAGCTGGGCTTTTTCAGCCCATTTTTAGACTTAAATTGAACGAGATTAAAGGGGAAAATATATATATTTCCCCTTTAATCTTTTTATATATATATATATATATATATATATATATATATATATATATATATATATATATATATATATATATATATATATATATATATATATATAGAATTACCTAACTGTGATCAGGTAAACCCAATTTTAAAAGCTTTTTTCATAAACTTTACACGAAAATAAAGAATAACCAGAAAAAAGAGAAATAAAAACATGAATTTTGACATTTTTTGCACTCTTGTGTTGTCATGATAAAATAAACAGTTTAATGCAGTGATGGAGGAGGAATCTTTTCAAATATTGTGGTTCATTAACATGTAAGCTTATATGGTTCCGTTTCAGCAGAAATCCACCTTATGTCACTGACACTGTTATGCAACCGAGCGCTGTTGGGGCGGAACCAAACATACATTCTCGTCTGGCATCGGCGTTTAATAACTGATGGACCATCTTAGCGCATGCGCAGAAGCTATACAGTTACGAAAATTGAACAAGGAGAGACGCTTTTCAGGACAAACTGTACCTAAACTTCACCGAAGGAGGCTGACAGGAGGCGGACATGGCAGGCGAAGAGGAGACGAGTCGAGACAAGGTGAGAGGAGTTTGTAAGATGTCGCTGTCAGACGGAAAAACGTGAAAATGACGCGATGTTGCCGAGTTTTCAGAAGGTCAACAAACTCTTTATAGCTGTTCTTTTACGTCACATACACCACAACTAAGGAGACGTTTACGATAATAAGCTCGTTTGCGTGAGTTTACGTTTCACTTGTTTTACTTTTATTCTGCGCCAAACTATAGAACAGTCAGCAGGTCTAGATTTGGATGCCATCCTCAGTGAGATAACCTTCATCAAACATCAGCTTCCCTCCAAATCTCTCTGTTCTCACTTAAATAAAAAAGAAAAAACGTGATCACAGTGAAAAGGTTTCATTTATTCTGCTTACAGAATATCCAGCTCATATCTCAGAGTTACAGTCAAGCATCCCCCCCCCCCATCTCTGACTGGGTGATGTAAGTGAGCACGTGTAAGTCAGGATAAGGTGCTTAACCAAAAACAGACTTTCAAATTGCATGTTAATTAGTCTGACCAGAAACGTGCAAACTCTAATTTCTTAGAGCCAGATAAACGCACCCAGATCATGTTGCTGCATGCAAACAGAGTTTGAGTCCTCATGAGGGTTTAAAAACCGCCTCTGCGTTTTTCCTGACTGTGGTCCTGCAGGGGTTCAAACTGTTGGGGATCCTGGATGTTCAGAAGACACCATGTGCCAGAGACGCCATCCTGCACGGAGCCGGAGGATCGCTAGCTGCTGGCATGCTTTATTTTCTGGCCACCAGTGAGTATGTTTGCGGCTGGTTTCTTCAGCATCTGTTCACAAGCCTTCTGCTTGTTTTAAGCTAGCTGTTAACCTCTTCATCATGAGAGCATCCTGTACCGGGACAGCATGAAATATGTGCTGCACAGAAGTCTTTGCAGACAGTAAGAAGCAGCAATCCTAACATGATGCGTAGCAACATGACCGAGAAACTCAGCTAAAAGACTCTACCAAGCGTCGGCATCCAGACCAAACACAGTTCACACCTCGACCATCATATGGGAATGTAAGAAAAGTATGAGAACAGCACCAGGGCTGCATAATATACTGCAAATGTATCGTCATCGCAATATTAGCCCACAATATTGCACAGATCTAATAGTGTCTATGTTCGCATGTACTTTAAGGAAGTAACCTGATGTTTTCCAGTTGGAGCTGTATGTTCTTGCGCTGTGTGTATCAATGGCCAATCAAATTGACTTTTCTAATGAAACAATGTTGTTATGTAGGAATCTTGTTTGTTTCCTATTATTTCAATAGGCTACCAACTATTGTGTTGGTACAGAAAGTATTCAGACCCCTTTAAACTTTTTACATTGCTAAATTGTCCAAATCATTGCAGCCATTTGCCAAAATCAAAAAAAAGTTAATTCTGTTTCTCATTATTGTACACTCTGCACCCCATCTTGACAGAAAAAAAACAGAAATGTAGAAATATTTGCAAGAAAAACTGAAGTATGACATGGTCATAAGTATTCTGTACTTTCCTCAGTACTGAGTAGAAGCAGCTTCTGAGCTCGTACAGCCATGAGTCTTTTTGGGAATGATGCAACAAGTGTTTCTCACCTGGATTTGGGATCTTCTGCGTTCTTCCTTGCAGACCCTCTCCAGTTCTGTCAGCTTGGATGGTGAACGGTGGTGGACAGACATTTTCAAGTCTCTCCAGAGATGCTCAGTTGGGTTTAAGTCAGGTCTCTGGCTGGGCCGGTCCAGAATGGTCCAGAGTTGTTCTGATCCACTCCTTTGTTATTTCAGCTGTGTGCTGAGGGTCATTGTCTTGTTGGAAGGTGAACCTTCGGCCCAGTCTGAGCTCCTGAACTCTGGAAGAGCTTTTCTTCCAGAATCTCTGTACTTGGCCACATTCATCTTTCCTTCAACTGCAACCAGTCGCTGTGTCCATATCTGGTTCATATCCGTTAGCCAATGTCAAGGCCCCGTCCCAGATTTCAAACTTGCATACTGCTGTTTCTGAGTCTCGGGATGCCACTGGGCTGTGACGGCTCGAAAATGTGCATAATAAAAGTTGGTGTTCCATCAAAACAAGTCAGAAACGCAGATTTTTAAGGTGGAAAAGTTCCGTGATGTGTCTTTAAACGCCTAAAAGAAAGACCTGCTCAGGTTTACTTTTTTAACTTGTACTTTTCCTCATCTGACGTTACTTTACTCACTCCCAGATGAACTGGGCTGCTGTCCTCTGGTTTAACTCTGAAAGTAATTTCAGGATGCGGTAGCATTCACATCTTCTACTGGGTTCCAGGTGAATTCAGGTTTTATGAAGAAGAAGAGTCTTGTGTTACTGTTACACTGGTGACACACTTCTTCTGTTGTGCACTTCATTTATTCTTTGTATCTATGATCATCTTAACTTTTTATTCCTGATGTTCTAACACCTGCAATGTGATGTGTAGCTGCAACAGTCGTAAACTTTATTTACAGACGCCAAGTCCAATAATAAAAATAATAATTAAAATAGTAATAATTTTAAAAAAGGAGATTGTAAATAAGAATAACAGACAAATTGCTAACAAACAAAAACAAATAATATAGACAGCACACTGTCTGTCCACACAAGCTAAAAACGGTGCAGTTGTTCAAGCCAGTATTTCCAAAACACGGAGGTATATTTTGTGTCACTCTGAATTGGGTCTGTCAAAGTAGGGCTGGACAATATAGAACATAAGATTTTCGATTAAAAAAAAATCTGTATTAATCGATATTTATAAAAAGAAAAAAAAAAGCCATTATCAAATTAAAAGCTATTTTAGGTGCAGCCCTGACCATTTAAGCTTTTGCTGAATGATCTACTTATAATGAAGATCAAATTAAAGCCGTTTTCAGACTTGCATTGCGGAACATGGGCGGTAAAGTCCATCTGCTCTTTAAACAGACTCGTCTTTTCAAACATGCCGCTTCCTTGCAGACTTATCGCGTCCTGGTGCTTTCAGACATCAGGAAATGTGCGGAAAAGTCAGCACAGCCCCGCTCTCCCTTCAGCTCTGTCCGGCACATTTTCTTGTGCTTTCAGCCAAAACGACGTGCCGCAACATTTCTGCTCTTGTGACATGTAGAGCAGCCGGTACATGTCCGCTACATCTCCGAGGTAAAAGACCGGTTCGCCGAATGCAATGAATGTCTGAATGCAAGCATTGTAAAGGACAGAGTCCGCAATATAACCGCTTTCCAGACCAAGTCTGAAAGGGGCATAACACTGAATTCCAATTCAGCCTTTACCTGAGTCTGTGTTGTAATTGGTTTGGTGGAAGGAGTGACTGTAATATCCTGCTACCTGATAGGCTACAGCACAAAACTGTGCTTCTATATCAAACTTATATTGACCCTCTTTTTTTTTTTTCTATTGAAAAAACCTCTATCGATCGATATATATTGATATTGAATTATCGTCCAGCCCTATGTCAAAGACATTATAATTCCATTTTTGGAACGACACAATCTGCACAAACTTATAGATTAACTTTCTTAGCAAGACATTGTTTGTGGGTCATTACAGGTCACAAAAAGATGGCTCGCACTTTCCCACCGAGGGTATTTCAGCAAAATACGGAGGGCGTCTTTATATGCAACCTTGATCTTATTCATTATACCTTTGCTGTAATTGCACCAGAGGTGTGCTGTATATAGTGATGTGCAGTAAGCTCTAAAAAGAGCAATTTTAACATCATTTGAACACGTGAAATTTGCAGGCAATCATATTTGCTTGTGCATACAATTAACAGGGTTGACAGGGTTTTCAGCACACACTGTCAATAGTTGCTGTAGACCAGCACTATAAGGTGCCAGAACAACTAAGTGGTCTGCATACATCAAATGATTGATGAGCCTATTCCCCACCATACATCCAGTCTTGCACTTGTATAGTCTTTGTGACAACCCATCCATGTACAAATTAAAAAGAACCGGTGATGGTTCTTTTGAAGAACTATCGGAACAGAACAATTTTCTGTAAAAGATCGTTAAAGTACACTATTGATTTTTGTTTTTAGCACACAGTAATACAATTGCAAACCCCACTCCGACCGTTAGTTAGGTGTGGGTCCGAACAGAGTGGACCCCTCAGTCAGTCAATGCTTTATGGTACAGTGAGCCGGTTGGTAAATGCGGACCATGTGTATTCATATTGATGTGTCTTATTCAGGAGACCATAGGCTACTTTCTCATAAGATGCTAATTTTACTTGTCCTATATTTAATGTTATTATTGTCATTTCTTTTGCATACTTCTTTGTAGCTTTTCTACTACTCTTTGGTACTTTTTGATTATTTTGTTTTATATTTTTAATCTTCACAGGCTTGGACTGGGACCAGAGTAACTCATTTCGTTCCACCTCATTTCGACATGTGAAATATTAAAGATCCTTGAATCCTGATATGTTTTCTTTTTTTCTACTAAATCCTGTAAAATATTGTGCTGCAGATGCAAATGAAGGTCAGTGTCTAAAGTCTGAGCAGCAGTCTTACTGTCGTCCGCAGGTCGAGTAAAGAGGTCTTTTGACGTAGGATTTGCCGGCTTCATGGTCACCACTCTCGGGTCCTGGTAGGTCTGAAAGTGGCTTCATTTTCCCCGTCTTTTTTTTAAATGTGGTTGCATTTATTTGGCATTATCTAAGTTAGATTTAAAAGTATTTGCTTTTTCCCTCTAACATGGTCATTTGAGGAGTTTCTTGTTTCCCAGCTGTGACAGAAACGTTCTCGTGTGTCCAGGTTTTACTGCCGGATGAACAACGCTAAGCTCCGTGCGCAGCAGCGATTAATACAGGAAGGCATCAAGAACAAGGTTGTGTATGAAGGAACTGTTCTGGACCCGACAAACAAACCCAAAACAGAAGCTCCCTCTGCTCCGTCAATGATGTCACCCTCCATGAAGAGAGTCTACCACCTGCTGGATGTTTTTGTTGTCTTGCTCAGTGACTTGGACTGAAGTGTGTGTGTGTGTGTGTTCTCCGACGGTGATGGGCGGCCACAGTCAGTGCGCTCGTTGCTAAGCTAACGCCACACCAAAGCTTTGATCAGAGAATCTGCATCTTCTGCAGGTTTTTAGATTCTCCATCCAGCATGTTTAACCCCCGTGATGCCTGAAATCTTCTCCCGTCTGGTGTTTAAAACGAACAGCGTTGCTCAGAATCATCCGTCTAAGACGGGAACATGGATGGAAAGATCATTATTAGGTGCAGGAGGTGAATCGGCTCCAAGTTATTGTGGTAAATGTGATGCTTTTGCCTTCTCTGAGGGGGAAGCGTCCTGGATCCACGTACTCTGGACCGGTTCTTATCAGGCATCATCCATTACTGACACTCATCCGGGTTATTTAAACACCCGGATGCTCCCAGGTTCTGGCTCATATTCCCAACATACCTGATGGTTTCATCATTCAGAGGCACAGAGGCAAGGTTTTTCTTTTATTTTACTGTTGAATCAGAACTTGAAGCCACTTGTAACTGATTTAAATATATATGTTTAATATGAATATGTGGAAAAATACATCCTGAACAACTAAACTGGCTTGTGTGATTTATCAGTGATGAGATGAAGAAACCTGAGGAAAAGATTTTACAAGTAAAGCGGCTTGAAAAGGAAGCTCAGTGTGGAGGTGAGGAATCATAAGAGGTAAACTTTGGTTTTCTCTGTTTGGCAGGATGTTTAGAGGACGGTGCGAAACATTCTGAGTCCACTCTCATTTTTTATGTTTTTTATTCCAGTCAGATTGTGTAATAGTTCCAGTTCACTTTATTTCTAAAGCACTCTTACTCTGACAGAGACGGATCAAGGTGCTTTGCAACAATAAAACATTAAAAAAGTACCGAAAAATACACAGAATAAGAAATCTACAAACAATAGGAATATAATAAATTAAAGTAAAAGACTATTTAGGATCTAAGTACCAAAGGCTTTGTGAAATAGAAATGTTTTCAGTAATGTTTTAAAAGCAGCAAAGGACTCGGCAGACCTGATTGATGGCGGTAAAGCGTTCCAGAGTCTGATCTATAATCTATAATCTTTTTACGTGGTCTTGATCAGTAGTTCTCTGGACTCTCTGAAGGGCTTCCAACTTTTCTTTGGACATTTTTAGTCCAGTTGCATCTGAGAAAAACCAAAGATGACAGAAAAGAAAAGATGAGTTTGCAGCAATAAGGTGAAGGATCGGCTCATCAACCCGGACCTCAGCAGGTCTGATGGAGGGACGGATCCTCCCCAGAACCTGGACCTCAGCAGGTCTGAGGCAGTGTGGGATGATCTTCACAGAGAACTAAACAAAAGGCAGAAACATCCAAAGAAGAACTTTGAAAAAGTCCGTCAGGAAGTCTGGAGACCTGGTCCTGAAGACTGCTGGGAGAAGTGAGACAGCTTCTGTAAGAACATTCAGACTGATGAAGAAGAAACCTGATCAGACCAAGGTTGTTATAGTTCACTAAAACTAACAAAAAAAGCGAACTAAAATTGAAGAAAAATTTTCATTAACTGAAATAAGAATAAAAATGACAGTTAAAAAAAAAAAAAAACGATAACTAACAGAAACTGCATTGTGTCTTTACAAAACTAATTAAAACTAACTACAAATGTTGCAAAAACATCCTCAGTTTTAGTCTTTGTAAATTAGTTTAATACATTAGGCTTTGGAGTTAGTATGAAATCTATTTCTATTTAATGTATTTACTTTTCTCTACCGAGTGACTTTCATATGACTTTGAATGTTACACCAGACAAATCCAGATAATTTACAACAAAAACTAAAGAAACTAATAAAAACTAAACTAAGCATCTAAAAAAAACAAAAACCAAAGCTAATAAAAACTAGCAAACCTGCTCAAAAAACGAACTAAAACTAAGTGAATTGAAAAACAAAAAGTCAAAACTAAATAAAAACTGGAACTAATTAAAAATCCAAAGCTATTTTAGCCTCGGATCAGACCAGATCCTGTTGCAGCTGGCTGGGTTTGCAGGAACTGGTTTGGGCTCTGAACTGTTGCTGGGAGCTCTTCACTTGTGGACTTGGTGCGTGTTGTTCCACCATGTGGCCAGCAGATGGCAGTGCATCCCTGCAGGCGCGCCCGCGTGAGCATTCCCTGAACAAAGAAGCAAGTAACCGTGGCTGAGTTAATCCAGAACAATAATAAACATCACCTTTCACTTACTGCCTCTCCAAGATGCAGACTCATATTTCAGCCGTCATCCTGCATTTCTGATGCTCTGAGATCAAATCTGCAGCCTTGGAGAAGAAAATCAAACAGATTTTATAAATAATTGCAAATTATTCAGATTAAACAGCTGTTATGAATTTGTGCATTTAGTTTATATTTGGTTACTGACACCTGCAGAGTTTTATGCTGCTTTATTTGCATCTATAATGTATTTTATTTAGTTTATTTTCTTGCTTCATTCACTCTCATTCATGAATTTATTTCTATGGTTTTTATTTATTAATTATCTTTCTTAACTGTTATTAATCTGTTTCATATTTAATCTTATTTCAGTCTTTTTATTTCTATATTTTTCTGAAACCCCACCCCTCATTCGTTCATATATAATTATGAATGTATTCAGGGTTAATTGGAGTTTAATTTATTGGAAATCTCTACATTACTGTTTAATCCACTAACTGATGACAACACATGTCCGTATTTCTCTGATGTTGCTTATTTGTAAAGAAAAACATGCAAAAACACAGAAACTCTTCTCTCTGGAGAAGTCTGACTCAGCTTATTAGCAGCTGAAAACAGAAGTTTAACCTGAACCTCTGGTTTTATTTACAGAAACTAACCCAGAAGGCAGAAGTTGTCTGTGGAAAAACACTGTTCACTTTCCAGCACAGCATTTGAATCAGGTCGAGGTGGAGCCTGAAACTTTGAATGTATGTAAAAATGCCGTACTTCCCAGTCATCCCAGTGCCTCCTTGCTCCCTTACCTTTCTTTTTGGTGGGTGTTGGGTAAGGAGCCGGTGAGGCTGTGGGCTGAGATTAGTTATGGTTCTTTCTTCTTCTCTTGCTGTACTCACAGCTTCATTTTGTCATTAATTAATTTTTTGTAAAGTTTACAATGTAAAAACTCAAATCTTACCAAGTATATTTTTCTCATTTCTAGTCAAAATATCTCATCACACTCAAAATAAGACAAAATTACATAAAGTCAAACATTTCAGTGAGATATAGGAACTTGTTTTATGGCAATGCAAGTTTTTTTTTGCCTGTAATAAGCAAAAAAAAAAAAAAAATGGAACAAGCAAAATTTTCTTGATAAGATTTCTTCACTGTAAATTCTAATGAGTTGGCTTTACTTAAAATAAACATGCAGACTTGCTGCCTAAAAAAAAACCAAGTATTCGGTAATAGGAGTGATTAAGTAGAATAAACTAAAATAGTTTAAGTTTATAGAACTTTTGATCTAATTAAGCTGTAAGTGAAAGATGCTGGGGAAGAAACTTGATGTGATTAATTTCACATAAGTTAGATGAGATACTTCACACTATCTTCATTTTATTTTATACCAACATGACTACAAGTTCATCTTACTTAAAGTAAATGATGTACTCAACTAATGTCAGACCACAGACGTTTCTGTCGCGGTGCAGCAGCTGCTGGACAGCAGATATTATATACAGGAATGAAGAAACAAACATCATTTATAAGTCCTTCATTTGTGAATTATCTCCAATTTGTTGTTAAAAGAAGTGAACTGCATTGTGGGAAACCTGCTCTCTCACATCCCTACTTTCCCTTTACTCATTTTAATTAAGCTGATTCAGCTTAAGTGAATTAAGTTATCTAACATGTTGCCCTCAAGTTCTTACAACGTATTTAAAATTAGTATTACTAACAACTAAGTTCAAATTAAGTTCTACCTACAAGATAGATTCTATTTAAACCAATATTACAATTTACAGTGTTGAAATACGATGAATTGTCTTAAAACAAGATCTTACATCTCACTGAAATGTTTCTCTTTAAGTAATTTTGTCTTATTTTGAGTGTGATGAGATATTTTGACTAGAAATGAGAAAAATATACTTGCAGGGTTCCTGCAGGGTCTGAAAAAGTCTTAAATTTACAAATATGCACTTAATACCTTAAAAAGTCCTTAAATTTGGCAGTTGTGGTCTTAAATTGTATGTGGTAGGTCTTAAATTGCATTGGTCTACCACAGATTACCGTCACTGGTGTGGCTAACAAAAACAAAACAACATTAATGTTGAAGTTTTCAGTCACGTTGATCTTGTTTGCTTTAGTCCCTGACTGCGCTAAAGTGTGTTGGAGAAATGTCGAACGCACATCTACAGAGTGACGGTACTTAACTAATTTCCTCCTGGTCCAGCCTGACCATATTGATTAAATCGGAACCAATTTATCTTTTTTTTTTTTACAGGTAGAGATGATCAGGAAACATTTAACCCAACACACAGGAAGCCTTTATCTATGCATGAAGGAAAACAACCTTACAGGGAAAATGTTGTGGATTTGGGATGTTTTCTCTCTTTATGTGCTTGTGGTCGTTGTTCAATCTGTCTTTTTTGACATTATATTAGTAATTGTATAGAGATCTGTGTTTTTGTCTGTCTGGTCGTGAAATGGACATTAAATTCTGTTCTAAGTGGTCTTAAAAAGTCTTTAACTAGTAAAAACCCTGACTTGGTAAGATTTGAGTTTTTGTAGTGTATAAACAGATTGCTGAAAAGAAAACATCTCAAGGAGAGATGATGAAAAAACAAGGCACTTTTTAATATATCCACATATATAAAACCTAATTATTAAAAGTTAGAGTACTTTTTACGCAGTACGATGCGTCTAATCACATGTGGACAACAAAAACATTGACAAGTTGACAGTACTAATCCAGCCCTGCATACTTTCCTTTCTGAACCTCCTCACGGACCATCAGAGGACACAGGAAGCAGTCACAGCGCTGTCCTTTAGACGGCAACACTTGCTGCTGTGGTCTTATTATAGCAGACCTTTATCTCAGCGCTGTGTTACTCTGTCCGCTGGGACCATTGTTCCACAGGAGCCGTTGGCACAGAGACGAGCGGGAGTGAGATGGCACTTTGTACTGTAATACCTCAGTGATATATTGTTTTTTACTTAGACTGACAGCGACACCGGGAGGAGGGGGGGCTCAGACATCTGTCGTGTCACAGTCCACAGTAGAAGGTGGTTATCTTTGTGTCGTATTACAGCTGTCCTGTAGGAAATTTAAAGTGTGTGGGTGGGGGGTGGGGGGGGGTTTAGTCATGTAGACGTGGTGAGGATGACTAACTGAAGTTCAAACTGAGCATCGGAATGAGGAAGAAAGGGGATGTAAAGAGGGAAAGAAATCAGCTGTTAGTGAAATAAGTTGAAATTGACAAAAGTGATAATAAATAAAAAATTCTCTGAAAATGACGACATTGATTTTGAATTGTGGTTCGAAAGAAATATTAAAAACAAACACACAAAAAATACAAAAACTTGATTGAGCTCCGAAGCTAAAATTTTGTTGAGCAACGCTTTGAGGCAATCGCTACAATCAGGTGTTTTCTGGAACGTCCAATCAGACGTCGGCACCTGTTGACAGGTATTTTGCTTCACTGTTCATGGGAAAGGTGCTCTAATGTGTCTGAGACAGTGTTGCTTGTTTTGTTTTTTTAAATTATTATTTCCACCCAAAAATTCAAAAGCAATTTATTTAACTAAACCATAATTTTGTAAATTTTTATTTATTATTAGTGTCTTTAGTTTCTTGTTATTTGAATTACTATTGTGAATTTAGTCTTCTCTTTAATTGGAAGGTAATAATTTTGAGGACGACTGTAACTAGGGATGTATACTGAATACCGGCATCGTTTGGCACCAGTTCCTAATCTTAACAATATAGGGGTACCATTAAGATTCTGAACCAACGATACTGTTATCGATACTTTTTGAACGTCGACCTAACCGTCGCGCAACCATGACCCTGTCCTGCAATCACTGCGATGGAGTACGACAGACACACTTCCCTCATTCTCACAGCTGTCCTTCACTTACCTTTACATCCAGGCCTCTTCAACGCCATCTGAACAAGTGTTTTTGACTGCTTGATCTTTTATTTTCTTGTAATATCTTTATTGTTTACTCTAAATTATGTTATAGTATCAATAAGACTATTGATAAATATCAGTATCGATAAGGAGTATTTTATAGATGAAATCATAAAGATATGCATCCCTGCACACAGCACGTCCAGCCTGGAAGCAGATGGGCTCCAGCAGCAGAAGACCACTCCGGGCGCCATTCCTGTTAGCTAAGAACAGGAAACTGGAGCTACAATTCACACACTCACCAGAACTGGACAACAGAAGATGGAGAAACGTTGCTGGTCTGATGAGTCTCTATTTCAGCTCCACATTCAGAGCTCAGAATATGCTGGAAACATCATGAAAGCATGGATCCATCCTGCCTTCCCAGAAGAAAATGATTTTGGAAAGCTGATCTCATAAAGGTCTCATTTACTTCTGAGACAAATGTGAGATCTAACTGAGACTATGGCTCAATATCTCCTGCTTCTCAGCCTCCTGATAGAAAAGCTGCACAAAATCTCAACCTCCTCTCACTTCCAGTTCCAAAGGAGATCTCCATCATTTCTGAAATAATTTGTCTCAAGTTTTGAGATATTTTTGAGTTCTTATGGAGAAATTAATCTAACCTCCCTCTCCTTCTTATAAAAGTCATCATGTTGATCTCACATGGAGGAAAAAAATTGGCTACCTAGGTGTTTTTTTTTTTGTTTGTTTTTTATTCAAAGAGTTTAATAAAGTATTTGTTATACCAACTTGTTAGTTTTTATTGAAACAAATGTTGATCATTTCATGTTTAATATGCAGGTTGGAGTTTGTAAGGCTGCATGATTTTAGAAGGCTCATCTTAGGGATGATGAGGTGGCCTAGTGGTTAATGCTGCAGGCTGTGGTCTGGAAAACCCAGGTTCAAGGTCCTGACATGGTGCTTGGGTGAACTATGAGCCCCTGAGCAAGGTCCTTAACTGCTCCCTGTGCGCTGAAATTAGCAGCCCGCTGCTCTTAACTAGAAATGGGTTAAAAGCAAGACGCCTGCATTAAGTTTCAAATAAGACTCCTGTGACTGTAGAAGAAACAAAAGAGACATTGATGAGAACAATTTGAAACCTGAATGAGGCTGGGGTGAGATCTCCTTTTTGTCTCCTGTGATGCAAGAGAAAGCTTTGATGAGTAAAATCTTCCTCTGGGTTGGATCAAGGCTTCAGGCTGCTGCTGGTGTAGTGGTGGGGGTGGGGGGGGGGGTTTCTTGCTCTGGTAAAGTTAATCGAGTTCATAAGAGATGATGTCATAAGCATCAAGCACCCTTTCCTGGGCTGTACCATGCACATAGAGGAGGTAGGACACCTCAACAGTGAAGTTTAGGTGATGTGAAACCAGCTCACATAAGATAAAACACACAGACATAAACTGAGCAGTGAGGAGTGTCCGGATCTTTACACCTACAAAACTAAACCTCAGCGCAGGACTGCAGCGGTTCACTTACATCTAAAGGAGAAAAGACTTTATTAGACAGTAAGTCATTCATGTTAAACTGGGAAGGCCCTCACTGAACCGGGGCGGGGGTCTCAGGCATCACCTATCAGCAGCTAACAACAAACCCATGACATCCCTCACCAGGTGTCTGTGAAAACATTTTTACTTTGATTCATGCGGCCAGCAGCTCACATGATGCAAACAAGTCAGAGGAAGGACGACACCCATAAACATGCCAGGGTGACCTAACGGCTCTGAGCTCTCAGGTGTTGAGCCCTGAGCTTAGATACTCGACTCTTCCCACCAGTCAGTTGGAAGGTTTGTGGACGAGATTTAACATCTTCAAGAGCAAAAAGTGTGGTTGCTTCTTCATTTAAATTCTCAGAAACACTGCGTTTAGTTGATTTGCACATGTGAATGTTCATCTACGCTCCTCTATGAACGATAGTTCAGTCTGCAAACGTTGGACATTCTCCACATCCTCCTCATGCGTCCTTCACATTGGCATGGTTGTTAGACAATCATCCCCTAGAAGGCCGAGTTTGGAGTTCACCTCTGAGTTCTGACACTAGTAAACAGGCGGATAGGTTGATCCGGATCATAAAAGAGAGCAGTTGACAGTGGTGGTGTGTGCATCCATTTAACATCTAACACTCTGCGGCTTCTTTGTTCCTTTCTGGCCACCTATGAGCTGTTCTGTAAACAACGTCCCCACCGTTTCCAGTGGAAATGCTATATCAGGCTACACGTCCACAAGCACAAAGTCATTTTTTGTCAGATGCAAAGACAAAACATCGTGTCTAAAGTTGCGTTCATACCAGGATAATCCAGGGATGCAGCTCAATAAGGCTGAGAATGCTGAGAAATGCTGCGTCTTCCTTTGGTTTGGTTCCCCTCACACTTTACTGAAGCAGACCAGACCACCTGGACGAGGTCACGCTGTTACAGCAGCTGCTCGGGTGTGTGGCGCACTATTGCCCAAAATGACCACTGACCAAGAAGAAGAGAAGCAGGAGGAAAAAGAAAACAGGCCTGAAAAATGGAAATCCTCCACTTCAGCTACAAGTAAGCAGAGGTGTCAAAAGTAGGCAAGAGGTGGAACGTAGAGATCCTGTCCAACCAATCTCTGAACCAGCTGGGTTGAATAAGAGCAAGGTCACAGGGACATTTTTGTCACGATTAAACCGTTCTTGAGTCTAGAAAAAGGATTAGATCCGTATTTTATGCGCCATGTGACCGCGCCAAAAATCCGCAACAGTTGTCAGAACAGAACGGTTGGAGGAGGTCGGCTGCACGATTGCAAGGTCCGTAACGGTTACAAGCAAAGGGTGGGGTAAATAAAAGCGAATACTTCCCCATTAGTAATAATGCTATAAAATGTCCTAATCTGCCATTTAAATAATCTGCCGAGTCCTTTACATATGTGGGTATAAAAGTTACCAAATCCTATTACAGTGTAAAAGTAACTTTACTTCTCTGCTGGAACAGTGTAAACAAGATATTAAAAGGTGGTCTATTTTACCTTTTTCTCTCATTGGGAGAACTAATTCTGTGAAGATAAATATTGTACCAAAGCTTTTATATTTGTTTCAGGCGTTGCCTGTTTTCATACCACAATCTTTTTTCAAGGCATATAATCAAATGACTTGTTCTTTTATATGGAATAATAAACCAGTTCACATAAGAAACTAATTTATAGAGACACCAAAAGGTGTAGGGGGGTTTTCACTTCCTAATCTGCGTACGTACTGTATTATTGGGCAAATGTCAATGCCGTTTCCCTGTGGTTAAAGATTGGAACGACAAGATCCCTGCATGGCTCCAGATTGAAAAGATTACAAGTAGCCCACACTCACTCCCTGCTTTACTTTGTGCTCCCCTACCATCACTAGTTAACAATATTGAAGACAATATAATTGTGACTCAGTGTGAGCCAGTTATTGTGACTATTTCTATTCACTCTCCAATAATACACTATCACCTTTTCCAGCCATCCTTATTGGACAAAGGCTTCAAAATTCGGTATAATAAAGGTATTCATAGTATTGAAGACTTGTGATACTTTTGCAAGCTTTGAACAGCTATCCAAGAAATTTGATACTTGCGGTTCTTGCAGACAAGGGATTTTACTCGTAAAAGGTTTGCTAATTTTCCTACCCTTCCCCCGTTTTCCTGTTTGGATTCCCTATTAGGGGTCAATAAGTTGAATAAAAGCAGAATATCATTTATTTATTCCCATATTATGGACGGCTGCAACCACTCCATTTTACATATTCGAGAACGATGGGAAAATGACTTGGGGGGCCAGCTGTCCAATGAGGAATGGGATATGACTCTTACTAGAGTTCACTCTTCTTCCATATGCTCTAGACATTTAATAGAGTTCAAAGTATTACATAGGCTACACTTCTCAAAGGCTAAATTAGCAGGAATATTTCTGAATGTAGACCCATTATGTGACAGATGCAAACGGACGTCAGCTACTTCCTATCATATGTTCTGGTCTTGTCCAAAACTCGTTCCTTTCTGTTCATCCTTCTTTGAAGTAATCTCTCATGCTTATGGTCATTACATCTCACCCAATCCGCTGGTTGCTGTTTTTGGTTTGTTTTCTGATCCAACGGGAGCTTAAATTGGAAAAGATAAGATGCACCCTCAATGGGTCCATTAACAGATTCCACAAAACCTGGACTCTCTAATAACATATGTGAACAATTCACCTGGTCTGGAACTGGAACTCTGAATCATTACATCTGCCCTTGAACAAACTCTGTAATAGCAAGTATTAAGTGCACTGGTTATTGTTGTTTTTTTGGGGGGGGTTGTCTTTGTCTATTGTTGGTGTCTGCAGTCCGTTATTATTATTTGTAATACAGAGAATATGATTGTTTTATATGTTCAATGATCTCACAAATAAAGTGTCCAAAAACACAAAAAAAAAAGAAGCAAAGGGTGGGGAAGGCCTGGAGTTATGCACACGTTTTCTATTTGCATCATAACGTGGTGACGACAGTTTCGTGCTCAAAACATTTCAGGAAACAACCATGAGGCCAGGCAGAGTTGCCGGACCCCTGCATGAAGAATCCAGATCATTCGAGTCTAGTTTGTTAGAGGAATCCATGAGACCGTGCCCATAGCTCCTCTACATGAGCCTGTTAGTGAAAACACCTGTAGCGGCAGATCCGAAAAAATGGCAGGATTTCTACTCTAAAACTTTGTTTACTTCTACTTTTGGCATCTCTGCAAGTAAACAGTAGAGCAACAGCAACTTGTGCAGTCTCCGTGTTTCTGTTTTTACTTTGGTGTTCAAACCACATAAGCTGCCTAGAATGAAGAGAAGCAGGGAGATATCCAGCATGGTACTCTGTACACGAGACTTCCTTTCTTTGATCATCTCTGATCTTAACAGGTCAAAATCTTCTGTAATATAATGTCAGTCATTTCCCCTCTATGACTCCTTAGGTTGTCTTTTGTTAGATTTACTTCTCATGATCAGTTTGCTGACAGTCCTTCTGACAATAATCCCATTTTTCAGTAAATAAATCCTCAATGAAACATAATTTTGTATCTCAATTTCAAATCCAAGTTCACCATTAAGTGCACGGTTACTAAATCTGCTCATCATGAACCCGGGCTGCAGCTTTCAGGATTCGGATATGGCGCATAAAGATGTGACATTCATGAACGAATCAATTCTTTTGAACGGCTCCTTTAAATGAACGTTGATAATCGGAACTCATTCTCACATCCAGATTGTCCACACTCCCTTCATATGACACGTGTGTGCATAAGGAAGTCTGATGTCCGACACGCTTCACTCATGTGAACACATCGATGGGGTGAAAGTGATGTTCAGAAACTAAGTTCTAAAACATTTATGAAAATTTGCACTGATGTAGCTCAGGTTTATTCTATATTATGAATATTTTTACTGTATTTCTGTATTTTTCCTGCATTTCTTTTTAAAATCCCCAAAATAGATCTTTATACTTTAGCTTTGGTCTAGTTTGAGTAATTTTGCATTACTAAAATGCCCTTAGGTGAAAAATGTTTGGAGTAAAGTTGGTTGGCATGGAAGTTAACTGTAGCCAGCTTAGTTTTTGCACCAGAAAGTGTTTTGGTGAGTGAAATTCCAAAATAGTGATCTCACTGTCAAAGCTCAGGGACATGGAGTCACCTTATAAAATGCTTGAAATGAAAACAAAAGTCAAATGAAAATTGAGAAATAATTCAGAATATTTCCCACCAACTAAATATGTATTGATGCCTGATATCCGACTCCAGCACGAACTTTCTCATCCTCGTGGCATAAAGAAACCCACATGGTGTCGTTTTCTGCATCGGTTTATTTAGCAACTGTACAGCACATCAGCATATTAACCAAATCACTGGTCATGTCTTAGTTTCAGTATCAACAGAACTTTATTGCTTTGAGCGGTTAGTTTCAAACACTGAAGCCTGTACTAAAGTCAGGATATAAACTCAAGTCATCTTCACACATAGAACTGGAAAATGTGTGGAAAATGCATAGAATCAGGTCCGAACTTCCTCAGCAGCTGTTTTCACAGGCACTTCACTGTGGGAGATTCCCAGCGAGAAATGCAGTCTCACTAAACGGCGCGCGCCGACACGGCGGCTGGGCAGAGCACGGCAGGCAGGACAAGATGCAGAAAGATAATCTGTGGACATCGCTTTCTTTTATTTACAGCATGCCGCGAACGTTGGACGATGTTCACCCATGGCAGTTTTGTGTTGATATGGATGTATTTGGACGTACACAGACTATCAATAAGCAAGTGGAATGCAACTTGAAGATCGGCAGAAAATATTATGAAGCAGCAATTCTTATAAACACGTGCTTTCTCACCACAAGCTCCTCAGAGGATTAATAAGCGGCTGCATTCAAACTTTTGGGCACTTGCTCGTCTTTATCTGGCCGAGTGCATGTCGCAGGTACAGTATTTGTCTTCTCAAATGCATCTACTCCAGAAACAGCTTTAAACTGTATTTACAATGCTAAATCAGGCATCACATTTCATTGTGTTTACTCTGATTGTATGGAGTCTATATCAAAATTAGTAAAGCAGCAATATTAATGTCACCGACTGTAGGCAAAACACACAATGTGCATAATCTGCAGAGGCTTTCAGAGACCATCATCCAGTTCCATCGACACAATACTGACATTCAGGTTCAAAACTTCAAAGATGTAAATGACTGTAAGCATCTGGTCAAGGCTCCTGGGGGCCTTTTACATGTCTGTATCCTGTGTTTTAAAGTATCACTGCTGCATAAAATTGCAGAAGAAATGCCAGGCTCTTATAACAAAGAGCATTAACAGTATGTGACATTTTCCATTTTCACTGCATATAAAAGAATATAAAACCTCCAAATAAACTATACTACAGCTAAAAGTGTCATATTATCATTAAATCTGTCTAAATGTATAAAAATGTATTGCAGATAACGATTCTCACCTAAAATGTTGATTCTAACATCGGCTCACACACCTCATTGTCCTCATTTTGATCTTTGAGTTTCTGGTCCTTAGTGTCAGACTGGGGACTGTCCTGTGACTGCGTCAACTGTTGAGCCTTTACGTTAAAAACGTCCCATTTCTCAGGAATCAGGCCTCTGGTGAAGAGCACAGAGGCCAGGTAGGAGAACAGCAAGATGGCCACCACCGCAGTCAGCATGCAGATGGTCCTGATCGGAGAGCGCTGGATGTAGACGCCATTTACCAGAGTGCATCCTGGGAACTGGATTACGGGCGGTATTCCGAGCAGGGGCTCCCCGCACAGCACCCTCAGCAGGATCCCGATGATGCAGCCCAGAACGGCTCCGTAACCGTTGGAGATGCTGAAGAAGAGGACGCAGACGAGCTGAGGTAGCATGAGGGTGTAGGTGAGGTCGGAGCGAAGCATCCAGATCATCAGGACGCTGTTGTCCATGAAGGTGAGCGATGTACCAGCCAGGCCCACGACCACCACCGAGAAGCGGATCACCCACTGGATCTCCTGCTCAGATGCCTGACAGAAACAAAAACCGAACCACACTCTGAGCCCAGATAAGATGAGATTACTTAAAAAATTTACCTTAAAAATTTTAAGTAATGTGTGATAAAAAATGTGAGTGTATTTCACTTCAACTTTTAAGTTCAGTGAAACAGCTACAGCATTTTAAAGGCGCCATATGTTTCAGCATTTCAGAAAGCAGAGACTGTTAGCGAGATTTTGAATAATGCACATGTGCAAGACCACCCTGCTAGATTAACAGCTCCCTCCTCCGACCACAGAATAACGTGTACGAACCGCTCCGGTGTTCAGCAGACAGCAGCTACAGATTCTCCATCATGTCACAAACGCAAGTAAACGGAATGTTGTTGTCTGAACGTCGCTAACTGCTAGCAGAATGATTGTTAGGGAAACATCAGACGAGTGCGCGCAGCTTCCTGGTCGCAGTATTACTCTGATCAATCAATCACTCTCATTGATCAGTCTCAGCTATTACCCACTGAATTGACCGTCAATCACTCTTATTACGGTAGTAAAAGTGATTAACGAGCCAGTAGACAAATGAAAAATGTAAGGAATGCAGAAATGATTGGAGGATGTTTTTTCAGTCCCATTACTTTCACAGCTGATGTATAATCATATTTATATATTTAAAGCTTTTAATTAATAATAGTGTATGGGGTAGTGAACCCAATTTTATTGAATATTACAAAAATTGTTGAAAGAAACATCTTCTATAATGCATTTAAGTTCATTCCAAGTCCAGATAAGTTAAGGTTACTTACATTTTTTAAGGCATCCAGTTTTTTTAGGTAACACAAGATAATTTGAGTCTATTTCACATTAACTTTTCACTGCACTGAAATAGTCATTTTAAGTACCTCCCCCTTAATTACATGTTGATGTTACTTAAATGTCATCTAAAAACCCCTTTTTGGTTTTTAAGACACCATTGCACCTTCTCAGATCCGTTTTTTATTTTTTTTTTAAATCCAACATGCAAACTTGTAAAAATAGCTATTTTTGTTTGGCTGAAACTTCTTATTTCCCATCAGCAACTAGATACATTTTTTTCTACGGGCATAAACACAACATCATTACCATCACGCTTGTGGTGACGTTTCTATGGGGTATCTGACTAAAAGAACCATTTTTTAAATAAAATCTTAAATTAAAGGTTGAATATGGAATACGTACAGATCAGCGACATCACGTGTGTCTTGGTTGTAGTTACAACAGCAGAAAAACAACTCCAGCTGCTGGGATGCCAGGCTCACTGCTGATGCAGCAACGGACCAGCAGCCTGCATCATGTCCAACAAGTATTACAGACGAGTGGATTAAATGAATGGATTAAATGATACCGTGTAGATTAAAGCTAAAATATGGACTGATTATAGTTGGGTGAATTTAGGTCTAAACTTGGACGAAATGTAATAGACGTCTTTGGCTTGGTGGGACATAATTCTTTAAGGAAATGCTGTACTTTCACTCTGCACCCCTCCAAACACCTTGTGGAGTTTTTTTTTTTTTTTTTTAAATATAGCTTAAAATGCTTCATGTTCAACCTTTAACTTTTTTCTACAAATTAGTGGAGAGAATTCAATATTTCTTAGGTCCCGTCCATACAAAGTCAAACTCTGGCCTAAATTTACAGGTTTTTTTACCAAACCAGCCTCTCATCCATACAAAGCCGGCATTTCGGGGGTCTGTAAGCGATCTTTTTTTATCAAGCCTTCAGAGTGGAAAGATTTTGAAACGCCGTTTGTGCGGTACCATCTTTAAGATCTGACTGCAATTTTTTTTTCTTACATGCATGTGTCATAGCTTCGCCTTTAAACACGCACGCGCTACACTCAGCATCACAACAACAGCTGTACAGGGTTGAATGGTTGCTGCTCGTACTTGCCGCCATCTTTTCGGTTTGGTTCTTCTTCTTGGGGTTTCTGGCGGTTCCCAACCGTAGATCGGATGATTGTTGTTTAACGTTGTATACATATTTCTGGCTTTGGCACCACAGCGCCACTTACAGGCCTGGCATATATTTTGCAGCGTTTCCATGCATTCATGTGGTCGATGACATTTATTTCACGTCTCCGTCTTTAAGACAAACGTTCTGGAAAATATGAGCGTTTCGTGTTCGTTTTGACTTCGTGTGGACATGGTCTTAGTAATGACTAAGCTCGTCTTCTCTGTCTCCTCTCTCCTCATCCTCACCTGTGTCCGCAGGATGTTCTTGTAGATGTTTGAGGTGAAGATGGAGGCTGCAGACAGCAAAGCGGAGTCGGTGGATGACATCACAGCGGCTGCCACCGCCCCGATGCCGACGATGGAGATGTAAGTCGGAGTGAGGTGCTGCAGGACGATTGGCAGGACGAGTCCCGTCTCCCCACGATCAAAAGGAGACGGAGAACCATAAGAGGTCAGGTTCCAGTCTGAGGATACAGACAGGGAAAAACATCTTATGTAACACCTGCTAATCCGTCTCTTGCAGTCCTGAAATGATCTGAAATGACCTATTTACTCTTATCTCCCTTCGTTTATCTCATATTCTAGCTAGTATGAAATGACTGCATATATTCATCTCTTTATTAAACCTACTTGTTGATGCTGCTGCTGCTCCCAGAATTATGGGAGGGATCCCTAATGTGGGAACAATGAAAGCCGCAGCAAAGCAGGTGATCTTGGCTGTAGCTGAAGAGGCAGCAGACAGGGTCCTCTGGTGGAAATTCTGCAGACCCAAGTTCCCCAAACCCTTCAAAGAAAGAAAAAGTCAGAAAAATAAGACCCTTAAGAAGGCAAAATGATACTTATTGTGTCACAGCACGATGTAACTTTTGGCAAAAGAAATGTTTGACTCTGTTACACAAAAAACGGGAATTAAAACAGCTCAAATATCCTCAGAAGGCCAGAGGAGCTCTCAGTCGTGCTGGGAAATATGTGCTTTAGATCCCCACCGAAGCTGATTTAAATTCAGCTGGACTCCTTCTCAGTGTGCTGTGATTAATGCTGTCGTGACATTAGTGAGTTATGGAAAACTTTATGCACAAATCCTCTTCAGCAACTAGTTCAGGTAGAACTCACACTTGTGCCGGTTGGAAGGAAGCCTGGGAACATGGTTCATGTAAAACCTACAGAGCAACTCGCCTCGCTGCACAGGAATCTTTATAATCTGATTACAGGAAAATGATGTCATCCGCAAACGCCGTAGCTGGATTCATGCCAGGAAATGGATAAAAGGCATTCCATAGATTTAATTCTGCTGTTTAAGTTCCTGCTTTTCATCAGACCCATCTTACCAGCAGCAGAAAGTTATCAATCCACCTCCAGGCTCTGTCTGCCTCCACAGAACCGACCCACGGAGGCTGGAAGGTGTGGTTGTAGGCCGTCTCAGTGATGTCCGCGACGGCTGGGTTCATCAGGGCAAAGGGGACGCACAACCACTGAAACAGAAACAGTTTTCTTTAGAAATCTCATGAAATGATGCCAGTTTGATCTGTTTCTCCTTAAAGGAGTCATTTTTGTTGTTTCATACATGATGACGATTCATACTGCATCAAAAACGGGTGCAAAAGCAGCTAAAAAGTTAAGATTAAAAAGATAAAGTTCACTGAAAAGCTATCTTTTTCCTCCTCCTTTCCTTCCGTTTGAAAGTCCTGGTCAAGTACTAAAGAGGGAATATTTAGTGTTTGTAAAACTTACAGTTGAGGAATTAAATTTGTGTTTGGTTATTTGTCTCCTTTTTAATGTTTTGAGTTATTTATCATTGGAAAACCTGATTAGTCACCTAAACGATGAGGTACAACTTGTAGAGACTGTACTCCTGTGCCAGAAGAGGTAAGGACATGGACAAATGAAGGGTAGCCATTGCAGCTAAGGGACTCTGGAGTTTTAGTGATGGGACTGAATAAAACAGCTTACAATGGGTGAATATTAAGATGCTAAGAACAGAAAATGATCCAGTAAGTGTGAAGGTTCATACCTCTGCCAGTCATGTCTATGCTTCATTCAGTCCTTATTCAGTCCACCTGGATGCTGTTTCCTGCCTCGCCTGTGCTCTACACTCCGTAAGCTCTCTCCAGTCTGCAGATTACTGACAGCCCGTGCCGGTAGAAGTCCAACTTCATCCTGATTGGTTTTACCAAGTTGCCGACCACGTACTCGTCCCGGGATACTCTCTCCTTGTCCTGCCCGTGACAGACCTCTTCTGCGTCTCCGGATTTCTGGACACCGACTCACACTCCGTTCCCTGACCTCTGATTATTCGCCTATCCCTCTGATAAGTAGCCCGGTATCAGCTTATGTGTTTAACCATTGCTTATTTATGGACCTGCCTCTGGAATGATGCCTTAACTGGACTTCTTTCATTGCTGCATTGCCTTCAACAGAACCAGGCTGTCATCCTGGATTCCCACCAGCATTCAATAAACATGTTTTCTTTTTCCTAAGTTATATCCTGTGTCGTGGTTGAATTTCCAGGTCCTCAGTGTTTCTGCCTTCAAAACAAGAGTCGAAACTGGGCGTTTATTTGATTTTGGGCACTTTTCAGTTTTCATTTTCTCAAAAACAAAATGTCACTAAAATATGAAAGCTAGGGTTGGCAATAATGGAAAAACGGTTTGAGCAAGCAACAGTTTAAAAAAACACACCACCCGAAACCACCAGCAGGTTAAAGATAACAGCCGAGTGGATAGCTCGTTAGCTTGATAGTAAACAGCTGACAAACCACGTGTTTAAAAGCTTTAATCCACTCACCTCCAACTCCTTATGCGACTTAATAGGGGATTATCACGCTTCCTTGTTCCGGTTTCCGGAAGTTGAAACATTTGGCACTTCCTCTTCCGGGCCATGTTAACGACAGCCGTTCCTGCTCTGTTATACTGTTTAAATCGTATAAACTCCAAACATACTTAAGTTTTCATTCCAGACTGAAGTGATACTGGATCAAAAGCTGGATCAAAGCGATCGATTCGCCGCGGTGAAGGGCCGAACTTTATAATAAAACACTCGTTTGTTTGTCGCCGATGGGGCACAACACCGGCACTTCACAGCATGCTAGCATTAGCCAGCTAGCGTTTACTGACGTGCTTAACATTGTGCGTCTTAAAACACACAAACATCTGAAAATCGGGTCTGTACCTCCCCGTTTCCAGTGGAACAACTGGGGACTGCCAAGAAAGGAGACGCTTTCAGATGATTGTGTGTTTTCAGCCGCACAAAGTTAGGCACGTTATCGAGCTGGCTAATGCTAACCTGCTAACACGACTGCGCAGTCTGCCGGCCACAAACAAACGTGTGTCGTTTTATTATAAAGTTCGGTCCTTCACCGCGGCGAATCGGTCGTTTTAATCCACTTCTTCCTCAGCATCACTTCAGTCTGGAATGAAAACTTGGCATTGGCGATTATCCGATTTACAATGTTTAACAGGGTAGTAGCTGGCGGACTACTGTTAGAAGGTTAGCATTAGCCAGCTTAATGACGTGCCTAACTTTGTGCGGCTGAAAACACACAAGCATCTGAAAGCGTCTCCTTTCTTGGCAGTCCCCAGTTGTTCCACTGGAAACGGGGAGGTACAGACCCGATTTTCAGATGTTTGTGTGTTTTAAGAGGCACAATGTTAAGCACGTCAGTAAACGCTAGCTGGCTAATGCTAGCATGCTGTGAAGTGCCGGTGTTGTGCCCCACCGGCGACAAACAAACGTGTGTTTTATGATAAAGTTCGGCCCTTCACCGCGGCAAATCGATCGCTTTGATCCAGCTTTTGATCCAGTATTACTTCAGTCTAGAATGAAAACTTAAATATGTTTGGAGTTTATCCGATTTAAACAGTATAACAGAGCAGGAACGGCTGTCGTTAACATGGCCCGGAAGAGGAAGTGTCAAAACCTGGGCACTTCCGGTTAGCGTGATAATCCCCTATCCTTATCTGTTGTTTTGTTTTGGTTTTGTTGGCGCAGCAGCAGTTAGCAGTCCGTTAGCTATATTTGTTTACAGTGAGCTGTGCACACAGGGATTCACGTGGAGGACAGAGACGAGACATAAAGGCATCGATTCGTTCTTTCTATCAGTTGCAAATGACCAATTCACGCCTTTTGGTGTGAATGGCAGGGGTTGGTCAGAGTTTTTACAGACCTGCAGCTCTCACAGAGGTCTGACTTTTTTCCTTCCTTTTTCTGAATACATGATGTATCGATACTGTGAGGATGGAAGGACCATTTCACCCAGTATAACAGAGAGTTTCTGAGCTGGATTACCAACCCTGGCTATAAAGGGAATAGAGGCAGGAATTGTGAAAGAACAAACATGCATGTCCGTTTTTTTAATACTAACGGGTGATGAAGCGTTAAGACAAAAAGAACGAGCCCACCCACGTCTCTCTCCGTTGCCTTGAACAGGCTGTGTGCTGCATAAAGTGCTGTGATTCGGTGGCCAAATTTCCCGCGCAGTCCTGCGGATGTGACGTCAATTGACGTTGCAGCCACGTCCACCACAGTTTTGATACAGGAAGGAGACGGTCGCAGTATAGTCAACACTGTAAGGGATAATTATGGATTCTTCTGCCGTCAGCAAACGATCCAGATCTATGAAAGACACTAAAAAGTGAAACTACTAAGAAGAAGACTTTATCAGTGTAGTAAACAATGTTATAGCTTCAGTTTGTGCTCCCGTGTCAGCTTGGCTCGTGGCTGCAGTTACCCGCAGCGCCAGTCGTGGCAGTCGCGAGTCTTATTCCTTAAAGGAGCTGTATCATGCTTTTCAAACGTTCCAAAAGTCAAATACAGGCATTTATAAGCTAAATATGTTCCCATCGCTAATATAGAAACTAATTTGGTGTAAATATTAGTTTTTCTATGCGTCTAATTTCTAAGTAAGATGACTGACTGTACTGAACTGCGGAGCTCTTGACCAACTGCAACATGTTTTACGCCCATTTCATGACGCTGCCCTGAAAGAGACACTTATTCTGAAGGGTCACAGAATTGTTTGTAGCACCGGCAGCTCACATGGATGTTATTTGTAAACGTTGATGAATAAAACGGACTCCAATCGACGGGATAAAACGGAGCAGCCTGTTATGGAGCTGTATGCGCTCGACCCAGAGTCTGATATGGAGTTTGAAGTACACGCAGTACCACAGAAGTACCACAGAAGTACCACAGAGACCCCTGACAAGTAAGTAAATTAGCGAACAAATCATAGGCTAACAGTTAGCATTGAGCTGAGAGATGTGTTTCACTCACCAGTGCTGTTGTCTGTCCATGCGCGTTTTTATAGCAGGAACTGCGTCAGGTTTCAGAAGTAATCCCCGAGAAAAAAAACACTTTACTGCACGAGATTCATGAAGTTGTCAGGAGTGAAGTTCACTCACAAATTTGAGTTTTTTTTGCTGCTCCTGATGATAAAATCCAACCACTTCTGGCAAGTCGATTCGTCCAGTTTAACAAATAAACTCCTACGCTGAACGAAACCACATTTTTCCCAACTTGCCGTCCTCTACAGCTTAAAAAAATAATAATAAATAAATAAAACATTTTTAAAAAATTCTCCTGAACTCTGGAGCAAACGTCTGTTAGCTGATGGCTGTTTGTCTCTGAGAAAAACTTCCTGCAGGCTGTTAGTTTCTTCCTCAGAGAGTGTGTAGGTTAGGATTCTCTTCAACAAAGAGATGTTGCTACGATGTTGCGCATGCGTATTTGACGCTTCGTGATTGGTGCCACCTCGTTGCGCGTTGCGGTGTAAGTCAGTTATGTTAAGGAAGCTACAGCTTGGCCAGAATATTCATCTATATTACTCAAATATGCACAAATGAAGAAAAAAACGACGTAAATGAAGTTTTTTTTTATGAGGAAATAACAGTAACATGCTGAAAAGCTCTTAAAAGTCCATTTTCATGATAGGGCTCCTTTAATCTCTCCTCTAGTCCCTTTAAATGTCACAGTACCTTGTCATACCTAACTTACCTGAATCGTCATCCTTCTGCAATTAAAAATCTAAATTTGTTGATATACATTCATTTAAAATTTTATTTTAAAAATGGTTCTTGTAGTCAGATACCCCATAGAAACATCACCACAAGTGTAATGGTAATGACAAATTTACAGTTTTTAGCTTACTATGCTAAAATGGTAGAGTTAATATAAATAATCTTTTAGCTAGATAGTGTCAGTACAATGTTTTTATATAAATCTGAATTTTTACAGAAAAATCTTTAAATATCTATAAACTACAAGCTTTTTGGTAATGACATGTAATAAAAATATCATGCAACTTGTCAGTATAAATGCTGTTTAAACTTCCGGTAATGAAAATGTCCGTCTTCCTTCTGTTCTAGCATGTGCTGGAGTGGCAGCACAAACTGACACAGGCAGATATAGAATCAGATTTAAAATAAACGTTATTGATCTAAAAACATTTAGCGTGGTGGTAATGACTGCAATATTAGAGACAGACATATTTATTTAAAAAAAATAATAAATGGAATAGACTTTTTTTCAAATATGATAAGAAATCATTAATTCTACTGTAATTTAAGGAATTTATACAAAAAAACTAACAAACAAAAAAACCCCAGCATGATCTGATAATTTTTTAGTAGAGAGATAAAGCACTGTATACCTAAAAAAAATCTACTCTGAGGACAGAGGGAAAACAGTAAAATAGCACCATAAAAAAATGCTTAAAAATGTTGAAAAAAATGAATGTGAAATTTGAATGTGAATGTGAAATTTCTGAGAAATTTTGTACCATCACCACTGGATGTTAAAGTTGTACTTCCATGGTCATTTCATTAATATTTCTGTGTTCTCTATTATTTTTGAATGCATTCTGCATCGTTTCCGTTTAAAAAAAAACCTTCTGGTATCTTTGTATCCAGCTGTATTTGTATACTAGAAGAGAGGCTTGTGGTCCAACGGCAGCTTTTCCGGGTCCTTCTCATGAATTTCCGTCTGATTGGCTGCCTCCCATCAGTGTATGAAGGAAGCTCCGCCCTCCGCTCTTATTTCGCTACAGACAGGAAATAGAGCTGACAAACAAGTTTGTTCCGCCATGCTAACAAACAATTAGCTAATTAGCTTCTCAACTCCGAAGCTACAGTCATGCGGTCTTCACTTCTAGTGTGTAGTGGAGGGTTACCTGCCTTCCAATGGACCGATAGAAACCGATACGCTATTTACAATGTGACGTAGAAGTGCAAGGCTGTTCCCGATTCGCTCTTTTCTTCGTATTGTTTCTCTGATGAGAAAGCACAGCCGACTGGGGGGAACGCAATGCTAGCAAGTCAGCATGTGTAAGTAAACAAGGGGAAACCCTCCGTATTTCAGAAGGAGCAAGTTAAACGGGTTTTCAGTGGAAGGAGGCCTTTAAAACATATACAATCATTTATATATATTTTATTAATTCATCAGGGACACAGAAAGGCCCAAAACCAAATAAACAAACGGTCCGTAGACACTGGGAACCAACAACAAAAATGCGACACAAAAATCCAACAAAAGCCATAGACCACCTCCAGAATCTGCTAAAATCCCGTTATATTGGTGTTCATTCCTGTTTCCAGATTCCTCTGCTGCCAGTCAGACGTCTGAGTGGCAGCTGACTGACAGACTGCAGAGACTCCATCCTCCAGGATGACAGCCTTCCCCCCACAGAGCCAGAATTGAGTACCTCAACAATCTGGGAATCAGCTTGGGTGAGCTATCTGTGCTAGACTGATACAACAATGCTTGGTGAGGAATGGGATGCTATCCCACAGCTACATATGACCAGCATGAGGAGGCGGTCCCAGCTTTTGTGGCTGCGTACAGATCTTCATGTTACTGAGGTCCATCAATTCAAACTAAGTGTAAAAATCGCCAATAAGTGGTTTGTCTTTTCTTTTTACTGTAGGATTGTTCGTCCAACCTTCCAAGAAGCTCTGAACTAGTGTGAACACCAACAGGAAAATATTACAGAGGATATTAGCATATCTTTTGGTGGTGGTGGTACCCTGACATTTAGCCATGTTCATTCCACAGAAACATCTTCCTTCCAAGTTGTACTTTGTTAAGGTGATTAATCCGGCTTCCCAACTATGTACAACACCAGCTGTTAGAGGAGAAATAACCAAACAAACACAGATTTTCCTTCTTTTGTGCCAAGAGTGTTCCCCTGCTTCTGTTTGCAAACACTATTGAAACTGAGAGCCTCTACACTCGGGCTAATGGCCGCATCGCTCTTCAGTCCCAAAAATCTTCAAAGCTCGGAAGCGAGTGAAAACAAAACCAATATTAACCCATGGTTTTCGAGCGGACACGATCTAAAGCTCTTTCAGAATACTTCCTTTTCTTTGCTGCATCCGCCATTTTTATTGAGAATTCGAGTGAATCTGGTGTTGGCTTCACTCACGCTAAAAAAAAAAGTTTGCCCCAATCGATGAGTTTGTCCCAACCAAGGGGCAAATTCCACTGGAAAACTGAAGCCTGGAAGATAAGTTTAATAATTGTAGTTCTTTCTTCATCCACTAGGGGCTCCAAAACAGAACAAATCCCTATAGACTCCCATGTTAAAAACACCAATTCACAGCAGAAATAAACATGTTTACAGCAGAAATAAACATGTTTACAGCCTGGTTCAAAAAATCATTTTAGGTTTAATAGGTCAAGTTTAGCTTGGTGTCAACTGTGAGAGGGGTGAATGTTTTTTATAACTCATCCATTCAGATGTGATTTAATCTTAATATTACACATAATTAGGGGCGTGTCCTTTTGATTGACATACACCAGACCGGATGCCGGTCTGCAGCTATCAGTTAGCTCCTTGTTTGCTCTCGGTCAGGTCTCAGTCTGCAGCAAAGGAGCAAAATGGTGGTTTTTAGCAGCTAACAGCAATTTCAAACATGCCTTACCTTTAGCCCGCCGCTTAGGAGGCTAACCTTCATTAGCTCTTGTTAGTTTCGAGTTAGCTCGGTTGGCATTAAGCCCAGAGTATGTTTGCTGTCAATCATCTGCCCCGTGGCCATTTTAGTATTTTCCGGGAGTGACGACCTTTCCCCGATTCAGACGTGACCAGATACTGTGTCCTTTTTTTTTTAGTCTTTGATCCCAACAGAGCACTACGCCCTTAGCTCTATCATTGGCTGGAGACACACAAATTTCCACCTAGAAACGTCCCGAACACATCAACACTAAGGGAAAAGACAAAGTACAGTCAGGGGAGGGGGAGTTGTAAACAAAATTCACCGCCACAAGAGAATAGAAGCCCAAAGGTGCGAATTGAGACGGATTTCACTCACACAAGTCTAGCATTTATTTTCAACTCTGGATTCTACCTGTAAGATGTGAAACTTGTCTACAGCTCGAGTTGCACCACTGTAACAGGGAGTTTAAATTTAGTGCACAACTTTGAATATTTCTTTTACATGTCAGTACAGCAGCCTGTGTGTGACGCATGTCTTCCAGTCAGCACACAGGATCCAGGTTTTTTCTGCATCAGGTTGCAGCTTTAAAAGCCTGAAAAACCTGTTTTTAAGAGTTAATACATCATAGATCTGCTGAGAAATAAGAAAGCTCATATCTTAACTAAATCTGCTTTTAGGATAAACATGAAAAGCATCGTTCTGTGCCCTGATAGACGAACAAGTTTTTTTCTTCTCTGGTCTGGACAATGGCCCTCATTTATCAAACGATCGTACGACGAAAATCTGTGCGTACGACCATTTCCACGCAAGCCTCGGCATTTATCAATTTGAACGTGATCGTAGGATACGATCAAATCTCACGACAGCTCTGAGTTCGTGTACGCAAGTTTGAGTCAGTGAGGGTTTGCAGCAGAGCGCAGCAGAACATGAAAATATTTATTTACCAAACCGCAAACAGTCATTTAAACATAAGTATTTACATATCAGCACCAAGAATGAACCAATGAACCCAAAAGGAAAAAGTGAATGTAGAATGTATTCCCAAAATTACAAAAATGGCTGTGACTGAATTTAATTCCTCCATTTATCTCAACAAATTATTAAAATCATGAACATATAGTTCTAGGAGACAAGTGCTTTGCACTCTTCGTGCATCTCCCCACCCCGCTGGTAAAACTGCCACACACCGCAGCGCTCCACCTGGGCACCGAGCGCTGCTTCGGGCTGCGAGAAGGCAGGTGGGGGTCTGACGGTCCGACTCGGACCCGGCGGGATGAAACGCTGCTTTAGACTCTGAGAAAATCTACAACACTCCTGTCCTGTGCAGTGCTGCACATCGCTCGGACCGCTGGAGAGTTTTGATGCGCAGGAGAAGATGCACCGGGAGCCGCTCTGCAGCCCCCACTGGGCTAAATGGAGGAGACCGGAGCTGATCCGTCATTTCTAATAAGTAATCAATACTTTAAAGTTGTATAAGTGCTCAGTCAGTAGACTGTCCCTTAGCTTTGCAAATGCAAGTTATATTTTTTCTGTCCCCATCTGGGTCAGGCTCGGATCTGACCGGCATCCACCTGTCACCTGTTAGAGCGCAGGTGACACTTCTTCTTGACCCATTGGCTAAACAATTGTGACGTTGCCATCGGATGTGGCCTATTATTAAATTTCATAACAAATAAAACGAATAAACCGTATAAGCCAGGCCTAGAATAAGACTTTTATTAGTATCTCAGCCGGAGTCGTTCAACACCGGTGAGGCTGACTGATCCTCTTCCGTGCAGCGTTTTTGTGCACGTCTCTGACTCCGGTTTTTAAGCTGCCAAACGGCACCTCTTTAATCTTTCCCACCTCACAAATGAGGAATTCTGTCTTGATCCCCCCAAAAGTTTCTTTTTTGGCAGAATCTCTCCTCTCCACGGTTCAACCTCGCCGGGTGAAGCCTCATCATTATGCATGTTTAAGGGCGTAACCGTGGGCGTGACATTTAAATGACGATAAATTTCAGCTGTGGAATTTATCAAGACTCTTTTGTTCGTACGACGAGATTGGACCGATACGAACGTTTTAATAAATCACACGTGGGTCCAATCGTACGACCATTTTTACGATCAGATGTGCGACCATTTCTAAGATCGTTTGATAAATGAGGGCCAGTGTTTTTTACTTAGAGATGATGTGAACAATCATTTCCGCTCTGTTGGTTAAATTTGCCTCATCATTGCAGAGATGTGTCAGTCTAACTCAGGATAATACGGAACCAGGTCGGTGTGTACCAGATAGAAGAACAATGTGCAGACAGCTGATGATGTAATTACTGATAACTGTTTGTGTGTATGCCTTCATTTCTTTGAGCTAAAAATAATCTGAGAGAAGGTTCTTCCAGAGTGAATTCAGGCAGCATGAAGAGGCACTCTGCAGTGTCAGGCTCCCTTATCGATCAGCTTAATAAATCTCAGAAAGGCAGTTTGTTTGGCTTGACACTCATTCATTAACAACGTATAATTTCCTCAACTAAGGCCTCTTTCGTGTCTGCACCACACTTGTCTCTTTGCTGACTGGTTGGGATTCACGACTCACTAAACAAAGAGATCTGCAGCAAGCAGAAGATTCTGTCAGAAGCAGCAGGTCATCGTGTTTTCTTACTAGTCGAGGCAATTGGTTTCATTGCCTTAAAGCAAAAGTACTGAACGTAGCTGTAACATGATGCTCCGGGATGGAGGAAAACTCTCTGAGCTTTGGGATGCTGCAGGGTAGCAACGGATCCAGGAATGTGCTAAAAAATGTCATTGTGCCATCAAAACGAGTCAATTACAGAATCTTAAAGACCCACAACAGAACATTTAGCAGTTTTCTCCCCTATAAGCAGCTAAACTAGCATCCATCTTGCATCGTGCCTGTATGGTGATTCACTCCAGCCAGTAAAGGACAGTCTTATCTTGACTCTTGTTCTGCCCCTTCTCTCTTTCTTTTCCTCTCTTCCTCCAGTAATGTTTCCTTGTGTTTCTTTGCCAAATTCGACATGATGTGCGTTCAAAACACCCGCTGTGTTCTCATCTGGTTCTTATCCGTTTACTAGTTAGTGACGCGGTGCGCAACTAATAGTTAGCTGCAACATCATGGCCCCGTCACGGATAAAAAACTTACATACTGCAATTTCTGAGCGTCTGGGCAGTGACGATTGGAAATGCGCATAATGAATGTTGGTGCGCCATCAAAACAAGTCAGAAACGCATATTTTTAAGGTCTTAAAGTTACATTGTGTGTCTTTAAAGGGCAAGTTCAGTTTTTTTCCAATCTGGACCTTTTTTCTAGCATGAAATACATTCATTTACTCACCTAGACAGTTTTGGTGTAATTTGAATTCCTTCAGGAGATATTTAGATCCACCCGAGATCAGCGTGTGCCCAATATGATGCAGGCAACCGCGCGCAGCCTCTAAATAAGGCATTATTTGCCACAAACGCCTTCATCTCACCAGTGTTTTGTTACGAAACATTAGTCGGGCACCCCTGTGAGCTCGAAGTGGCTTGAAGTGGCTTTTTTTGTGGTGATTCGTCCTTATTTACAGGCATTTACTTGTTATGGGGTCGCATAACAGTGACATCATCAAAGCAGTAAAAGTGTCTGTTGAATCCGAAAGCAGCGCCACCTGAGATTCTCATTCTTGGCCCGCTTGGCTCGTTTGGCAATAGTGTAACGTGAACGCGATCTCGTTCCGGAAGACCACCCCCACCCCCAAACGAACCGAGTCCCCAAACGGACCGAGACTCACGGACTTTGCTTTCTGAATGCGCCCTTAGAGAGTCTTCCAGGTTTGTTGCATCTGAAATATTTATCTGAAATTTATCTTGGGATTATGTGATGTTGTTTGTTTAGGGCAAGCCAACTTAATTCAGTCCCACAAGGGCCACCATCCTGCAGGTTTTTTAATCTTTCCATGCGCCAACACACCTGACTCAAATTAAATAGATAGACAACCTATCAATAGCCATGGTCCTCAGCCAAAGCGGCCAGGCCATCTGGTCAGAATGCCTCTTGGACGCCTCACCAGGGAGTCCCACTGGGAGGAGACACCGGGGAAGACCCAGGGACACGCTGGAGGGACCACGTTTCTTGGCTAGCCTGAGAATGCCTCGGGAACCTGGTGGATGTGGCCGGGGAAAGGGAAGTCTGGGCTTCCCTGCTTAGGCAGCTGCCCCTGTGACCCAACCTTGGATAAGTGGTAAGAAAATGGATGGATGGCAATAACCAATCAGGCTCTGCACAATGACTTATTAACTTGGGTCAGGTGTGTTGGAGTGGGGAGAGGTTGAATACCTGCAGGTTTGTGGTCCTCATAGGACTAAACTGAGTAGCTCTGGTTTCGGGGTTTCCAGTTATGTTTTATTTCTGGAGCCTGTTCTTTGTTTTATTATTGTATTTCCTTAACCTTTTAATGCCTAATGTATCATGTTTAGTTTATACAGTTTCTGAGACCTATTTCATCAATTCACGGTAAAAACTTTGCTTAAAAACCCTGTTGTGTACAATCTGATACTTCTCTGCCCCCGGTGGAAACTGTTTGTACTACATTAATTCTGACAAATACAATTTAAAGGCCTGATTTTATTTTAATCTTTCTAAGAAAAATACTTTTTATATGGTATTTTATGTGGTAAAAGAGGTCATTTTTATAAAAATAAATTACTGATTGATTTCACATACGCACAAGTCTTTGAATGGCAGTGGCTGGTCAGACACTGTGTTAGGTTGTCATATTGTAAAGTAGCCTATAACATCATAACAAATCATATATGTGTATTTGTGTACATAACTGTAGTTGTGGTAAGCTAACAGCATCTGGAAGAAATGGCTTGTTATGCTATCATTCGCACTGGAGATTTCAGAGACAGAAAATGTCATTAAGCTGATTTGCAGCCATTTACTGCAACCAAAACAGTAGATTCACTGGAAGATGAGAGTTTCCTCTGGAGAGTTTCCTTGTGCACAAGTATGAGATGTGCATGTTGTTTCATGCCAATAGAGTGGGAGGACAGTATAAGGGAGAGTAGGCGCTTTACTCATTGGGAAAACCAGTTAGGGTGGGGCTTACAGTTAAAACTAAATTGCTCTTCAACGGTTCGAAAATGTGCAAAATCAGGTATAGCGCCTTTAATGACACATGCATGATTGAATTAACAAATGAGTTTATAATCTGGATTATTTTTTCCTACAAAAGAAAACTCTGTCTCATGGAAATTGGTTGGTTTGTAACTTCAGGAAACTACCGGCCACATTGGCTGGTGATCAGAAACGTTCACCTGAAACTGCTCCACCTGCTCAGTTCCAGATCTTCATCATTTCGTTTCAGTTATCTGTTTCTGGCTCTGCTTAGTTTCTTTTATCTGACAGTCTCCTTTCCTGCCATCACAGGACTTTGGCATGTTATTAGTACAGTCCTTCAGTTGTGCCGTTTGTTTAACTCCTGCGGGTGATTTCTGGGTCCTCCTCAAACCCACGCATCATGTCTGTGTGTGCCTTGCTAGGGTGCTTGGTGATTTGCTGCAGGGTCAGAGATAACGTGGAACAACCTGAAGTGTCGACTGCTTGCAGACTACTGCTGTACAGATTACATACCATCCAGATTGTATTTGCTTATGGCAGTTTGTCAAAGATGGGGGCTTTCATCATGATTAGCACCTTTATCTCCTCCTCAAATCTAACGACTTCAGGAAGAGATGACTGTCTTTGCATTATTCCAGGAATGTCCTTGATGTTGTCTCACTCCTGCATCATTGCTGCCTGAACACACCTCCTCTTTCAGCTTGTGTGAGTAAATGTTTGGTTTCACCAAGCTTTTTTTTTTCTTCATTTCTTCTTGTTTGCTTTGTTCTGCAGCTGAGAGCTTATCAGCGCATCCCAAGGTTATTGGGTGATAGATGAGGGGAAGGTGTTATAAAGAACTCCAGTCCCTGTACAGCTGAGTGCTCTGCTGTTTGGCCTGGAAGATTGTCCAATGTTTAGGCTGAGGTGCTGTGAAGATACTAAACTTCCCAGTGCTGCACGGCGATGACTGATAAGAGGTTGCATTCTGAGCTTTTTTACAGCACAGAAAGATACTTATGTCTTCTACAGAGAGAACAAAAAGGGCACAAGAAGTTACCTTTATCATTTCACAAGCAGAGACGGCAGATTTCTGCTTAACAAAGAACTCAGATATTCTCTTTCCAAGCAGAAAAGCAGCAGATTCTACTCTGACGCTGTAACCTGCATGTACTGCTTCTCTTTTACTTCCTCTCATTCATTCATCCTCCAACCACTCCTTCCATCTCTGAGACCAAGTGTGACCCCTCTGACTATAAACTCTGTTGCAGTGATGAAGTCATGTTGCAAAAGGTTTAACATTTTAAAACAAATCAAAGGAATAGTACACCCACAGAATGATGTGCGTTTATTTTCTACTCACCCTCATGCTGAGCAAGACTCTGGAGCACTTTTATAATATCTCAAATGCAGCTGGACAAAAACTTGGCAATATTCCTCCACACTGCTTGTCCAATATAATCCAAGTGTCCTGAGTGGGTAGCGTCCATAATTTACCCAAAACAACATCATTTAGTACATTTTTATAGCCTAAACAGTAGAACATCGCGCTTCCTATTTGCGCCCTCATGTGAGTCCACGACACTACGGAAGCCGCGGCAGACAAGATCGTGCTTTCTCCTCCTTTCAGTCTTTCTTTCTTTCTTTCTTTCTTTTAAATCAATAACTAACCCCTCTTGTGTTTGTCCGCAGCTCGTTTGCTCTTAGCACAATGTAAACAGCAAATTTCTTCTTCTATTCTTGCATTATCGGCAGAGTAGGCCCTGAACGCCGCGGCTTCCAAAGTGTTGTGAACTCGCACGATATAGGAAGTATGATGTACAACTGTTTAGGCTATAAAACTATACTAAATGATGTTGTGTTGAGTAAATTCTGGACGCTACCCACTCAGAACACTTGGATTACATCGGACGAGCACTATGGAGGAATATTGACAAGTTTTTGTGGACTTTTATGGATCTTTTTGTTTCAAGCACCAGTGAGCCCCACTATATGAAAGTTGGAGCATAACGAAAACCTGTCCGATCTCCGGCTGCATTTGAGATATTATAGTGCTCAAGAGTCTTGCTCAGCATTAGGGTGAGTAGAAAATGAGAGCATATCATTCTGTGGGTGAACTATTCCTTTAAAATCAAAGCTGATGTAATCAAAATGATTGAAACATAACTGATATGAGCGCCATTGAGTATTACACTGTCATTTACTGAGGAAAAACTCAACCAGAATGCAAAAACAGACCCAGTCCACCCTTAATGTTTCCATAGGAACAAAGAGAGTAAGTAGCAACCAGGGAGCTTCTGATCAAATGTATTGATTTATTGATCAACATCAGTCTGGGGACCTCTGCAAAGGCTTTTTAGCTTGCTGCTCTGCAGCATTCAGGTGTGTGTTTATATGGTGTTAAGAAGGAAGGACATCAGCGATGACAGGCAGATTATCGCAGATTATTGCTGCCCAATAATCTGAGATTATAGCAGGGTTACAAGGCCATTTCCAGACAACTAGGAGTCCATTGTTCAGAGGTAGTTTGTAAAGCTGCATCAGAACAAAAGGCAGGACTTCTGGAACAATGTTCTTTTGGTCAGATTATACCAAAGTGGAGATGTTTGGTCAGAATAAACCGCAGCACAACCGGACATGGCGTATCATCACAAACACCTCACAACTGTCACGTACAGTGGTGAGGGGACGATAATCTGGGCTTGTTCTGGAGCTCTGGGACCCGGACACCTCAGTATGTATCACACTAAAATCTGCAGCCATCTGTCAGGCAACGTGAGCTTGACTGAAACTGGGTCATGCAACAGGACATTGATCCCAAACACAGTCGCAAATCTATCCAAAAAAGTCAATTACAACAATTAAGCTCGTGCACCACCCAAAAATTCCTACTGCCACTGCAAGGCCAGTGAGGATGCAGAGGGATAGAACAATAAACAAACCGCAAACCCTCATGAACTGAAACAACACAGTAAGGTAGAGAGGAGCCATATTCCTCCATGGCCATGTAAGAGACTGGTTATGGGGTGAACTTGGGTTTTCACACACTGACTCTTTATTTTGGTTTAGTTTTTGTTAAATGATAATTACTACAGTATGTCAGCTTTGGTTGTTTTTATGTAAGTGGCAAGAACCAGAGCTTTTATTTTTCATTATGCCCATTATATATGGCCACTATATAAATCTTTAAAAATGAAAGACAGCATATTTCTGTTTAAAATGACTGCAGTGCAACTCAACAGCTCAACAGTGAGTGATGGAAATCTCAATTCCCTGCTTAAAGTGTGTGATTTACTAAGTGGTTTGGTTTCTGCTTGCATAGAAGATTTATGACACGGGATCAGCAACCTCCGCATAAGATCTGGGGCAGTGGCCGCAGAGCTGACTGATGTACTCCAGTCTTAACGCACCGGTGAAACAGTCTATTTTCTCACCAAATATGTCATTTCCCAAAATTTGAACAATTTGTTTCTTTTTTAAAGATTAACCAAAACCAGCCAGGGAGCAAATTAGAAATAAGGAAGTCCAAAAAACCCACCAAGCTGATGAAAATGAGGATGAGCTGAATGATGTCTGTGTAGGCCACCGAGTAGAGGCCTCCCAGCAGGGTGTAGGTGATGGCCACAGCCGCAGAGATCCAGATGCTCACAGTGTAGGACAGATCCAGGATCACACTCATCGTAACACCTGCCAAACACACACAGACGCGCTTTAGACGCACACTTTCATCTGTAATGCTAAAATATTCTTCATATTTAACCATTCTGGTCTAAAAATAGTCATGAAACAATCATTTGGTGACAGTTTTATAAAGATGCCGTTTGACTGTATTCCTATTTGTAGTTGTTTTTGTGTTGTTGTACATCATACAGAAGAGGTCAGGCCCCAGGACGCCGATCAGGAGACAGTTTATGACAGTTTAACGAAGTCCTGTGAAACTGTTGGTTTAACTCACCTTAACAAATTAATTAAAGCTGTTTTCAAACATGCTCTGCAGCTCTGACATCTCTGGAGTCCGGAGGGCCTGCAGACCCTCTGGAGTCCAGAGAACCTGCATGTAAAAGCACCAAAGTTCGAATTAGGCATGGGCGTCTGGAGTCGATGCTTCAGTATCTGCCTGTCACATACTAGATTTGATACTTTTTAAAATATTGTGATACTACTGTGCTCATAAAAAGCTGCAATTTGTTTTCACTTTTATGAGTCTTAGGAGAGAAAATTTCATGCAAAGACCAGCCTGGGTGTATTCCTTACATGTCACATGACTATGTTAGCCTATCAGATGTCATGATGTCACAATGATGATGCTGGTGTCAAGGGGCAAACTCTGCTTGAAAAGAGTGAAGCCTGGATGTTAAGTTTAATAATTGTAATTCTTTCTTCATCTGCTAGGGGCTGGCTGCCATGATAAAAACTTCACAGCAGAAATAAACATGTTTACAGCAGAAATAAACATGTTTACAGCCTGATGCTAAACATAATTTTAGGTTTAATAGGTCAAGTTTACCTTCATGCCAACTGTGGGGGTGGTGATTTTTTTTTTTATAACTCCATTTAGATTGTATTTAATCTTGAAATTACACATAATTAGGGGGACGTTCTTTTGATTGGCAGGTGGCAGACCAGGTGCTGATTTTAGCCGTGGGGGCTAATAGTTAGCTAGTTAGCTTAGATAGTTAGCCAGGAAGGTCTCAGACTATAGACTAGCACAACAGTGGTTTTTAGCTGGTTAACAGCAAGTCTGAGTGTGTTTTACCTTTAAACCATCTATCTTCGTTCATTCCTTACTTCAGATTAGCTAGGTTAGCATTAGCTTGTCTGTCAATCACTTGCCCCACGGCTCGGAGCGGCCTTGTCTTTAGCCTTTTTAGTCTGTTCTGGGAGTGACGACACACGGCGAGATGGCGACGGTGGGAAACGCCCAGCTGGCTTCACTTTCCCCTCTTCAGACGTGACCGGATACTACGTCCATTTTCTTTTACAGTCTTAGTGGTGATGATGTTTTTTTTTATATATTCTACTGGTTTAACGCAGGTTCCTGAGCTGCACTGTGTTTATTACTATCATACATTTAATTGAAGAAATTCAAATAATCTTGTATTCATTTGTAGAGATGTCTGATATTATTGGCCGGTATCTGCATCAAAGGGTAACTTTCTTTTTTTCAACCTGGACCTTATGTCTAGGAGTATGTACGTGCATTTACTCACCAGTAAAGTTTCTGCATCACTTTGAGTCCTTCAGAAGATATTGTGTTGAGTCGCCCTTCGGCGTACATCCACAATAATTGTGGAAAAGGCTATAGAAGGCATAGAAGGCATTTTCTGCAGCAAAACTCTTTGATTTTCGTTAATACTTTAAGTAGAATGAACGAACGAACGAGTACTATTGTCCCGTGAGTCCAGATCTAGCTTTCTGATAGTTATGAGGGTGTTTTTGGGGCAGCGGGTTCATGATGCGCACTTCCATAGTACAGCTGAGAACAGCAGCTCGTTACCCAGACAACAACAAAAACACAATTTGCGAAACTCTGAACTCACAGGACAATCGTACTCATTCGTTCGTCCATTCTACTTAAAGCATTAATGAAATTAAGGAATTTCCATACCGTACCATCTTCTGCCGTTTATCCGGGGTCGGGTCGCGGGGGCAGCTGCCTACACAGGGAAGCCCAGACTTCCCTCTCCCCGGCCACAGCCACCAGCTCATCCGGGGGGATCCAGAGGCGTTCCCAGGCCAGCTGAGAGACGTAGTCTCTTCAGTGTGTCCTGGGTCTCCCCCGGGGCCTCGTCCCAGTGGGACGTGCCTGGAACACCTCACCAGGGAGGCGTCCTGACCACATGCCCGAGCCACCTCATCTGGCTCCTCTCTACTGTATACGGAGGAGCAGCAGCTCTACTTTGAGTCCCTCCCTGATGACTGAGCTCCTCACCCTATCTCTAAGGGAGAGCCCGGCCACCCTGCGGAGGAAACTCATTTCGGCCACTTGTACCCACAGTCTCTTTCAAGGAGTTTCACTGCAGTAATGCCTTATACTGTATACTGTAGTGGCTGCCCCGTCTCCGCCATTTTACAGGATGTCCACCGAAGGGCGACTCAACGTAATATCATCCGAAGGACTCAAAGTGATGCAGAAACTTTACCAGTAAGTAAATGCACGTATATACTCCTAGAAATGAGGTCCAGGTTGAAAAAAAAAAGAAAGCTATCCTTTAAAATGTGATATTGGAAAACATTGCTATCTTTTTTGTTTGTTTGTTTATTAATGAAATCTCGTTTGATCTTGTTTCTTTAGCAGCGGTCCAGCTTGCAGAAAAATCCCTGTTATTATGGAAGAACTTCATATCCCAGCATTCCTTTCAGTCATGTGACTACGGTGCAGCTGCTGCTGCTACAGACTGACTTGCTTTGAAGCTGCTTATAATATGTCTGGTTTTAAGTTGTTGGTTAAAATCTGTTTATCAGATATTGGTTTAAAAAAAAGAGCCATAATCAAATCGCTTATTAAATTATTAAATCACATCTCTTTTCATTTGTTGTCTAATTATTTGATCATTTAAAAATGATTAATTTTCATCTTATTTTGATTCGATTTACTCATTAACATATGTCATTATCATTTTATTAGTATCTCTTTCAAGTATTTTTGCAAATTAGTTTTACTCATATTTCATATTGTGCATGCATTAAAGAAGTTAATGCACACCGTACAATGGAGGGATTTTCCTTCAAGAGGCAGAAAGTATTGGCATCAATGAAAAAGTACCAATAACTAATAATATTGCATCAACAATAAAAATGTTGGTATCGCCCATCCCTAGTTCGAATGTCTAGAGGAGGTTGCCCAGACATCTCCCTCATATTCTGTCTGGGTAATCTCAAATAAGCCCACATGCACACGCACAGCAGGTAATCCTCGGGGCTATCTACAAGCATGTACGCTGATAAGGGCTGTTGCTTTTTAACACCATACTCACCTGGGAATTCTTTTTTGCAGTTGTATATACACGATATTGACATAAACGCCCAAATGGCCTTTTTAAATCAATGAGGTATAATGAAACACTGGTCTCCATGGTGGAAATTTCCACTCCGGAGTATGTCCTGTTGTTACATAACCTACAGTCAAGTTTCTGTGTAAATGTTCAATTCTCTGCAGATCTGCAGAAGATACAGCCTAAGATAAAGCACATTTTATCCTACGATTAAATGAAGTAGATTAAATTATACTTCAATGATCCCCAGAAGGAAAAGATACTGCGAGATTGTAAATTTATAAAGATAAATAAGCATGAAAATATGAGTTGACAGTTTGTTGGAAAGCTGGATGTGTAGCAGAGAAAGAGGGATAGTTGAAACATAAATGCATTGTCATGTTGGGTTTGTAGGTTGACTGCAAAGGAGCTGATGCTGCATGCAGAGTTGGCAAGTAACAGTGATTTATCTTGAGCAGACAACATGGATGGAAACTCATAGCTAACATTCCAGCATCAGGGGTGCAGAGATGCTTCTTAACGGGAACATATCCGGGATTAAACCATCTATTAACCGTCCTTTGCTTTTTCTGTTGGCAGTTTTGGAATATCGAAGGAGTGGATGTCTCAGCAAAGACAAGGCAAGATTCCTGTATTTAATTTGCCAGTGACTTCTTACTTTTTATTATAATTGAAGGTGGAAATGGTTTAAACTTCCTCCTCATTGCTCTCCATTTTGCTCCTGCTCCACATCCTCGACATCTCCTCTTCAGCTTGCATAGACTCTAACTGAGTTTTCTGATCTCACATGTTCTCTTTGCTCATGCAACTTATCCAGTGGTTGTCAAGACGTACCAGCAGACATGATTCCCGCAGCACTGCATCCAAACAGCCCAGAATAGCTGTTTTAAGGAATATGTACTTTTTTTAAATGGAGAGATCAGAGGAATCTCAAGGAAGAAAAACACAATATGACCACAGTTACTACAGCAGACATACAACAAGACAGGAGTTCAAGTATAAATGTTATTGCAGACGGTTGTTTATTTGGAAATCAGCTCAGGATGAACCAGCACAACTTACTTTCTATCTGGATAGAAATACCACAGTAAATGCTGTCACAGGCCGACTGATCAGCCATGTAAGATGTATCTAAACAGTTCTAACACGTTTCTCTGTAACTGCTTTGAAAGCAACACTTGGGTTTTTTGTCAGAAATTTGCCTCACAGTTCAGCAGCCCTATAACTCCCTAAAGCCGGGCATACACGGTGCGATTTTTGGCCGTTTTTGAGCCGATTTTCCGATTTTAGATGGAGATCTCGTTGTAAAACCAGCAGACTGTACAGCCCACGTCTGCTCAGACAATTCCTCGTCCACACGCAACGTCGTCACCTCTTATTTTTGGCGAATTCTTTAAAAAGAAGAGCGCAAATCACCAAGGCAGCACAGTTTTTTTGGTGATAGCATATTGTTGCTGCTGCTGCTGTTATTGTCTTCTTCTTCTTCTTCTTCTCCTTTTTCTTCTTCTTCTACTACTAGCTGTATTCATTTCGATGCATGTCGGGATCGTTCAAGACCCCAACGTGTCTTTGAGGACGTACAGTGTGAGTAGTCAGATCGCTTCCGAGCGTCGGTTCGTACAGTATGAGGACAAACATCGCAAGCTGTGAACTTTTGAACTCTGCGACTGATTCGCACAATTTGAGTTGGAGCCGCGAGCAACGATTGAAAAATCGCACAGTGTATCCCAGACTTAACAAGAAAAGCTCTGTCTACGTTTTTTTTTACTATATTATACTTATTGTAAAAAAATATACTCATTTTTTACCTTACTGTACGTCCATGTAGGCAACCAGCTCAATTCCTTATTTAGCTCTGCCCTTAGCAAAAAGTAGTTTATTCAAGTGTATTATGTGTATACTTATTTTATACTAAAAACTATACTTGCAGTTTGCTTTTTATATACTACTGTATATTTGACATACTTAAGACAAGTATACCGAAGTATTCTTAGCTTATACTTAAAAGTATAAAGAAAATTTTAGGACTACATTAATACTACAACTTTCACTTATACTTCAATACCAACACTTGTACTTAAGTATACTTTTTCCTTCTTTGTCACAAAGTACTGATACTTAGTAAATATTATCCAAGTACAAAAAAAGGTCAAGTCAATTACTCATACTTACATTTCATTACGCAGAATAAAAATGTTTTTACATTAGCTGAGTTTCTTTGTTGTTGAAACGCACATCTTTAATGATTTAAGCAGGTACGTATAAATACTCTGTATGTATGTTTTAAAATGTTTTATAAATACATCAAACATGTTCACAACATGTCTTGTGATTTTGTAAGTACATTGCAGTTTAGTGTGCATGCTGTGAGTTAGATTAAAGAATATTTTGCTATATTTTAGGAATATAAATAGCATGCTAAAAGTAATATGCTAAGTAATCTTACAAGTACTGTATACTTAAAGTATAGCAACAGGTTATGTAGTGAAATAGCGACACAGAAGGAGGCAGAGTGGTAGTGTACTGGTTACGGAGGTGGACTACGGTCCCAGAAACCTGAGTTCAAGTAGCTATCATGGTATTCTTGACATGCTTGGAAGTATATACCTAGTATACTACAAGCATACAGATGAGTGTATTTATTGTGTATTTAAAGTGTACTTCTGTCAATTAAAATGACCTTATAAAGTATACTTACAGTATGCTTTTATAAACTTGAAATATTTCAATTTAGTCCAAAGAAGTATCTAGTTTGTATACTTTCTACTATACTACAAGTACTTGGTGTACTTATACTTAGACTCAAATATACTTAATAAAATAAAGGTCATGTATACTACTTTTTGCTAAGTGTTTTTCTTAACCCTGAAAACTTCAAGTCAGTTTTTGCTATTTTTGGTCCATCTGATGTTTTTAATGTAAACGTGCCTGTAGAGCCACGACCCCTGTAAACACAGTCAATGTACAGATATTACTTTTTCAGGACAGCCTCGGCTGTTAGATTAAGAGTCTAAAATGAGGTAAAATGAATGTATGAACATAGATGGCACCAAAAACACCAACCAGAAAAAACAAACAGGATTTTGTTTTGCATTGAAACAAACACACAACAGAAGGTATTTACATAATTACACTTTTCCCTCATTTCCAGTTATTTATGCTACTATTTACGCATTATTCTCACAAAACTGACTCCAACTCAGCTGCTTTTTGGCACCATTGTGCATCAAAAAGGTCTTATTGGCTTTATTCCAGCCATAGAGGACCATTATTTTTGTTAGGGATGCACGATATTGGAATTTTGGCCGATATCCGATACGCTGATATTTTAAAACTCACGTGGCCGACAACAGACATCGATAGCGATATTAAAGCTGAAAAAAATAAGCAGTCATTGCAAATAGCAGTTTTGTTATCCGTTTCCGACACTTTAAAAAATAGGGGTGGGAAAAAATATCAATACACTGATATATTGTGATATTTTCATATGCCGAAATCAAACAGATATTTTAAAACGTGGCATCGATCTATTTTACTTACATCTCGCAAGATTTCATCGTTCTGTTACAAAATCTCACAATATTTTGTGAATTCCCGTGAGATTTCTTAACAGAACAATGAAATATCACGAGATTTCGTTTGTAAAATAGATGGATACCACGTTTTTAAATGTCAATATGATATCAGCATATGAAAATATCGCAGATTTTTGTGAATTCTCATGAGGTTTCATAACAGAACAATGAAATATCGCGAGATTTCGTTTGTAAAATAGATCGAGACCACGTTTTTAAATGTCAATATGATATCAGCATATGAAAATGTTGCAATATATTAAGTGTATGGATATCTTTTCCCACCCCTAGTCTTTAGAAGTTTTAAAGTCTGTAAAAAAGACGTTTTTGAGGAAGAAAAAGAAGAAGTTTTTGTCTTTTTTTAGACTTTAAGGCTGATCGGTTAAATATTGGTTAAATATCGGTGGGGTAGCCGATGTCCAATACTCAGTTTTAAGGCTGATATAGGCCGATACTGATAGGGGGGCGATTATATCGTGCATCTCTAATTTTTGTTCTTTTCAGACAGACATAAAAATTTCATTCATGGTCAAATCAGGCATTACAGTGTAATTATAGTCTGAATAATCTCTACATTTTGCAGCTGGATTGTAAAGATGGGATATGAATGCCTGGAAAACTTCCTAGAACACCTAAAGGGTAAACTATCCATCAGTTTACCCCACAGAGTTACACACCGCTGCTCCTGAGACACTGTTGACAAAACACACAACGGTGCTCAGAGGTGCTGGTGATCTGGTGGAGTTTGAACGGTTAAACACTGGACTGGTAGCTTGGAATATGTTTCCAATAATAAGCAAAACCACCACATCTGCACAGTAAAATCAAGTTTACCATCTACAGTTTTCAAATAAAAGTGTTTTGTGTTCCTCAGTGGGAGATTATAGCTGCTGTATCACCACAAACTGCCTGAAACTGATCACTCCTGTGATTGCTGGTGTGATTTAAAATCTTGTTTCCTTAATCGAGCTATTTCCGACCAGCTGTAGGCTGCAACATACAGTAAAGAAAGGCTTGTGTTTCACTCAGCACCTCAGCAAAGAGCTTCGATCAACAGCTGCTCCGCTGCCAGGGATCAGCACACAAGGGTCGGATGCATCACTCACACTTGAGGTGATACATATAGAAACATTCTTACCTAATCCGATGAGTGTTCCCGTCACCCACATAATCTCTGATATGAGTGTAGCCAGCGACAGAGCGGCTGCCGGTACTTTTCCATATTTGATCTGGAAGGGATCCATCATGGTCACGTATTTGTTGTCTCTCATCGGCTCGGCAAAGAAGAGGCCACCTCGACGACGACAGACAAACATTGTTAGATTCAGTGACGTCTCAGCATTTCTGCAAAGGGCTGAAATTCTAGTTTTCCTTTCAACATCAACTGTTGTCTTGTCCTTGACTGGAGATTGTTTGGTAGTGGTTTTCATGCATGACCTCGATCTGATTTCTAAGAGATGTCCTTGTTTCTGACTCCACTTCCTGCAGCTACACTTCTGCCTGGCAGAGGACAGGCACACGCTCGCAAAAGGCTGTTTACTAATTAGCTGCTTTCATTATCCTAATAACTAGCAGATGCTTTGTTTACCTGACGAGGACACGCAATCCTCGGGACTCAGAGAGATCTAAGAATAATGAAGTAATTTTTCACCCATCCAGTGTATTGTGTAATGAGTAGAACAGCCTCATGGGACACCCGCTGTGGCTATAAATACTCAGACTTTAATACTCATGTTCCACAGTTAAAATGAAGCTGACCCTTTGGCACTTGACAGCTCTGCCAAGGAAATCTTACCGATTATGAAACACAAGGTTGCTGCAATTGGCATCACAGCCCAGATCAGTCCCATGGAGGGGTTGTACACTGCCTCTGCCGTGCCCACGATGAAGCCTCCTCCAACCCACGTAGCTGTGAAACACACATACGTACACAGATTCACATACAGGCAGAGGACAGCAGGAAGGACAAGGCTACTCCTCCACCTGCCTGCAACCTGATACCGGACACCAGACTCTCTACTGTAATTTTAATAGGTGAAAACTGTTTATTTAATGACCAATTACATTAAAGCATCCCTGGTCTGAGAGTTGTTTGATTACATGAGCTCAGACGAGTGGATTACTCATGAAAAAAGGGGGAAAGAGCTGACAAAAAGTCTCCTCTCACATTTATATTTTCATACAAACTCAGCCCATTTGAAACCACACAACTTCCTGTCCTTTAAACAGCTTCCCCTTTAAAGCCTTTTTTTTTTATTGCTTTCTGTTCCACCATCCGCACGATACAGCCAATTAAAATAGGTTATAATCTAATTCCAACCATTTTAATCGGCTAATTTGGCTCTTTGGGATTTATTAACCCGACAATAACAGCGCGGTGATAAATATGCGCCGGGAACATGTGTGAATTCATTTCTCCTGAATTTCCTATGACGAATTTTCAGAAAAATCAGCTTCAAGTGAGATAAAGTCAAAGCGAAAAAGCAGACACGTAGTAATTGAAGCAGAAATAGCATGATCATTCCCTCCGGTCCTCCATTCATTAGCTGTCGCGGCTACTCGCCTGTCATGGTGAAGATGCCGACCACCAGGTTGATGCCCCGGTTACCCAGCAGAGCCATCTCCGTTTTATCCCCTTGGCCCTTCTTGGCCTCCTTTTTGGACTTGATGGAAGCCCAGATGCCGATCCCGAGGACCAGCAGGTAGAAGAGCATCATCACGGCCACTCCGGGGATGTTGAGAGCCATGATGAGGCTGCGGGATTCCGGCTGCGGGGCTGAGCGTCTGTCGGGCTGCGCGGATGAAACAGCACATCCCTTTCTGCTGCTGCTGAACGCGGCGAGGGAAGAAATGCCCGGAAATTCAGCGGCGGAGGACGGTACTGCAGAGCCGGCTGTGATCAAGGTGAAAGTCACATCCTTTTACATAAAGCGTGAATCACTGGCGCGAGGCTTTGTTTGTTTACATGCGTCAGGGGCTCAGAGAATAACAGCGTTACACCAGGCTGCTGCTGAGCTAACGGTTCAAATCATTCAATCAGGCCAAATGGCTTCAATTTCATTCATTATCACACCATAGAAAATATATTTTCATTGGATTATATTTGATTAAGTGCAACAAAATGATTACTCATTGCATTGCTGCCTTTTTTTTTTAAGCTTGGAAAAATAATCGATTCCCAACTGTGACTCATAGTCAGGGGCGGATGTAGAAGATTTTTAATGGGGGCCATGTGTGGTGTAGAGGTAGTAAAATGAAAAAGCAGGACAGGATCACTCAAGGGCGTCTTTATTTTCTTTACATCCCTTTTTTTCTTTTTTTTCAACAAAACTGTACACTTTCCGGCCTGTTCACTTACTCTTCTCTCATTCTAACCACCTGCCTTGCTGTGCCCCCTAGTGGCCTGGAATGGTAACAACTCAGAACACAACATTTCCCCCTTTTTTTTTTTAATTAAAAAAAAATGTTACTTAAGTATATTAAAGCAAGTAGAGTAACATAAAAAGTGTTCAAACAGAACTAATAACGGCAATGACAAGTTAGATGTCCTTTCACCTATAACCATTAGCAGAACCTTTTTTCTCTCTTTGTTTTCTTTACTACTATTACAGCAACAGTAAAACATCTTATTTTCTGCTTTAAAACTATAGGGGATTATCACGCTTACCGGAAGTTCCCGGTATTTGGTCACTTCCTCTTCCGGGCCATGTTAACAACAGCCGTCCCTGCTCTGTTATACTGTTTAAATCGTATAAACTCCAAACATACTTAAGTTTTCATTCCAGACTGAAGTGATACTGGATCAAAAGCGATCGATTCGCCGCGGTGAAGGGCCGAACTTTATAATAAAACACACGTTTGTTTGTAGCCGGTGGGGCACAACACCGCACGACACCGGCACTTCACAGCATGCTAGCATTAGCCAGCTAGCGTTTACTGACGTGCTTAACTTTGTGCGTCTTAAAACACACATACATCTGAAAATCGGGTCTGTACCCCCCCCGTTTCCAGTGGAACAACTGGGGACTGCCAAGAAAGGAGACGCTTTCAGATGCTTGTGTGTTTTCAGCCGCACAAAGTTAGGCACGTCATCAAGCTGGCTAATGCTAACAGTAGTCCGCCAGCTACTACTCTGTTAAACTTTGTAAATCGGATAAACGCCAATGCCAAGTTTTCATTCCAGACTGAAGTGATGCTAAGGAAGAAGTGGATCAAAACGACCGATTCGCCGCGGTGAAGGACCGAACTTAATAATAAAACGACACACGTTTGTTTGTAGCTGGCAGACTGCGCAGTCGTGTTAGCAGGTTAGCATTAGCCAGCTCGATGACGTGCCTAACTTTGTGCGGCTGAAAACACACAAGCATCTGAAAGCGTCTCCTTTTTTTGGCAGTCCCCAGTTGTTCCACTGGAAACGGGAGGGTACAGACCCAGTCTTCAGACGCTTGTATGTTTTCACAAGCGAAAAGTTGGTAACGTCAGCTAACGCGAGCTTGCTAACGCTAGCTGTAGTGTAGTCTGCATCATTGAAGTGCCGACTACAGACATACCTGCAACCTTGTTTTATTTTAAATTTCGGTCCTTCACTCCGACAAATCGCTTTCATCCACTTCTTCCTTAGTGTCTTTTCAGTCGGGAATCCATGAAAACATAGGTACGGCTGGCGTTGTTTATTAGATGTACACAATGGAACAGAGCAGCAACATCGAGACTTGGATAGAGCCATTCCTGGCCCGGAAGAGGAAGCTTCAAATGTTTCAACTTCCGGAAACCGGAACGCAGAAGCGTGATAATCCCCTATTACTACCACAGACTAAAAGTCCATCTCACCCTCTCAAGTGACATAATCTTTGAGCCACTCTGGGCGTTTCCTGTTTCTCTGGCTACTGTTTGGTACATTGTCACTTGGAGCAGGTTCCCCAACCCTCTGTTCAGCAATGGGAAGTGTAAGGGTCTCATGCAACCCTGACAAATGTGAAGCGTCCCACACCTTTCCATCTGCTAGGGTGTAGCTGTGAGGCCCTTTCTGCTTTATCACTTCATAGGGCTCTCTGAACTTGGACCTTCCTTTCTTGACATGCGCCGGTTTTCTCACCCGCACAAAACTCCCCGGGTGTAGCTTAGGAACCTTGGCATGTCTCTTGGCATCTGTATACGTTTTCATGTGTAACTGTTTCTTTTTGACTCTGTCTCTCAGTTCCTCATCTTGAACGACTGTAACTTCTGGTTGAACAGTGAGTTTTGTTCTCATCTTTCTGCCATGCATGAGTTGGAAGGGTGATATCCCTGTGGTTGCATGTGGAGTAGCTCTATAAACTTGAAGGAATTCAGTGACATGAGCTTTCCATGGGGCTCTCTCTCTCTGCAGTAAGGATGCTTTCCTTTAACACCCTATTCAGCCTCTCCACTGCCCCATTTCCTTCTGGATGGTAGATCGTGGTCCTGATGTGCTGGATATCTCGGTCCTTCAGGAAAACAGACAGTTCTGAGGAGGTAAATTGTGGGCCATTATCTGTCACCACACTCACTGGGTTCCCCTTTTGGCTAAACACAGTACTCATGAAGCGAATCACTGTAGCTGCAGTGCACTGTGGAGCAAAACATACTTCTGGCCATTTTGAGTAATAGTCCACCATGGTAATAGCAAACTTGCAATCAGCAGGGCCCGTCTCAAATGGGCCAACAATGTCCACTGCTAGCTTTTGCCAAGGTCCGTCCGGTAGGGGAACAGGTGTCATCGGTGCTGGGGCCGTCCTTGCTGTTTTGTCATTTAGCTGACAGGGCACACATGGCTGACTGTACCTGGGCATCCATCTTGGGCCACCAATACAAGTCCCTGAGTCTTTGCTTGGTATGCACTATACCTTGGTGGCTCTCATGCGCCAGGTGCACCATGTGTGAACATAACTGTACTGGGACAACTAATCTGTACCTCCCTCTTAAAACAAGTGACTCATGCACTGATAATTCGTTCCTCACCTGGTAGTAAGGCATCATGTCTGCTGGCAGGCCTTTTGGGGATGCAGGCTACCCTCTTGTCATAAACTTGCGCAATTGTTGTAACTCTGGGCAGGAAGAGCAAACTTCAGTGAAATTGGACATGGGGACAGCAGTTAGAAGAACAGTCACCGCAGCAACAGTCTCAGGCTCCATGTCTGTGGAGCTGTCTTGGTCGTATGGCAGTGGCAGACGAGAGAGGCAGTCTGCTACATGGTTCTGTGCACCGGGCCTGTAGACAATGACGTAGTTGAAACAGAGTAACCTGGCGGACCAGCGTGCCACTCTCATACCCGCCCTACCCATGCCTTTTGTGTTTAGAAGTGTGGTCAGAGCCTGGTGATCTGTTCGCAAACTGAATTTTGTTCCCCATAAGTAGGTCCTCCAGCGCTCTGTGGCCCAGACACAGGCCAATGCTTCTTTTTCCACCACTGAGTATTTTCTCTCCGCAGCACTCAGTGAGCGAGAGGCAAATGCCACTGTCCTTTCAGAGCTGTCTTGATGTATCTGTGTCAGTACACCGCCTATGCCATAGTCCGAGGCGTCAGTGGACACTATGGTGGGCAGTGAGGGGTCAAACATCGTGAGGGCTGGACTGTCAGTAATCAGCTGTTTTACCTGCTGGAAACTGCTCTGTGCATCATCAGTCCATGAAAATGTAGTGTGACGCAACACTGTTCTCATAGGCTCCACGACTGCTGCAGAGTTCTGTAAGAACTTGGTGTACCATGATGTCAGGCCATGGAAGGATCTGAGAGAAGTGGCATCAGTAGGTGCTGGGGCGTCACGAATAGCCTCGATGTGGCCATCATTTGGCAGCAAACCATTTTTAGTTATTGTGTGGCCCAGGTAAGTTAGCTTTTCCTGATAAAACTTGCACTTCTCTGTGTTCAGGCGTAGTCCAGCTTCCTGTAGTCTGTGTAGTACTGCTTTCAGGTGTTTTTCATGCTCTGTACGGCAGGATGAGTAGACTATAATGTCATCCAAATATGCTTGGACTCCTGTCAGACCTTGCAGCACAATGGACATCATCTTCTGAAACGCTGAGGGCGCTGATGCAAGCCCATAGCAGACTCACTTGTATCTGAACAGTCCTTCGTGGGTTATGAAGGCAGTTAAATCCCTGCTGTCCTCATGTAGAGGGACTTGATAGTAGGCGTTTGCGAGGTCGATGGTAGAGAATATGGTTGCACCTCTGAGCTCTGAAAAGAGCTCCTCGATATGTGGAATGGGGTAACTATCAGTCACTGCGGCCTTGTTGGGTTCTCTAAGATCTGAACACATGCGTATTCTAGTTGAATTCTTCTGCTGAGTCACCACAATCGGAAAACATCCCGCTGCAGGAGACACAGGACTCTGCTTTGAGCAGAGGGAGACGAGCTGCTGCTACCAACGTAGCAACGTAGCATCAACAAGCTAGTAAAAGCTTAGAAATATATTCAGGGATCAAAATAAAGGAAAGACACGTAGAGAAGACGTCTGTGTGCTATGGGGGGAGTAGGAGGAGTACAAACTTTACGACAGTGAAACAACGCCTCTAGGGCGAGCCTGAGCTGAAGTTACTGAGTTTTGCTTTAATGTGAAATATCAACACTTGATTCTCGTTAATTTATTACTTTATTTTCCGTAAAATAACTTTTTTTCTCAAAAAATTATGATTTTCTTTTTCTCATAATATCATAACTTTATTCTTTAAAAAAAACAAAACAACAAAAAACAATTCTTTTTATTGAGAAATTAGTGGGCATAGTACATCCATCAGTATATTGGGGATACAGTTGTCACCCAATTCCATCCACAGGTTTCTCCTTTTGTCAAAAAGCCCTATCTTCCCTATCTTTGACAACTTTGCAGCAGAAGGTGACGGCGAGCTAACAGAGAGGTAAAAGCCATCTCCAGCTGTTTATATGTAAATCCAGCATGGGACCTGGGACCACCAATGATGGCAATAGAGGCACACAGATTTATGGTTTTATCGAATATGCTGGACATAATTCTGAAATACGATTACCAAAAGCTGGACAACCCGGGACAAAAGAGAAAAAGTATGACCTAAATTACACTGGGGTTGTGAGCACCTACAGTGGGTACAGAAAGTATTCAGACCCCTTTAAACTTTTCACACTTTGTTTCATTGCAGCCATTTGCTAAAATCAAAAAGTTAATTTTATTTCTCATTAATGTACACTCAGCACCCCATCTTGACAGAAAAAAAAACTGAAATGTAGAAATTTTTGCAAAGTTATTAAAAGAGAAAAACTGAAATATCACATGGTCATAAGTATTCAGACCCTTCACTCAGTACTGAGTAGAAGCACCTTTTGGAGCGACTACAGCCATGAATCTTCTTGGGAATGATGCAACAAGTGTTTCACATCTGGATTTGGGATCTTCTGCATTCTTCCTTGCAAATCATCTCCAGTTCTGTCAGCTTGGATGGTGAACGGTGGTGTTCAGCCATTTTCAGGTCTCTCCAGAGATGCTCAGTTGGGTTTAAGTCAGAGCTCTGGCTGGGCCAGTCAAGAATGGTCCCAGAGTTGTTCTGAAGCCACTCCTTTGTTATTTTAGCTGTGTGCTGAGGGTCATTGTCTTACTGGAAGGTGAACCTTCGGCCCAGTCTGAGGTCCTGAACACTCTGGAAGAGGTTTTCTTCCAGGATCTCTCTGTATTTGGCCACATTCATCTTTCCTTCAACTGCAACCAGTCGTCCTGTCCCTGCAGCTGAAAAACACCCCCTAGCATGATGCTGCCACCACCATGTTTTACTGTTGGGATCGTATTGGGCAGGTGATGAGCAGTGCCTGGTTTTCTCCACACTTACCGCTTAGAATTAACTCCAAAACTTCAATCTTGGTCTCATCAGACCAGAGAATCTCATTTCTCACAGTCTGAGAGTCCTTCATGTGTGTTTTTTGGCAAACTCTATGCGGGCTTTCATATGTCTGCACTGAGGAGAAGCTTCCATCAGATAACTCTGCCATAAAGCCCCGACTGGTGGAGGCTGCAGTGATAGTTGACTTTGTGGAACTTTCTCCATCTCCCTACTGCATCTCTGGAGCTCAGCCACAGTGATCTTTGGCTTCTTCTTCACTCTCTCACCAAGGCTCTTCTCCCAACATTGCTCAGTTTAGCTGGACGGCCGGGTCTAGGAAGAGTTCTGGTCGTCCCAAACTTCTTCCATTTAAGGACTATGGAGGTCACGGTGCTCTTAGGAACCTTTAATGCTGCAGAAATTCTTTTTATAACCTTGTCCAGATCTGTGTCTCGCCACAATTCTGTCTCTGAGCTCCTTGGACAGTTCCTTCCACCTCATGATTCTCATCTACTCTGACATGCACTGTGAGCTGTAAGGTCTGATATAGACAGGTGTATGCATTTCCAAATCAAGTCCAATCAGTTTATTTAAACACAGCTGGACTCCAATGAAGGAGTAGAACCATCTCAAGGAGGATCAGAAGAAATGGACAGCATATGAGTTAAATATGAGGTGTCACTGCAAAGGGTCTGAAAACTTATGACCATGTGATATTTCAGTTTTTTCTTTTTCAATAAATTTGCTAAAATTTCTACATTTCAGTTTTTTTCTGTCAAGATGGGGTGCTTAGTGTACATTCATGAGAAATAAAATTAACTTTTTTGATTTTAGCAAATGGCTGCAATGAAACAAAGAGTGAAAAGTTTAAAGGGGTCTGAATACTTTCCGTACCCACTGTATAACATTTATCTTCTATCTCTGGACACATTTTTGATAACCTAGAGAAATGAACTCTTGTGTAACACTTTAAATTGTATAAGATTTAGTCTGGCACAAACTGAGGTTTTAAAGGTCCTTAGCAACTGCCTCTTCCCACTCATCCTCAGCAAAGTCCATTCCCAACTTCTCGCTCCCAATTCACTTTTGCATCTAAGGTGGGGTTCCTTTGAAATGAGAGTAGGATGTTGTATATTTTGGACATTAGGGACTTGTCCTTAGGACAGGCTAGAAGATTCTATTGACTCACACTAGCATTAGCATTAGCAACCTCCTGGAACTAGAATAATGGGATGAAATATGTTGAAACTGTCTTCAGTGATAAGTAGGACCCTGGCTCACTTGTAAATGAGGCCCTATGTCAAAAATCCTGAACTTCCCCTTTAAGAATTATTATCTTTCCCAGGAAAACAGAGACTTTTATCAATACATGCAACTTAGAAACTTTTACAATCAAAACATCTGAAAGCAACATTGAGGTTCGTAAATCCTTTGTCCACATTTTAATAAAAGTATACAAATCAAAGAGTAATGTACTGTAGCACTAAATGCTAGTAATTGAAGTATGCCCTTTTTGTAGCTAGTACATGATACAGTACCCTACTCTACCATGATTTGATTAAATTAAATCTTTTATTGTGACTATTACATCTGTATGTTTTCCCCCAGGTGTTCATAGTTATGGTTTTAATTGGTTTAGTCAATTTTTATACTGTCGTTATCCTAAAAGAAGATTATATAGTAACACAAGAAAAAAATCTAACCTTTTTATTAGGAAATGAAAGGGCCCAGATTTCCATTTAGTATAACCATGAAGCCCATTTGATGAACTCTTTGTAAGATCTTAATCTACATGTACAAACAACCAAGAGTTTGTTTGTCCTAGTAAATGGTGGGGAAAGGCCCCAAATACAGGTTTCCTGTAGAAGCTAGAGGCCGATGATTGATAGATTAGATTAAGTATTTAAACACAGTCTGTTAAGGGCAGTTTTCCAAAAAGGAGACATCTAAAAACCGCAGAGCAAATCAAGGCAGAAATGAAACTTGGCTTGCTCAGACTATCAATGAAAAAGGAAACCTCGTAGTAGAAATGCTGAGTGAGGGCGTGATTAATGTGACAGGATATGTGGTAATCAGCAACCAAAACCATCACATTCAACAGATTCTTATAAAAGTGGTGATGGAGAGGTATGCAGAAAACAGTACATCCTCAAATACAGCCCCCCTCTAATATTTAACTCCAGGACAAGCAAAAAAGTGTCACCTTTTCTTTAGCAGGACTGAAAATCCTCAGGTTAGCAAAAAAATATACAGGTGTATGTTTAATAAAGCAAACTAAGGCAATACAGAAGCTGTGTGTAAAGAAATGAATTTACCGCATGATTCAGCGTCTTTAGCAGCAATAAGTTGAAGTAATGTTTGTCTGTGTGATGTTATCAGTCTCCGTCTCATGCTGGTGCCTTACTGTTGGTGCACGCTTCTTTGCAGCGTTGCTTCAGTCCAGTTTGCAGCGTCTGTTTATTGGACCATGTCAACAACTTGATTTATTTTTTCTTTCTTTCTTTTTCATAGTCATAGATTTGCAGCTGTGTTTGGGATCATTGTCCTGTTATATGAGCCGGCTTCAGTCACGCAGCTATCAGATGGTCTCACATTTGCCTCTTGACACAGAGGACATAGAGGACTTCACGGTCCATTCAATGACTGCATGACAGTGATTTTCCAACCATAAGTTTACCACTCAAAGCTTTACATTACATGTCACATGTCGCCTGAAGCCTGGAATGATCCACCGACCCCCCTGGTTGGCAGACCACTGCTCTTCCACCTGAGCTACAACCGTCCCTCATGTCTAAATCACCCACCTTCCACCAGCATGCTTGACAGTTGCTATGAGATGTTTGTGCTGATATCCTGTGTTTGGTTTTTATTCATTTTGACCAAACATCTCCACTTTGGTCTGGTCTCTCTAAAGGACCTTGTTCCAGGAGTCTTGTGGTTGGTTCAGATGCAGTTCTGCAAACAAAAGCTGAGCTGTGTGGAGAGTGAGAAGCATCTGTTACGGCTGAGCCTCCGTCTGACGGAAGGACCCACAAGCAGATGCTGAGGACAGGCTGAATAATGACAGGTTTCGTACAGAAATGATCCGGGACCTGGAGAAGCTTGAATCCAGATGGAGGGGGGGGGGGGGGGGGGGGGGCCCCCCCCCCCCCCCCCCCCCCCCCCCCCCCCCCCCCCCCCCCCCCCCCCCCCCCGGGGGGGGGGGGGGGGGGGGGGGGGGGGGGGGGGGGGGGGGGGGGGGGGGGGGGGGGGGGGGGGGAGTTCAAGCAGGAGGGGGGAGGTAGCGGGCTGTGGGTCGAGCAGGCAGGTGGTTATGGCAGGAAGGTGTGGAGGGTGAATGGACAGAAACCACACACTAAAAACTCCTGGGTGGTTATTGTTGACCCACTGCTGGGTGTAAACAAGGACCAACTAATTTGGTTACTTGACCCAGAAAATTAGGTTATTTTTGACCCAATTTTTGGGTTGAATATTTGGCCCAGAGGCCCAGCCAGCATTTCCATGTGGGGCCCATATGGGTTAAATTTTCGCTGTATATACGGGACCCAAGTGGGCTTGTCCACGGTTTCCATGGTGGTCCCACCTGTGTTTTCCTATATAGCCTGTAGGCATGGGCTTGAACTGGGCAAATTTGCAGATCTCATATTTTTAGGTTACATGGGCCCCAAACCTGCATGGGAAAACACAGTTGGGGCCACCATGGAAACCGTGGACAATCCCACTTGGGTCCCATATATACAGCCACAATTTAACCCATATGGCCCCACATTCAATGATGGCTGGGGGCTTTCATTATATTGACTACAATGTTGAGTTATTTTAAAGACCCATAACAAAACCTTTAGCAGTTTTTCTCAGTCCTGTATTGACATCTAAACTTACAGTATAGCATCCATCTTCATCCTACCTGTACTGTGAGCCTACTCCAGCCAGTAAAGACCCTTGTTCTGTCCCTTCCTCTTTTCCTCTGGTACTGTTTCCCTGTGTTTCTTTGCA